>BLKM01000641.1:462784-864636 GCA_013340265.1 Coptotermes formosanus
TCTACTGTACTGGCACTTGCTGTCGCAGGCACTGTATCTTACGGATTATTACCATTGGGCACATCTAATTAAAAGTTCTCGGACGTGCAACACCCACTGACCTTGAGGACAGGCCTCCTCCTGTCCTCTTGCAGCAGCCTGCAGTAGCGGTAATCATCTTGACTTTTATTCGTGGGTGGGGGGTATTGGTTCAAACCTTGGGAAGTTCCGCGACTTTCCCCAGCTTCTTCAAACGAACGGTGGAACAGTACGTCTGCTTGCCAATCAACCGCGACCGCCAATTACTCAACCCCTGTCCAGCCGCCGTTCGTGTTCAGTCTTTTTCTTATTAAAAGCAACACATTCGCTGCAGTTGAAATTCCGTCCTTACAGAACTCAAGAATCCCTCACGAGACGGCAAATTCAACGTGCCTATAAATTCACATTCTGTGCACTCAGCCTTCTGTTTACGTCAAGAACTTGGCGGTTTAGACCAGTGTAGAGCTACGTTTTATTGCACAAGGGCCATTTGAATTTTCCAAACCCTGCGCGAACAAGAAACCAATTTCTAATTTTCTAATTTTAATTTTTCAGGGGTAATTTATTTTATGGCACGCATTTTTTTTTCAATGGCACAACAACCCCTCGCGGGCCAGGGCCTCCTCATTGCCGAGGCTCCACGATCACACTCAGACACACCACACATTAGTTAGGACTCCTCTGAACGAGTGATCAGTCTACCTGCCAACACACAACACTCACAAGACACAGACATCCATGCCTCCGGCGGGAGTCGAACCCACAACCCCAGCAAGCGAAGGCCGCAGACCCACGCCTTAGACCGTGTGGCCACTGGGATCGGCTTACTGCCCAAATAACAGACTAAAATTACTATTGATTAATTATTAGTAAAGTTACTACCTCAATTAATTATAATTTCTTATGATTTACACTGTTTTTTAAGAATAGCAAAAGTCAGCGAGCAGATTACCCTTCTTTGTCGCTGATCCTGTTTAAGGAACCCGCTATATTCCAGTCTATAGTATTATAACTGAAGTGCACTGACATTAGTTATTAGTACAAAATACTTAAAACCGAAGAGCAAAGGAGTGTTGGAGGTTAACACTCCGTATTCTGCTCACTCTTCCTACTGCACACATTCCAGCATGCAATGCTTTCCCGTGCAATGTGCACCAACATGTCTGCAGCTTCAGTTCAAGTACGCGTGCGCATTAACAGAATCGCCTACATTTTATGCTATCCATACCGCGCATCTTCTTACAATTATTACAACAAACAAATGAAGCACTGAATAAAACGCATCCGTAAGCTATGATAAGGAAAGGCTACATGTTTCGGCACCGAGGTACCACCGTCGGGGGCCGTTCAGTACAAAAGGTTGCAGATGCAGCACACCAGCCTAGTTACTGTCTCGCCTTTACACGAGTGATTAAAATGCTGAACATCAGAGTGTCGAGTGGCGAGGTACACTCACCACTCGACACAATGCACTGCACAGGCGCCACCAGGACGAGATCTCTGCACACGATCGGCACAGACGTTTGTATGCATGATACACAATTTGGGTAGATGGACAGACGGACAGACGCGAGTACGCATCTACCCCGACACACGCAGTCACTCACAGCAACACAGCGCGTTAAAAATCTGCTACACATACATCGACTGATGTCAACGCACCCTAAATTTATCTACATTTTAACAGCTAAAATGGCGTATTTTAAACAACTACATCCAGATCTTGGATCTGTATTGTTGGATAGCGTGTGATTTGTGAAACTGTGACTCTCCCTGAAGATGAAGCGAGTGATTGGTTCGAAACATGTAGAGTGTAGTTTGAACACTTTAGTGTACAATGAAGTGTGCGTGCGGTTTGCCTGTGACACTGTACACTTTAAATGTGCCTCTGTGGCCCACAGGCTTCCGAAGGAAATCTCGTCGCTATCAGCACTTCGTATTTTGTGTGACTTTTTGTCATTTGCAGGACGGTGAAAAAACGTTCCAATCAGCAAGTCAATTTCTTTAGAGCGTGCGGTGCAGTCATACAGCGAGAAAATGCACGTCCTGTCTTCAGGCATGCCGACCTTGCGGAAATGATCCTTCACCGACAGGAAAACGCTTAAAAATCTGCGAGTCCAACCAGGAATTCGAGTGCCCCTGTGCTCCGCACGTTGCTGCCGGAACTCCGTTAGTGTTCGTGGACGCTGGTATTCTACAGTGACCTACAACTAAGACGATCAATGCCAGCGTCATTGGCCCAGAGCAATTCTTGAAGTCGCCCCTTATTTAACTTAGCGCCAGCTGGGAGGGCCTTATTCAGCCAGTAACGCCACAGCTAACACGTTTCATCTGCGTTATATATGTGTATCTTGTCAGGGGTTCAATCGTGTTCTCGCACTGCTATCGCACACGCATCTGCATGTTCCTGCGTTGCTTCCTGACTGGACGACTCCAGTTCTGCAGGCATGCCCAGAGTTCCTCCGTGCCGAGTCTTGCAGCCCGCTAGCCCACCATCGGAACAGTCAGACAGCTCTTCGGTCTTTTCTGTTAGTATGGGTCCGGAGACAGGGGCTCCCTCAGAGCAGTCCTGCCAACTTGCTGCAGCTTAGGTTTGCTTAGCACACGGCCTGCAGCAAACGCCTTGGTCTATTCGGTGGAAGAACAGAATTTCAGCAGTACGTCTTTCTGCTTTTTTTGGTGTCGCGGACAGTCGAAGATCCGATGCCGCACTTTACGGGGTTCGCCATGGTGAAGTCTGGTACGTCCGTCCGTCCGTGCCCCCCCCCCCCCCGGTATCTTTAACCATACTATTTTTCCGTTTTTTACTTGTCCCACCTGTGACAAATGGTGATTAAACACGACAAAATATTGCAGGCACTGCAGTGTGACCGCCCTCGCACAACACTCGGAATCGGTCCTCGGTGCTGCCAGGTGGAATAGTGAAATTTAAGAAACTTCTTCGGAAATTTTCAGTTAAGATAGCTTTACGGATCAGCCAATGCCGGATATCGAAGTTTTACTGTACACACTGCAGAGGGTTAAACGGTTTAAAAAAAAAGGAATACATTTTTGTAAGAACGTTTGAAATTAATTTATTTGTTATTTACTTTCAGAATGTGAAGCGCGGCAGTTCTGGATTCTGTCGCGCCACGGCACCAGGTACGCCGATGCTGACGAAATAAAAGACCTGGATGACCTGTACGATCTGCAGGCCAAGGTCATAAAAAACCACGAGCAAGACGGAAGTGAGTAACAACACAGATACACGAACCGGCCTGTTGATGATAAAAAGTACGCAAATTATAAACAGAAACGACAGACGACCGAACACTAAGCAAGCCCTATGCACAGCAGGACCGGGCGTGACGGGAAGTGCCGAATCATATTCTCAGTACATCTTAAGTTATTTTCATGACAGCTTCAGTCACACACTTAGAAGTAACACTGACTCAATGAAAGATATCTGTGGGAAGACGATGTGTGGGATTCAAAATTCTGACAGCAGTAAGTATGAAGAATGCGGGGTTTTACCAAGTGCCACCATTCGGGCAGTATAAATCGACCAGTTGTCTGGAGCTGCGTGCGCCATGTCATGTCACATCCCAGCATTCATAATGCCTCTAACGACGTCTCCCTTCCTCGAAACGTTTCTGTATACATAACTAAATCTGAAGAAGTACAAATTACAAAGAACAATACAGCCCAGTGACCCAGTGGTGTATCCAATTTGCCGGACGTAACTTCAAGGTCTGCACCACGACTCTAATTATAATATTTAATATACGAAAGAAATTTCATATGAAAGCTGAAGATATGTTTATGGTATTGCTCCATAACAAATTCGCCAGTCAGTCTCCAATGATTCGCCATTGACTGCAATCAATTCCAGATTCAGGCAGTCACGGCCCTAACGCGTGTGTATTGAGACGGCCTCGTCTCACAGCGCTTCGTACAGGTGTTCGTGTTTGAATGAGAATGTGAAATGAACAAACGGGAGACTGAAATAAAAGATGAAACGCAGATAAACCTACGTGCACTTCTGACTACTCACCACCGGGTTGCTTGAGCACTTGCGCCACTTTTAATCAAACTTTAGGCCTAATCATCAAATTACAGCTAAATATGCAGACGAATATATAAATCACAAAAAGGAAATTAACAGTCAAGTAAACTTTGATGTTTATTATTGGAACTTTATAACGACATATTTCATCTACGAAAACCGCAGTCTGGTAGCAGCCCCCTGTGTGCAACAGCCATCAACACACACTACAGACCAGACCAGCACTGTGTACTGACTCTGGTTTACACAGACAGCCATCAACACACCCCACAGACCAGACCAGCACTGTGTACTGACTCTGGTTTACACAGACAGCGCCCAGTACGACGAAGGTGTCCCTAGAAAAAACGTGCAGCTAGAAAATAGCGGCACTAAACACAGTACACACGTTGTACCGAATCCATTAATTTCCCATTTCTGAATTACGTATTCATTTAAAAAAGACGCGACTGAGTGCATAGATTAAATATTAAACACAGGATTTTACACGCCAGCCATCTTGTTGCATAACCTCACGAAAAGTTTTGTGTTTGTTAAGGCACACAAAGCAGAGCAGAACCGAGTGACGCTTCTGACACGCGGCATGCATCAGTTTTATGTACCAAGCAAGCAATTCACTATTTCTCAGTTCCCCATTACGTGCATTTTTTAGATCAGTGCATTCAATTTACTGTACCAACTAAATGCACATTACTCATCTGTAGCTAACAACGTGTATTTAGTTGGCACAGTAAATCGAACGCACTGACGCAATTTACTACTTGCTTATCACTTTGACAGATGACATATTTAAGGTGGCCTGCTTCACTTGCAACACGTTGTTTCAAATGAGTCATAAGCTATCAAAACTCCACGCAGTGTCTTCCCGAATAGCACGCTTGGGCTCCTGCGCCGTGAGTGGGCGATTCCTACACTTGCCTTCTTTCACGCATCACCATGAGAGAATCCGGGTCCGCCTGGTGCGGAGAAGATGCGGGCCGCGGCGTCGCGTCTGGAGTGTACGTTCACGTCCCTCAACATGCGTCCCAAGTCCTGGATATGCCTAGGCCACGAGACTGTTGCTGAGCGGGGCGACGTGAACTCTGTATAAAAGGTTCCCACACTATCCGAACGTTTTATTCAGTGCCCGCAGAACCTGGAGCACCGCGCACAATGCGTGCTACACTACCACTCGCTGCGACTGTACATATCCACCCCAGAATCGGGCCATGACTAGGAACACTGAGCCGGGAGATAAACTGAAGCCGCGAACGACGCTGGGTCTGAATCGGGGACTTCGTTTCGTAGTAAAACCCAGCAGCTGCGGTTCGATGTGCTGTACAGCGTCACTGCACAGGCTTTCAAGTGGCACGACACTGTCTCTTGGTCGATGTGCGCACACCCCTTACCCTCTCGCAGGACAAGTGCATTCTGCAAAGTGTCACTCCGCTAAGCGACACTCTGTATTAGGACATAACATTTCAAGATCTTACATTACTTAGTAGTCGTAGTTTCTTTTGCACCGCACACTTCATGGCAGTAATGTGGATAGGAAGAGGTTTAACAGCAGAGAGGTAGGGGTGGTGGGAGGTTTGTACCATATCTGATGAGAATCCATCCACTGCTTCAAACTATCACAATGCACAAGCATAGGGACGGTCGTACAATTGTACATAATTGTGTTATAAATCTTCCAGGTCTAACTAAACAACTGCTGCTTTACCCAAACATAAGATGGAAATGAGTGTCACCCCACACTCACGCAAAAGATTATATATCCTCTGTAGATATTTTCTTGCAAAATGAAGACTGTGAAGGAGGGTTATCTTATATGCAGGATTGTCTTTTATGGGTAAATATGGTAAATCTATGAGCAGAGTGCTTCTTCTGAACTGAACAGATCTCCAGAACTTCTCTAGTCCACAAACAGACAGCCATGCTGATGATATAAACCTGTGCTGGATATAAATATCAAGAGGTACACAGAAAAAACCTCTAGCACAGTGAGGATACCTCAGTCAATACAATTATTAGACTACTGGCAGGGTGAAGAGAAATGGCAGTACAGTACCCCACAGGGGCCATAAATGTTTCTTCCCTCTCCTCCATCCAGTTACACAATACATGCAATACAGTTCTCTTTATCTAGTCTATATCACAGTAACACTTGTTTCAACACCTGCTCTAACTTAACCAACACCTCCAATTGGAGCAACTTTACCTATCTGTAAAGGCTCTAGTAAAGAGTTCCTGACATACTGTTACAGAAATTAATATATGAATTCGTTTTTGTCTTTTGCAAAACCAGGGGGCAGTTTGTGTGCCAAGGACCTTGCGAACCTCAAACTGTGGACCCTACAGGTGGTTTCAAATGTAAAGAGTGATCTGACTCCTCAGGGCTACAAAGATCTTTATGATTTGGCCGAACGCTTCAAGATCAGATTCCCGTCACTGTTCAACCAGACAGTAACAAAGGATGCTTTTAAGGTGAGCAAACTGACAACCACAAGTGATTATAAACTACAGAGCAATTCAGTCTTGGTCTAGGAAATAAAGGCTTGCTAAAAGAGAATGGCCAAATCAGCTGACAGGAGCTGCTATGTAATTACATCCAAGGGTGTGCTGCCAACAGTGAACTACTGGTTCACACACTGTCAACATCTTTGAAACTGTACCTCAGCATGTGACTGCAGTTAGGTTAATCTGTACACAGCAGAACAACTGTCTACACATAACACATTCTCAGAGTGCACCCCTCCAGTTTCTTTCACATCTGTGGCAATATATTTTGCCCAAATAAGAAATCTTCATAACCAATCGCAGTCAGTTTGGATTTGCACTTCCATGCAAGTGGATCACACATTCTTATTTAAAATATTGATTATGCATATTTTCATCAATTTATGAATAAGCAGCCTACATTTTACCTAAAAGTTTATGTTAATAAAGCTACATTCATTGTAGGTTAAAGTCAAATTACAATTAAAATTGTCAATTTTGTTCCATCTTCCTTATCTTTTATCATACAGAAGTTTTCGTTGTAGGTTTACATACTTATAAATGGCAGAAATATGGATTCTGACAGCATTTTGTTCTCTTTCCATAGAAGATTATTATTTTCTGGTTGCTGTTCACTCCTGTGACGTTGTTGGATATGATAATTTTCTGATCATGTGTGACGCTGCAAGGACTGAGTGGGCATAACTATACAGAAGTAGCCCAATTTCATGAAGGGAAAAGTCACTTGTTTCACCCTCCTTGTGTGGAAATCAATATTCAGTTTGCAATATGCATCAGAACTTCCCTGATTAAACCAAACATCATAGAATTGCAGTTGCCACCCTTGCACTGTACAGGGGGCTACCAAGTCTGAATAACAACTGGAGTACCTGGTCCTCACTCACATTTTCTGCGATTCCCTCACTCTTGCCAAGCCAGTGCCATAAGAGGACAACATATCTGTAACAACTTCTCCAGGATATTTTCCATTGCATCATACAAAACCACTCTACGATGCTACATAATCTCTGCACCTGACAGAGCCTGAAGAAATATGAACACAAGTAATATTTTGTTATAAATACTTGTACCTGCGTGTTAAAACAGGAGACATCCAGATTTATAAAACGGATTCCTTCTAATGTAGTGATATAATGAGAATTACCTTGAAATAGTTGCTATCGTGGAATGGGAAGGTGTAGACAAAATTCACTTGGTTCTGGATAAGAACCACTAGCAAACTTCTGTGAACATGGTAATGAACCTTCAAGTACCATAGAATGTAGGGATATTGTAACTAAGTGAAGTCCCTTCAGCTCTTCAAGAAAATCCCCGCTCTGTGGAATTAGTTAACAGCTATTATTACATTACATTGTTTCCTTTCTTGTGGCATGTGGCACCGTGTCACTGGATGATTGGTATCTGACATTTCAAGACAGCCTGGTGGTCTTCACAGACTTTTTGACCCTTGAAGATGAGACTACCATGCTCTCTGAAAATATCAGGCACCAATTACCCAGTGACATGGTGCCATATCCTATGACAATGGACAGTTAAAATGCAGTGCCACAAAAGGCTAAGAACTCCCATATTATTATACACACAGGTGTAAAATAAATTAAGTACAATGGCATTAAGGGGCCTGTTTATGCATCTTTATTTGCAAGTTTGACATAAAAGAATTTTCATCTTTGCATTGAACAACCACAAGTACATGCAAGATACTTTACGTACATTCATTATACAATTTCTCTGCATTTGTTTGTCACAGACCCGATTCACCACCAAACAGAGAACTGCAGCCAGTGCTTTTGCATTTGTGGACGGGTTATTTGGAACTGGAATGGGTCTGGAGTTTCCAGAAGCTCTGGAGAAGGACATGCTTATTAAGGTAATCGTTGCTTGCAGCTGTGAATTATTATTGGACTGCAACTGCTTATGTTAAATTCAATGTTGTATTTTACTTACAACAAATAACTATTAGTTTATAAAACACAGAAAAATTTAAGCCTGGTTGCATGTGTTATCTTAACCATTGTTAAGTGTCTGTAGCTTCTAATAACCATTTTTCAAGCCAAAGTACTAATTACGCTATATTACAGGGAGGGGCTCATTATTAAAATAACTTAAAACACAAATTTGAGCCAGTTAATTAAGTTTGTTGCTACAACTACTGCACTCCTTTTACAGCCATATGCCGACTGTAAGAAGTGGGAGAACGATGTCGAATCTGATGACGACACAACAAAAGAAATGACAAAATTTGAAGAAGGTTCCTTAATGACAATTCTCATAGGCACTGTATCAAACAGACTGGGATTTGACAAGACACTTACTCTAGGTATGTACACTACTATAATAGGAAGCCCATAACCAGACAGAAAGCATGCTTGAGTCCGGCCATGAGTTTGGTTTGGAAGAGAGATTTAGTCAGCCAACTATCAGCAAACAACAGGTACATCCTCTGACAGCTAACATGGTATTCCTGGATACAGATTCATGAAGAATTTCAACCCCTGACTCTCAGTCATTAGGCTCAACCTGTTACAATTGTGCAGCTGTTTCTTAATAGTTTCCCTGTAGTCAATGCCTCTTTGGTTTGTTACAGTGCAGGTTATGGGAGTCTGAAATTCCATTCTGCCTACTGCTCTACATCACCTGACATTTTCTGAGTACTCTACTCCTTTTCATTGTACTACAGCAACATATTTTCTCTTTGTAACTCGAACTGCACTTCCATATAAAAGTGTAGGAACTGCTGTCACTTATATTTGAATTAAACCGTTCAGAAAGAGTTTGTAGGATAAACCACCTCCTAGTTTTGAATAATAATGTAAATAATAATTTGATTTACAGAGGAAATAAAGGCAGATTACCTGTCCTTAAAATAAGACACTACTGGAGGAAAAGTGTTTTATAGACATGCAGGTCATCATTTTCTATTGAACATGGAGGATGGTTAGATATTGCGCTACATACATAGATGAAAAATGTACAATGTCTGATATAAAGTAAAATTAATTCACAAAAACTCAAATTATTTATTACAACAAGAAAAGATTAAAGTGGGCATCTCACTGCAGAGGATGGTTTGTTTGCATTCCAAGTTTTCATGCAAAACTTCTAAATTTGACCAATGGATAGTACTAACCAACCAACCAACCAACCAACCAACCAACCAACCAACTAACCAACCAAACCAAACCAAACTAAACCAAACTTTACTTACTAACTAACTAACTAACTAACTAACTAACTAACTAACTAACTCCATGGTGCAGAGTCCATCTTGAAAAGCTAACAGGCCCTCAGCTAGTCATGAAATTCCCCACATTTTGTGGAACCTGAAGGTTCATTACCACATTTACAAGAACCTGACACCTGTCCCTATCCTGAGCCACCTAATGGAATGTACTTCTGCACTAACAAAAAATGTGAACTAATAATACAGAAAGTTCAGCTCCTTTTGCTGTGCAGCAAAACCTTTGTAGATTTGAATAATCTCAAAAATTTGTCACTTATGAAGGACACTTCTAACCATAAAAGTTTGGAAAGTCAGACCATAAAAATATCACTGATTTCAGATTTGAGGAAGATGGGCCTACATCCACATCTGAATATTTACAAATTGTGAGTTTATTTTATGAGACTTATCTTGAGCACCTGGAAAAAGGAGCTTGCCCTTCTCAATCTCTGAAGCCATTAAAGTGGAATTCAGTTAAAATCTCCTACTCATAATCTTTGGAAAGCTGTTCAGGACAGCATGAAGTTTGTTGCTGATGTAGACAAAAATGTGACTAAGACTATAAATTAAGATAAATTTTTTGATTAAATCTGCTATATTAATGATAAAATGATAAAACTGAAACTGAGCACTGGAAATTTAATAGTAACCTGGATCTGGGAACAAAGCAGTACCATATATTCAAAACCTTAACAATGGAAATACTTACTCTGGAAACTTATTATTATGTGTGAAATTTGTCTTTGCCCTTTCGGGAACAAGTGCAGATGTGGAAAGATTCTTTTCTATAGAGAATGCATTGATGGCATTGCTTCACGCACAGGTACGTTCCTTAATGATACTTTCAGTTGCTAAACTTATACAGAAAATTTACTGTTGTCACAATCACCATCACCACAGTCATTGTCCTCATTCTCGTCATCGTTGTCATCATCATCTTCAAAGTCATATGATTCACTGTGGAGTTTGTGATTAAATATTGCCTTGGCAGAAAATAATGCTGAAACAAGTTAAAAAGGCAGCATAAGCTACATTAATGGTAACAGCACTTTTACTATGTCAGATGCAACAGATATGCTCTATTATTACATCCAATGCAGCTAAAATTATGTGTGGTAAAATTTCCAGCACACCAGATTAATAGAACATGTTCCATACGAGTGGAGATTCTAATGAAAGGCGATACAGGAGATGCTTCAGATATATGACCAAGTCGTTTAACCATTACTACATTTAATTTCTGTTTGCAGATGATATAAACTTAATGTATACTGCGTGTCGATATGACAAGGCATGGCACTTGGACAAAGTTTCCCCATGGTGTGCAGCCTTCACTGAAGATGACCTCAGTGTAAGTCCTACTATTTCTCCTGATTCACTCAAGAGACTGAAGAGTCCAATATATCTATTTAAAAAGTGTGCTCCTCTTTCCTCTCCTCATCTTCTGCTTCTTGCTTTTTATTACCATGTTTCCATGGTAGGCACATGCACTTTTAATTCTAAAACGAATGCTGAAGGAGATACCCACATGGAACACCCCTCTGATCAGTTGTGCTGCCCAAGTACAGGGGCAGTAACAAAAAATTACCCCTGAAAACTTCGGTCAGTATAGGTACTGTTTGATAATCCAGAATATTTTATAATCTGGCACCTGTTCAGTCCTGTGTTTGCTGGATTAAAATCATTCTACAGCATACAGTTTAAAAAAAAAAGCACCTGATTTAAATTGTTCTGCATTATATACTACCGTCTTGGAAATGCTGATATATGGCTACATTAATGCGAGCATACAGCATGTGTCTTGACAGCCTGTAACATGCATGTGAGAGGAAGCATATGAAAAAGCATGACAAGTTTTTGAACAAAAGTGAATGTAATGTTCCACAGTTATAGGTGTATTTTTGCGCTGTTTTCCTGACAGACAAGAAAGAAGTAGATTTTCAAGATCACCACATTGCCTCTGTGTGTGTGTGTGTGTGTGTGTGTGTGTGTGTGTGTGTGTGTGTGTGTGTGTGTGTGTGTGTGTGCGTGCGCGCGCGTGTGCGTTCATTTGTCCATACAAATCTGAACAAATTTACCAATTTTTACAAAACTTCTTGTGAATGTAATGAAACTAAGGGGTGCCAGAACAGCAGGCCAATAAATTTGGTAGTCAATAATAACATGGTACACACGCAGACTTGTGAGGCAGGAGTGACATTCATGTCAAATGGTACTTTCAAGTGCTGAAATGGTATGTAATAACAGATGCTGGAAAAAATAAGCAAATTTTCTTAAGGTTATATGTTTGTAGAATGTAAAATGGGAGATGATTGTTGTACAGACACTTCCATGATATTTGTGCCATGGCAATAAGTAATGAACCACTGGAGTCAGGCGTATGAGGTTTGGTAAGATCAATCATAAACATTTTTTGCATTACATATGAAAAATTGTTTCCAAGTAAAAATGACAGGCGTGGCTATGATGTTAAATTCTGAGGTGCTCTGCAACTAATATATCATACATCTAGAGATCCTTTACTAATGCAGTAAGTTCTTCAGAACATATCATATAAAACGAAATAATTAGAAATGTATGCAACATGAACATAGGCTTTATGAGTTCTGCTTCGAACAGCAACTAATATAAGCTTAATGAAATAGATTTAATTTAGATGACGCTACAGACTTAAATGTTAGGAACAGAAGAGCACATTCACACATACACACCTGTGTGGCTTCTTCATTGGCACTCATCTCAACCGTGTTGGTTGGTAGCATCAGTTACCAATTTTTCTTTGCCAGCAAAACATAATTTAGCATCAGTGAGATCACATTCCAACAGGTACTCATTCTGAGCCACAACATTAGGCAAGCACTCAGATAGGCATGAAGAAAAGCAAGACAGGCAATGTGCAGATAACATAACACTGAGGCACGTTCGCATAACCCTTTTTGCCACAAAAAAGCAATAAGTATTACATATACTGAGTGTGTGTCTGTAGCCATAGGTATCCAGCATGCAATGTGCATGCACCATTATGTTGTCTGTGGCCTGTCTGGATCTACTGTACTTTTCCACATTATCTCATAAGCCATGCAGTTTTCGGAAAAAAGTTATTGAATACAAGATGTGTGTTGATTTTCTCTACAACTTTGTCTGAAACGTCTCTCATTCTAAGATTAATTCAGTGACATATTACCATAAATGTCTTATGTATTCATATGAGGTACCCACTATTCTTGTCAGATTTTAATGAAACTTGAATTTTCTCAACAGATTTTAGAAAAATCCTCAAATATCAAATTTCATGATAATGTGTCCAGTGTGAGCTGAGTTGTTCCATACAGACTAGCAGAAGGACAGACATGATGATGCTAATATTCATTTTTCACAATGTTGCGAATGCGCCTAAAAACAATCATTGCTGCACTGTATTGTATTGTACTGTATTATACTGTATTGCTACTACATGATGTATGAATGTATGATGCTTGCTATTGGCAAGTATATTGTGTATTCATGACTTTCTGCATGTCATGTATTTAAGTATTTTGTGACCTGTTCTGTTGTTTTTGACTATTTCCACATCTGTAGGTTTTGTGACCGAGATAGGATCCATGGAATATGAATGAATGAATGAATGAATGAATGAATGAACGAACGAACGAAAGAATGAATGAACGAACTCCACACTTATGCTTTTCCTTTCATTAAATTTGGTATAGTTTTCTGACATTATATTTGTGAAGCAATTTCTAATGTGAATCAAATCATCTTATCAGTGTTACCATCACACAAAATCTAAAGTGTTGCCACTTCCACAATAATTTGTTCTTTCTAACCTTTCTTGTTCTGTTTATAGATTATTATATGAAACGATGCCAAACGCAGATCTTGGTATCTTGTAGAAATTTTGATGAAGCAATCAAACTTGAAAGTCGCTGTGAATGTTGCAGGTCCTGGAGTATAGAGAAGACTTGTTGTTATACTATAACCTAGGATATGGTAATGACTTGAACCCCAAGGTGGGATGTCCCCCTGTCAAGGACTTTCTTGATCGATTCAGGTAACAGTTTCAGATTTATAGCAAGTCATATGTGGTTCACAATTGTCAAGCAAGTCAGTGGTAAATCCTGAAACAGAAGTCATATCAAAATGCAAGAGCACGATCTGGCAGTAATCATAATCACATTCTCCCTCTTTATTGTGCTGCTGCATGTGCAAAGGCACAGATTTTTATGCAGTTTAGTGGTGACTAACATCCCTGGCCTGCCTTATACAAAACTGATAAACACTATCATCTGTCAGCTACACAATACATACAGTTCACTCCAAGCCACACTGCACAATGTTACTGAATGGATAAAAGATTTTGTTCTATATTCCAAAGTTCTTTGGTATAGTACAGCCTTACACATACAGTAGCGTTTATCCATGAAGCAAGCGATTCTGTCTGCTCTGCCTGTGTGAGTTCCCTTGAATGTATCTTAATGTTTCACATATTACAGATGCCATATAAAGAGCTTGTGTTGTGAAACTCAGTGCATGCAAGCTTGTCTGTAACAAAACGGGCAATGTACATATAAACGTAACTTTGAGGTGTGTTCGCATAACCACTGTTGCCACGGATAAGCACTAAGTATATACACACTCTGAGTGTGTCTGAAGCATTAGTTATACAGCACGTAACGTGCGTGCACGATATTATATTGTCACCTGTGGCCTGTCTGGCTGTATCTTATTTTTCCACATTATCTCATAAACGGCACCATTTTCAGAAAAAAGTCCTTGAACACAAAATGTTTTGGTTTTCTCTACAAATTTGTCCGAAATATTTCCAATTCTAAGATGAATTGGGCCACATATGATCACAAATGTACATAGGTCTTCATGTAAAGTACCAATTGTCAAATTTTAAAGAAACCTGAATTTTCTTGATGGATTTCCGAAAAATCCTAGAATATCAATTTTCATGAAAATCCATCCAGTGGGAGCCAAGTTGTTTCATGTGTGCGGACGAACGGACAGACAGACATGATAAACCTCATAGTCGCTTCTTGCAATTTCGCGAGCACACCTAAAATGCACATGACACAAAATACCTGCAAATAAAACGTCAGTCATATACAACGACCATGTTTTCTACAAATGTAGTATGTTTGTATTCTTCAGTCCATTACATAAACTAATGTTCCCCACACGTAACACCAAATTCTGGTTATTGATGTGAATGAAGACATTAATTGGTAAGGGGAGAAATATATTCGGAAATTTACATGCCAGCTTGTCAGTGTACAGACTTCAGATTAAACCCCAGGGAAACCCTCGAAGAATTTACAATGTATAAGGTGGCACAGTGGGTGGCATTTCTGATTGTCACAGTTGTGCCCTGCCAATACTTGTTCCACTGCCGCTCTGTACTCATGTAACTCCACAGTGAGGCAGGCACAATGCAACAAGAGCAGCCAATCACACTCAGACCATGTGACATAAGTGTTATACCAACAACGACACTTCTTAAACACTCTGTATGTGAGTGTTTTATATTACAGCTTGAGTTCCTTGTCCCTTTCTGGCAAATACCTTAAACAGTTCACACAAAAATATGTGTGTATGGTACCAAAAGTTATAGAATGAAATGGATTAAGTGGTTATAATTAACCTGTTAGTATGTTTCAAAATTCATGCTGGAGGTAGATCTATGAGTGACTATGCAGATTACAGTATGATCTTCTGGGATGTCTACTCTGGTAAAATTTACCAATGTTTTGGAGAAACATGCTGTTCCATCTTGAAGTCAGAAAATACAGGTAGCAAGGTCCTCTGAATGGTCACTAAATTTCTACCAGGACTGATGATGTCACATCTCAGAAGACAATAATCTTCATATTTCAAGATTTAGTTTCCTGCATAGCAACTACACTTTCAATGTTTCACCAAATGCTAAATTACATTGTGCTCATATTAAAATCATACAGCAGTATGAAGTGAAGTCAGAAAGGATGTATAAGGAAAGAGTCATGGCTAGTTTAAGGTACATTTCCAGCATTCACCATAGAAAACCCTGGCAACTATAACAACACTAAGGCTAGGACTGAAATAAGGCAGCTCCTGAATGTACGTTGCTGTTGCGTGGTAAATCACAAACACACCAACCAACAAACCGACTGAGCAACCAAGCAAATTACTCACTCACTTGTTCACTCTGTGGAGCAGAGTAATTCCTCAGAAGCTGGCATTTCCTTGGCTTATCAAGACATTTCATGAATTTTATGGAACCAGAAGTTTCATTACAGTTTACACACGAGTCCACTACTGGTTTTTATACTAAACCACGTGAATGCAGTCAACACCCTTCCAATCCTCCCTTTCAAGATTCATTTTAGTACTGCTCACTTGTCTATGTGTTAGTCCTGCGGCCATTACCTTCCTTCATGTATTCCTAGAAATATTCTGAATGTATATCTCGCCTGTCCTTTATATTTCACAAGCACTACCCATCTCATCCTCTATGATTTGACCACCCTAATAAAATTATGGTAAATGATATTAAGTATCTGTGTTGCAGTGATATAGAAGCAGGCAAAGAGCAACCTGTTGGTGTGTTCTACTTTACACACCATGAAATGATACTCCTAGTTCTGACTTCACTGGATCTTGCAAAAGATCAAGTGGATCTCACCCATTCCAATTATGACCAAATGAGAAACAGACAGTGGAGAGGTTCTGTACTCAGTCCATTTACCGCCAATCTTGCAGCTGTACTCTTTAAGTAAGTATGGGAACATTTATTTCCATTCTAAATGCAGACAAATCAGTTGTGACTGACCATAAATTTCCGATAATTTGTTAGTATATAGCGACCTGATGTCCCGACTTTCATAAAAGATTTTTGCACCTCATAATGACCACATCAAAAACACCTCAGCCAGCACTTTGTGACAGAGTGTTGTATGACAAGGGTGGCCAAATTTTGGAGTTTCAAATCTTGTGGGATGTTATGCAATGGCCACTGGTAAGTGGCCGCAACATTTCAGAGGAATGTGGTGTCTCCACCTTCAGGGTCAAGCAGTTGAAGAAGAGTGACTGAATTTTGAGGGTAAGACACAAGATGTATATGCAAACCCTAATCAGCACTAGCACAGCACTGAAACATGGCGTTTTATTTCATGAACTATACTAATTCTTACTATAACAGCTATGTAATGTTTCTATGACACTAAGATAACTGCTTCACATTAATTTCATTACAATATAATAGCTGTAATAATCAAGTAGAATTCTAAATTTTATGTTCTCATACATCAACAGGATTGCAGTTACACTCATTGAACTTTTGAGGGCATTCCTCACATGTTGTCCAGTGTTTAAAACAAATGGAGAACCCAAAAATGAGGCAGTTAGTACCCCATTTCTGTAGGTCATTTTTAAAGAATGTGACAATACCTGTCAAAACAAAATATACATTCACCACTTGTTCTGATAGACAAGCCACTTCCTTGTAGTAGGAACAATATGCACCTGCAGTGAAACCCTTATTTTACTATCTTATACCCCATTTTACATTACCACTTTTTGTGTCATTTGCAGTTTTACACACTTCTTGTAAGGTCCTGGCCATATGCACCTCAGAACAGTGTTACATTTTAATGGATTCTGCATTTGCCCAACTTTGTGTGTGCCTGGAATTTACACTTCATTTTCATAGTCCTGACTATGGGAACTTGCCTAAATTTATGTTTCATAGTTTTCTTAGAATTTTAATTCTCACAAACAGACAATGTTAAAGTTGAATGTAACAAACAGAAGTGTGAAGCAAAAGTGGCATCTGGCATAGAAGAACTAATGATATTTCAGTGATATCTCCCCATTGTTGTTGTACTTGCTGTAGCTGAATCAGTTAAGATCACCTTTGTATAAATGACAGTACGTTCAATGGGGATGGATGTCAAATTTGAATTCAAAGAGTGTAAACAACAGTGACTGTACACTCATGGTCCTTTACCATACTGCCTTGTGTTTGCAGTCGATCGCTTAGCTAATGTTGTGAACTATGTTTTGTTTTGCATGTTAGCCCTAACCATGCAATGTGTAATTAGTATTGTGGACCAAATTATATTGTGGACTAAGCATAAATTCACAGCATATGATGAAATACGGAGAGAAAAAGCAGAGATCATTTACAATCAGTGATTGAAAATAGCCACTGTAGCAAAAGTTGATGCATATATTGAAACATGTGTTGACCTGGCATCACAGTTGGAGCTTCCAGTGTTGAACAAAACTGTGAAAAACCATGGAGCAATTGAGAGAAGCTACATCAAGTGTGGACCTTTCTCCACGCAGTGAAAATCGCTGAAATACTTGCCACTGAAAAAATTGGGATCTGCTCTTTCTGAATAGTTCGAGCAAGGACACGCAGGCAACAGTTCCATAGATAGCAAGGAGATGAGGGAGAAGGCCTTGCAAATCACTGCTGGTTTGGGAACAGACAACTTCACAGTTCTGATGGCTGGATCAACAGATTTACAAGGAGACACAACACTGTTTCTAAAACTCTGTCAGGTTAAAGCAGGATTGTTGATGCAGTAACAGCAGATGACTGGAAAAATGACTGACTGTTGCAAGAGAGTACGGAACACAACCTCTGTGACATTTATAGTGCTGATGAAATATGTTTTTCCACCTACAACCTCGCAAAAGTTTTGCTTTACCTAGAGGCCCCTGCCATGGAGGAACAAAATCAAAAAAGCAGGTTACAGTGCTCCTTGCATGTAATACTGACACTGATGTAAGTGGCAAACATGGAAGTTTATACCGCCTTAGGAATGTTAAAAAGCGTCCAACAAAATATAATGCCAATTCAAATTCCTGGGTAACCACGATCATATTTGAAGATTGCCTTACACAACTAGATGGGAAGATGGGTGCTAAACTCAAGAAATCCTTGTTTTGATTGGTCAGTGTGCTGCTGACTCAGAGAACACAACATTGCTCAGGAACATACAGGTTATGTTTTACTCACCGAACTGTACCAGCCAGCTACAGCCTTTATATATATATATATGAATCACCTATACATTCACAGCGCAATTGCAGAAAGCAGTTCTTTGAAAGCCAGTTGCCATGACAGATGGTGAACTGCTCGACAATGCTTCATGTATGAAGATCGAAGTAGTGTCTACCATTCATGTCATAGCTGAAGCCTGAAGGTTGGTAGCTCCAACTGCTACCACGAACTGTTTGCAAAGTGTGGTTTTCCAGTTGATCATGTCTGCAGCAACAATGATAATGCACTGAAACTTACTGAAGATGAAGAAAATGACTGGCATAATTTGCAGCTTTTTGGAGTACACTTTGGGACTGTAAGAAATGTGAGGCTGCTCTCAACAATGTTTGTGCAGTTCACACTGTCGAGCAGGTGTTGCACCATCAGTTCACACTGTCAAGCAGGTGTTGCACTGTCGGTTGACCAAACCAGAATACAAACTGGAAGAGGAAAAAGAGGAAGTGGCAGAAGATAAGGTAACATATCTGGATGCAGAGAAACACCAGAAGAGGCCAGAAAGTACATGTGGCCATTGGACCTTTGGGACGATATTATTGTAACATGCAACAAACTATACATTTGGAAGGTAAAGAAAAGGAGAGAAAACAAAAAAGAACAGCACTTATTGACCTGCTAAATAAATAAATAACTGCAGATTATGCAACTTTCTCACAGTATTATTATCACAACACAATACAACACTCAGTTACTGTCTGTACTGTGTGACTAGCCCCCCTCCCCTCCCACCCCCTCTTTTTGTTTTCACCTTAAAATGTATGGGGATGTCTGACATCACTACCTAGCTATCATGGTGTGTGATATCACACTGTGATAATACTGTAAGGAGCTTTATTCCTAAATGTGCGGGTGCACAAGCGCGTGCACACACACACATGCGCACACACACACACACACACACACACCATATTGTGAGGGCTTATATGACCATGCAATATCAGAACTTTCTGAAAAGTTCATATTTTAAATGGGTTGCTGAAGTTTTTTTATATCGCAACCCACATTTTTTTGGGGGGGCATAATTTTAATTTTCCAGATTTCACACTGTGCTTGACACATTCAGTTTGTGGTGTTTCACTCTATATTCTAATGCAAAGGCAATATCCATATTATCTAATGTGACTTGTTTCAACAGATTTCTATTTTGTCTTCTGCGAAATGACACTGCCGTTGCTTTTCTGTGTATATGATGAGGTTATTTGTATGAAACTATGACTGCATCTCTTCTGTAACCTCATTAATTTCATGTCTGAGGACCTTTTCATTTTTTGTAACTGAAAATACAAGTATCTTTGCATACTGAATGTTCAACCGATAATTCATATGTGACCAAAAAACTGGCCACAGACTTGAACACTTTTGTACTCTACGTTTCATTTCTCATGAAGAAAAACCTATTTATGCTCTACACACTACAGAGATGAATAGATTAGACAGACATATTAGGTATAGCTAGATTGGCTAGCTAGGTAGATTAGACAGACACACAGACAGGCATTCTTCATTTAAATAGAAAACAGGCGTTAAAAATGTAAACAAGCAAATGTGAGTTGTGTTGTAGTGGATGAATAACAAAAGAATACTGTATTTGCTTCTAGATGTAATACGGGTGCGCCATACCGTGTACAGCTCTACCTCAACGAACACCTACTGAACATCGATGGTTGCAACAATGGACTGTGTGACTGGTCCTACTTTAAACAGAAGTATGGTTCCATCTCACAGTCTTGTAATCTCGATTTCTGTTAAAATGAAGTTGAAATCATGCAAGCTTGCCAGAAATAATGAAGTTGTTTAAAAAATAAAGGATAACTTTTTGGTGTGCAACACGAGTTTGACTTCTTATTGGAAAGAGCGACTACATCTCTTTCAATGAAAATTGTATGTATAAAAATTTCCTGCATTTCCTTCCAAATTTCAAAATAATCTGAACTTTTTGAGTCCTACTACTTTTAGTTTGTATTGGTTTAGGCTGACAGTCTGTAATTATGACAATTATAAATAATGACATTCTAAGTACCAGTCTTTATGTCATTAAAACGTTACTGATGTCCTGTCAAAGAATGCATCAGTTATGAGGCTTGACTCTCAGATATGTAGAATGTTAATTTTATGAAAAATCATTAACCATCAGTGCAACTCTATATGGCATGAATAATCCTTGTAAGCTGTAAAATGAATAAAGTTCACTATCCCTCTTAACACAGCTGATTTATTTAAAACTGCTTATACAAGATTTTATAAACTGACTACATGTTTTGGACGACTTGTAAAATCTTGTTCAGAAAGTTTTAAATAGTCAGATGTTTTAAGAGGGATATTAAATTCTATTTATTTTATAGATACAAGCAACACAACAGAATGCAGCAAGTTAAAGCCCTGTACACTGCTTGCAGCTGTTATCCAGACATCCTGACACAGCATACAGGGAATTTCATGTCTGTGCTTTAAAAAATCATCTAATCAAAGGTACATTTTTTTTATATTACATTAACTATGCCGCTGCAATAAATGTATGGCGCCTTGGTCATCAAATTTTTTTTAGTATATTGGATTGGTATCGGGTACTGTTTTTACGTCTTCCAGCCATAGGTGAGCTCCCTTTACACTGGGCATGTCCACAGTTCCTCTCTGTGTCCATAAAGACACTTATGTGCCACATAATTAAAAGTTCTGAACATTGGTTGAAATAACCTTAGAAGCTTCATGGACTTTGAGTACAGATCACAGAATTTTGCAAGTACACTGTAAGGTGATGCCTGAGGTTCTGTCACTCCACATTCTTACAGTATCTGACAAATACAAAAAAATGTTTTCACTAGGTGGCTGACTGCATTCCAAATAACGTTGTCAAGAGACAGAAATGTAATAGCCCAACATGAAAGCATAGAAGATAAATGTCTTAAACAAAACAACAGTTGCTGTATGATTTGTTTCCTTAAAGTGATTTTTTCATTGCCATGGAAATTCTGTAAACCAAACAAAATTTGTCAAACTCTGCGTGCAACATCCTTAGCACCTGCCTTACTTCATTTCTCTGCCACATGTCCAAATTAACGTCGCTGCCAAGTTACGTGCTTCAAATTCTGTATTTACTAACAACAATAAAACCAACTATTATATTTGTTGAACACAACTTATATTTTAGCAGTATAAAATGTGCAAAGTAGATTTTATGCCTGACTGATAAAACCAGGTCAAAATTAAATTCACAATATACTTTGTTAGTACAAAATGTGCGAATTAAGTTTTGTATCCAACTGATCAAAATTAAGTTCACAATATGGGGTTGTGTCCCGCCCCCATTGAAGTCAGTCTACTGTGTTAGTAATATTTATATTCATGACTGTGTGACGCAGACATAAAGCACCTTGGCAGCAGGTTTCAAGGTGTGAATGTCTTCTTTAGGAATCTAAGTAAGAGACCAAATATTGGTAGGGAAATTCATCATTAAATTCTTTGTGTGTGTGTGTGTGTGTGTGTGTGTGTGTGTGTGTGTGTGTGTGTGTGTGTGTGTGTGTGTGTGTGTGTGTGTGTGTGTGTGTGTGTGTGTGTGTGTGTGTGTGTGTGTGTGTGTGTGTGTGTGTGTGTGTGTGTGTGTGTGTGTGTGGGTGTGTGTGTGTGTTTTATTTAACGATACTGTTAATTGCTTGTATTGTGTTGTGGCAATGGCAGATGGGTGATATATGAAACTGGAGTATTGTCAGAATGGTACTGACAGGGCAAAACACACGCACACCATGAGAAAATATACCCCACTGCCACTTTACCCACCACAACTTCCACACAGATTTAGCAATGAAATTTGTTGGTAAACAGGGACCACATGAACACAAGGCAGAAAAATGAACTAACTGGCAGGTGCTAATAATGTTGCACTCACAGTTTGATGAATTTTGTTTGGTTTACAGAATTTCCACGGCAATGAAAACAGTCACTTTAAGGAAGCAAATCGTACACCAACTGTTATTTTTAATTTGTACAACACTGAACCTACAAATATACAACTTTGTTTAGAAACCTAAATTCAGCATTTCCTTTTATACGAGTTATTCACACTACATTATTAAAGAAGATATGTCAGTTATCAGACAAACAGTAAATCATGCCACACTAGGCCATTATCACAAATCACAAAACAAGCATTTTATGCAATACGAGACCCCAGAGTGTCTTCAGCATTTTGGCTTGGTAAGAGAGCATGAATTACTGAAACGGCATACTAAAATTAAAATTCATTACTCAGATATGCCAATTGACTGCCACTTTTGTACCAGTTCAGGGGAACATATGGATGGTGTGCCTCCATGCTTGGAACAAAGAAGCTTAAGTACCGAGGCTACAGTATGTGCTGAATGCACTCAATCAGCTCATTTCAAAATGTCTTCTTCCAAGGAAAAAACAAATACATGTACATAGTCTTGGGATTAAAGAATGTGGATGATGATGATGGTGGTGATGAAAGAAAATTAAACGTGATCGCACAGACCCTTTGTCTGCACCAGTGATAAGCAGTAGTAGTGGTGGTGGCGGTAGTGGTGGTGGCGGTTGTGGTGGTAGTAAAAATGCGAATGAAATGTGATCCAGATACAGGTATGATAGCAGCAACACAAAACACGGCCACCAAGAAACACAAGGTTTGGTGTTTACACTGTAATATATCAGACCACTGTCTTGTCTTTATATATCATTGTCTCTACAGTTTTACACAGGCTTATCAAAATGATGATGTTGCATGAGGAAGTTCATGGTATGTAATGTAACCTTCCAGGGTGTCTGAAGAAGATGTGTGATATGGAAGGCCTAGTTTCCAGTTAAAGTTCCAGGATGTACCTTACGGTGTACAGTGTGGTTCGATTCGCCTTGATTCCGTAGTAAATATGTCGATGACGTCATAGAAGAACGTTGGGTTTGACGTCAGCCAGTCTAGCAGACCGCTTTCGATGCTCAGCCGTGACAATGATGGCGGTCGTTCTTGGCCCTGGGTGTTGCGCACATAATTTGTTAGTCTTTTGAGAGCAGAAAATGGCCGCTCTGTCGACACGTTTGTAGCTGGTATTGCGAGGGTCAGTCTGGCAAGCTTGTAGGTTTGAGGGAAACATCTTCCAGTTCTTGCTGCCTTAACCTTTTAAAGCCTAGCGGTAACTTTACATACGGCCAGGTTTAACACTAAAAAATTCTACGTGGTGCCCATATTGCATTTATGTGTTTTGTACGGATCTCACAACAAACAGCAACTTTTGCCTTATAAAACATTAAGAGACTGGTTTTTATAACCGAGGTGGAGAGTGTTTACAGCGCGGTACGCACTGAGTCCTTATATAAAACAGATACGTCTTTAAAGGGTTAAACCGCATACACACTTGGCAACGTTACCGCGTATCGTAACGCCGTAAAGTTGCAAGTAGCATACACGATAAGGAGCTGCGACCTAAACGCGCATCCCATAACAGTACCCACCAAGCATCACACTGTCGGGTTCCCAGTTTGTTACGGGAGCCCGAGTGAGTGCGATGTCTTTGCTGCTAGCAGCAGCTGTACATTTATGTACATTATGCTTCAAAGAAAAAAGAAGTGACAGCGGCGGTCGTGGCAAATGCAACTGTACTCAGGCCAGGAAGTGTACAGTGGTTAAAGTGTATTAGCAGACTTCAATTTTCACTCGGTCAGTGGGTCATATAAAAATTTTACCAGAATGTCTCCCACTGAATTTGAATATTAAATTCATTTGATCGGGGAAAGAACGTCAAAAAAAAAAAGGTACAACGTTCCGGAAAGCCATTTCTGTTCAAGAAAGGTTGGCACTAACGCTACGTTTTGTGGCAAGTGGTGTGATCCGTCCGTTGTGAACACACAGGCACAAAAACTGCACAAAAGGAACCGCACAACGCTACAGATCTGCACCACTCTTCATCAGAGAATCACGAGGAATGAAAAGGTGGGAGAGGAGCGGACACAGAAATATTTTCTTTTCGCTAAGAAACTAGCCTTCAAAAAGGGGATAAAATCAGACCCATAGGACGGTAGTGTACTGCGCACCTGACACGGAGTGCGTCCGCATTTGCTCTAGCCGTAACAGGAACATCGCTTTGATGCGACGGGCAAATACCCACATCACACCGAACAAGTCCGCAACGTTACACCGTAACCGACTGTTGATACCTTACGCGGTCACGAGTTCCGGCCACACTGTCGCGTTACGGTGTCAAGTTACGCGGTGACGGTACAAGCGTGGACGCGGCTTTATGTATTCGTGAAGCTCACTAACGTTTTTGTGAAATTCAGCATCATGAACACACTGCCACAAGTTCAGTTTTCAAACGCACTGGATCAAAGCGTCGGCCGAAGTTAAATCCTGCTGGTAGTTTGCGAACTGTTTGAGGCTAAGAAGGCACAAAAACTTCAGTTTCGATATATCACAAAATCGATCTTTTACGTCCGTAACTATCACATCGATTGTTTCTGTAAACACTCGGTCCCTTCCCATTTCTTTTGACTGAGTATGAACTTGGTGTCATCTTCGCAATTCCTTTCCACAGAGAATCAAAGGTTTCTCTAAACTGCTGTAAAATGAGTTTAAAATTATCATTTTTCTCAGTGTAGTAAACGATGTTAACACTTTTTGACTGAAGAATTTGGAACAAAGTGTCGGAGTGCGGAAATATGGCTGAAATCACTGCTAACAAAATATTAAAATCGAACATCTAACCACCAAATTATAGCAAGTAATTTCAATAACTACTTTGCTTCAATTGCAGCAAACATTAATATGGACAGTTATGCAAATAATATTAACTTTAACTCAAACATAAATAGCCCATTAAGTTATTTATATTCTGCATTTAAGCAACCATTTACAAATATTAAGTTAAAACATACTACTACTAATGAAATAGAAAAGATCATTAAGGAGTTAAAGAATAAGAATTCATATGGATATGATGAAATAACAACAAAAATCCTAAAAATTATCAGCCCTTTTATAGTATCGCCCTTAACATACATATGTAATAGAATGCTTTCAACTGGAATCTTCCCTGATAGATTAAAATACTCAGAAGTTAAACCTGTATACAAGAAAGGCGACAAACTGAGCACCTCTAATTATAGACCTATTTCGTTACTTCCACCATTCTCAAAAATTTTGAAAAGATCACATATAAAAGATTATATCAACATTTAGCTACAAATAATATGTTGACTAAAGAACAATTTGGTTTTAGGTGTAACGCTTCAACAGAAATGGCTATTTATGCATTAATTAACAATGTATTGGCATCCTTAAACAAGAAATTAATGGTTGGAGGGCTTTTTTGTGATCTTCAGAAAGCATTTGATTGTGTAAATCATGACATACTCTTATCGAAAATGGAATATTATGGTATAAAGGATATTGCTAACAAATTAATAGAATCTTACTTGAGAAACAGGTATCAGCGAGTAGTTATAAATGATGATAAATTAAATAAATATTATTCAGGATGGGATCAAATACATCACGGAGTTCCTCAAGGTTCAATTCTCGGACCATTATTTTTCCTACTGTACATAAATGATCTCCCTAAAAGTGTATCTGATAGATCAGACCGCATCCTATCTGCTAATGACACTAGCTGTATTATCACAAATAGCAATAAGGCAGAATTCAAACATAATATAGATGACATTTTTAGTGAAATAAATAAATGGTTCCGATGTAACTTATTGTCCCTAAATTATGATAGGACAACCCTATTGCAATTTGTAACCAAAACTAATCAAGAAATTGATATGCAAATTTGTCTTAGTAACACAAAGATTACAAATACTCGAAGTATAAAATTTTTGGGACTTACTATTGATGCTTCCTTGACTTGGAAGTACCATATTAACGAATTAACTACTAGACTAAATAAAGCTTGCTTTGCTATCAGACCAATTAGACCGTTCATGTCCCTGGATGTATTAAGAAGCACATATTTCGCGTATGTTCACTCAATTATCTCTTACGGAATAATATTTTGGGGGATTTCATCTTACAGTAAAGACATTTTCAAAATTCAAAAAAGAATAATTAGAGTGATTACGAATTCACAAAGATGTGATTCTTGTCGTGAATTGTTTAAACAATCAGACATCTTACCGCTTCAGTCACACTATATATATTCATTACTATTATTTATTAATAAGAACAAAGACGAAATTCCGTTAAACTCACAAGTACATAGAATTGATACAAGACAAAATTCTAACTTACACTTGCCCTCAGCGAACTTAACAGTATACCAGAGGGAAGTCTATTATGCTGGAATAAAGATCTATAATCATCTACCAACAGATATAAAGAATCTATCTAATGATAAAAATAAATTCAAATTAGCTTTAAAAAGATTTTTGTTATATAACTCCTTTTACAGCTCGGAGGAATATTATAATAAATAATATATAATTATCTTGGTTTTATATTTAAGTTTTATTTAAATTTTGCTTGTACACTTATTGCACTGTGGGGACGGTGATTATAATGGTGATATCGGAACCCTGACGATTTAAATTACATGCTGATATGGTATGACAATACACAATTTTATTCTATATTCATATGATTTTTCTGTTTGTTTGTACTGTGTGATATGTTTACATGACTATTCCCATATCTGTATCAAGATTTATGGAATGTGAATAAATAAATGAAAAAATGAAAATGAAGTCCCTCCAAAGCGCCAAGTAGCCACGAGCAGAACGCGCAGTTTCTGTGCCCCAGTCACGGTCATTCTCAGTCACTCTTATGAACAGATTTTCAGTGTCAGTTTTCGTAATGCTGCGAAGGAAAATGCCGAACAAAAGTTTTCACCCTTGGACTGTGTGTGAATGTGAAGCTCTGGCGTTCGCCTTCCCTTTTTAATAATTCTTAGTTTTTCATCAAATGACAAACTAGTGCAAAATCGTCTTTGGAGAGATTCTATCGAACACACACACACACACACACACACACACACACACACACACACACACACACACACACACACACACACACACACACANACAAACACACACACACACACACACACACACACACACACACACACACACACACACAGTTACTTGAACCACTGGTTTCAGCGTACTCATGTTGCGCGCGCTGAACTGCGGCTTTGTTATGATTTTTATAACATAATTTTTAAAATCAAACAAATTATGTACAGCTTCATGGTCAGCGCCGCCCCCCCCCCCCCAAGGAAAACTTCTAGGTGCGCACCTGTGGGCCAGGCCTCCTCATTGTCGAGGCTCCACGATCACAGATACACCACACTCGGTAGGCTCCTCTGGATGAGTGATCAGCCCGACTCAGAAACCTCTACCTGACAATGCACAACATTCACAAGAGACAAACATACCTACTTGACATAACGGCGTAAATGGATTTCTACCCATACTTTCCGTGTTTCTTGACCGATTCACGTGGCATTCGGTAAAGAAAGTTTCCACGCACCTCCGTTGAACTTCGAGATTTGTGAGAAGACGTGTACAGTAAGAGGAGTACTTTACTTGGGGGAGGCTTAATGAAATGTCGCCCAGTGTTCTACATTTTTCCCCATTCGGATAAAATTCGGTACACACGTCCACAAACATTTGATTGGTTAGGAGCTTCGAGAAATGTGGCACAGTGAAAGCCACACTTTACTTACAGGCGTCAATGAGTTTCCATCCGTACGTTCCACAGTTACTGTCCGATCTGGGTGAAGCTTGCAGGAGATGTGCACATAGCGCTGCTGCTGAGGCTGTGTCAGTTACGTGCAGACCTGCGCGGCAAAGGCCACCAGAAGGTGGGTATGACTGCACTTGCAGTTAGGCGTGTGGCGTCATTTAAAGATCACCCTGTTACAGCGTGTTCACTGCGATACGGAGCACATGTGCAGGCTTGCACTCTGTGTAAAGCTGCGTATATCTTCCTACAGATCAGAGCGCCAGTACGCAGTGCGCAAGGAACGTCAGGTGACGTCATAGTCCACCAACTGCCCTCCCGACGGGACAGGCAGGCCACATATGGGGCCTACGGCTGTTCTGTGCCAGGTCGGTTGTCTGACGTATCGTACGATTTCCTTCAGCTGATCGCGGCATGTTGATTAGAATTACACAAACTGATAACATGCAAACATCAGAACGCAACCTTGAAAATTGCTGCTTTAACGACGCACCCCTAGCTGCTTCGACATCCGAAACTTACAGACAGGGAGTACTTTCCGGGTCATTGTCAAGGCCTTCGATTTCAAACAAGTGGGCGTACCGAAATTTATATATATAACTCCATAAAAATCGTGCACGTGTTTATATATATATACACCTGTCTGTGTGTACATATATATAACTAACTAACTAACTACATGGAGCAGAGGCTTTCTTGAGAAGCTAACAGTTTCTCAGCTAGTCAAGAAATTTCCCGCATTTTATGGAACCCGGAGGTTCATTACCGCTTTCACAAGAGCCCGCCACCTGTCCCTATCCTGAGCCAGCTCAATCCAGCCCATGCCGCCCCATCCCACTTCTTGAAGGTACACACATATATACACACGCGCACACACGCGTGCGCACGCACGCACGCACGCACGCACGCACGCACGCACGCACGCACGCACGCACACACACACACACACACACACACACACACACACACACACACACACGGAATAATATGAGTAACAAACGTTCGTTGATGGACGGAAGCATACTGCAGGCAATAAAAACAGCCGGCTAGTCCCAGCCTTGTGTACACACGGTTTTAATTTAATGGCAAACAAGCAACGGAAAGCATATACCGTGCCCACACTTGTGCGTCTGGCTGACAGACCGTTACATTGGTGGTCTTGCTGCAAGATGTTTTAATTACAAAGCCGTACATTTGTAACACAAACAATTTATTCTACATTTGGTATTAAATAGACTGCAGCACTTAGGCTACACGTGTGTACACACCGGAACAACTGTGTGTTCACTGCGATAGTCCAGACTGGATTTGTGCCGCCTGAATATTACTCTGCAGCTATTGCCAGCACCGCTTGAAGAAACAGTTTCTCAGTTCACGTATCCGTTTCAAGGCTGGACATTATTCACGTTTCTTCTCCTTCTGTTTCTTTCCTTCCTTTCCTTTTATCTCTGTTTCGCCTTTCAACTCCAGGACCTTGTGCTACAGAAAAGTTCCGATGTTGAGAACTTTTTAAAGTGGCTGTTTCATCCAGTTCTGGGTCTGCTCACGTCTCTCTCTCCTTTGGGTTTGGTGCGCAGCTTCTGGCGGTCTGCCCTGCTGCATCACAGTGCATCACAGTGACAGGTCCTGTCACGTTTAGCTGGCACTTGTTTACATTCTGTACGTTGCAGATCTGAGGCCTTCACAGCAGGTGGAATGTTGAACTGTTGTGGGATACGACACCGTGTGGACTGGTACAGCTGACGATTCTGATAAGCTTGCTGCCATCTTCTGGGTGGAAGTGACATCTTGTAGTCAGCAGACAAACACCACCCTTTCAGAGGTAGCTGCTGCTTCATCTTCAGAGCAGACGAGCGACGCCGTGTACTTTGGTATATAGGTATCAATGTTGCAGAGGAACCCGTTACCGCCATCTGCAGTGTAGAGTAATCGTAACATTCACTGGCTGAGAACGCAGACTTTCAGTGTCATGTTCAGTGCTGGCAGAACTGTGGCTTTTCTGTCTGTGCCTGTTTATGGCATGTTATGGGGGCCATTAGGCACGTATCAGGTACTACCAGTTGGTGTCATGAGAACTGAGTATAATTTTGTATTTCTCACACAATTTTAGTTTCAGCATAGCCGATAATATTACATGATAGAAATTCTGATGTAGCTGTAAAGCCAACCAGTCAGTAACAAAGCACACCGACACTTTTGTAAAAAAAAACCATTATTTTAAGACTGACAGATTTGTGTCTCAGATTCTAATGGCAGGGTCTGATTTGGTTTGACTTGAGGAACCGTGGCGATGGTTTTAGAGGAGGGTAACTTTTGAAGACTTAAACATTGAATGTTTAGGGAAGGTCTTCATGGATTTAGTGTTTAGGAAACCACAAATTTCAAGTTAGCACATAATAAAGTTTATCCCATTTAGCCAAAGAACGATGCATTCCCGTAACTGGCAGTTTAGGGTTGCTACCAGGTTAACCACCACAAATCTGTGGCCACAAAACAGGAATTTGAAGGAAAGTGCGCGATTGCAGTTCCGCCAGCAGACCTGCGCGGTACCGAAGCTTCTTACACCGCGTGTTAACTTCCTGTGGACACCGCGTGTTAACTTCCTGTGGACACCGCGTGTTAACTTCCTGTGGACACCGCGTGTTAACTTCCTCTGCAGCTCAAGACAAGCAGCAAGCACTCCTCACATGCAGTAGAGATGTTTGCAGCTGCACACCGAATCTTACGTTTAATTTAGCGTGTCCGAGCTGTTAGTTCCGTCATGTTCATGCCCTCGCAAAAAACAGCGCCCGAACATCCTAGCTGATATTAACCCTTTAAAGACGAAGCGTATCTGTTTTATATAAGGACTCAGTGCGTACCGCGCTGTAAACACTCTCCACTTCGGTTATAAAAACCAATCTGTTAATGTTTTATAAGGCAAAAGTTGCTGTTTGTTCTGAGATCCGTACAAAACACATAAACGCAATGTGGGCACCAGGTAGAATTTTTTAATGTTAAACCTGGTCGCATGTAAAGTTACCGCTAGGCTTTAAAAGGTTAATCCAACCGTGTGTGCTGGGGCTGCACACGGTCTGAATGTGTCTTCATGATGGTGTACGTTGCTTGATCTTCAAGGACGCGGTACTGATTCACGCACCGCAATTAGATGTAACACATATATTATTTCGCGGCAGCTTTAACAGGTTTCATTGTACTGAGTGTTACGACGTGTACGTTTTATCCTCTTCAATCCCTGTTAAGGCTCGCACCGCTTAAGAAACAGCAAGCAGTTCGCGGGGATCGAGCGAACATTGTACGTGCAAGAATGAACTGAATAAAAATGGTACGAATCCATAGAATAAATGTCAGTGCATATATTGCACGATAGTTGCACAAAATTGAAACCATTCTTCGATACAAGGCAATAATGGTGGCAACAACAACAACAACAACAACAACAACAACAACAACAACAACAACAACACACCATANCAACAACAACAACAACAACAACAACAACAACAACAACAACAACAACAACACACCATACACAGCAACTGGGCGCCTTTCACATCACTGACCAACCACGTGCTAAGGCCCCTATCCGATATCCTCTCGAAATTTTAAACACTTTGTGTACGTGTGTGTGTGGGAGGGGGGGGGGGTGTAAACAAGGCACAGAAATGTAACGACGGTCACGTGTTAAGTAATATTTCAGGTGGCTGCAGTCTAAAATCAAATTAATGTAGCGTGGAAATATTTGTAACGGACGTAATAAAGCGAGCAGTCTGTAAAACTAAGGGGAGCCCAGTTACAACTGGACAAACTGGCGAACAAACACGTGCAAGCTGACAGGTGTTAAAGCACAGTTACGAGAAAAACTGATATGGCTAATAGCCACGCAGAACATGAGATCTGCGCTCTTCTCGGATGTGACGCAGGATCGAATGGTAGTCCTTTACCGACGTTTCGGGGCAACGTATCGGTCCCATCTTCAAGGCTCCTACCCTTCTTGGACTTCTTGACCCTTGAAGATGGGACCGTTACGTTGTCCCGAAACGTCGGTAAAGGATTGCCATTCAATGCCGCGTGATATCCCAGAAGAACGCAGATCTCATCGGCATCGCGGCGGAAGCCCCAGATTACGCACATAGAATATATCCGTACACTCGCAATACATAAAAAGTACAAGAATGGGGTGTTTTTCAGTTACTGTAATTTTGATTCCAACTAGGGGCATGCACCTTTCTTTGTTTCACCCGCTCGCCACGGTGAGGCACAGGACATGCGCGGGACCTGGAAAGAAAGCTGAGTAAGTAACATGTTCCTTACAAGGAGCAACAGACACACAGCGCAAGTACATAATTAACAAAACAAAACAAACCTTCACATTTTCGTCCTGTCTTCTTTTATTATACTCGAATTAAACATAAATTTCCTTCTCAGATTTGCCGTGCGTTTTAAAACTCCGATCAAGGAAGGCATATAACCGTGTGTGCCCTTTGTTCATTGCAGCTGTACATATTAAAATGGACAACTCAGTGAAGCAGAAAGCACTCAGTTATAAGCCAGATAATGCAAGGAATTAAAAAAACAGCACAATAAAATCAAAATTGTCTTCCTCAATCCTGTAAAATTAAATCGTCGGAAAAATGAAATAGCGACGTCTTCTTCTGTTAAAACTGGAGCTGAAATGTACCGCGCTCTGAAGGCGCTGGATTCTCCTCGGAAATCGAAGGATTCCTCCGAAAAATTGCCCACCCAATCGGCTGCACGCATATAACTGTGTGCGTAACGTTTGTTCAGCCCAGCTGTGCATACTAAAACGGACAACCTAATGAAACTGAAAATACACAGCTATAAGCCGTCTAGTGCACGGAATTAAATACAGGCGAAACGAACTCAGAATTTTCTTCTTCGATCCAGTACTAATAAATCGCCATAAAACTGAAATGTCGATGGCATCTTCTGTCAGAACTGGAACTCGAGTATCTCGCCCTCGAGCGACACTCCACTCTCTTCGGCAGTCAAATGATGGCGTATGTGGTCCAATCAACGACATTTTTCTTACCTGGCATAATCGTGTAAAAAATGCGTCATTTTAAAAGCCTAATGAAAAATCTGTCTAATGTAACATAGCCTGGCTGCTACTGACAGAGGTATTTAACGCCGTAAAACTCGGATTTCTTCCATTACATTCATTTGTTTAAACACAAATAAATCTTCCTGTTAATTAAACCCTGGTTTATATAAAACCCTAATTACGAGGACATTTGCTTTGCTTTTTCGACATGTGTAATGTAAATGTTGTGTGTGTGTGTGTGCGTTTCTCCATTGTTAGGCCTAACAGTGTCAGAGACGCAGCGTGCATTGTTGGCAGTCGATGTAGAAGGCGCAGCTTTCGTCGTTGAAACTCGATGTCGAAGACCTACCTTTCGTTGTTAGCAGTCGATGTCTTCTCTAACGTTGAACCTCGACATTATTTTGTACACTGAACTTACAGTTCATGACAGAAACATACATAACATGTCACTTTACAAGTTTCACTCAACATTTGCAAATTAAACACAAATACTCAAACAATATTGCAAATTCTTACAGATTCGAACACTTGTCTTTCAACACTGAAGTGAAAGACGGGTCAAAGCAGATTTAAGTTCTACTTTACTGAATCTTTGTCCTTCCAGTGCGGGTTATTTACAGGGAGAAACAATTAAAGTCTCTTCTTTATCTCTCTCCCTCTCGCACTGATGTCATTGGTTGTGCCGACCGAACCCTGTCAAGTTGACACCCTGCGGTAAAAAAAAACACAAATACTTAGAACTAACCCTCCTAACAGAATGGCCCTACTGTCACATGGCGCTAATTCACGCGACCTATCCAGAAATCCTAACGGGGAGGGCGGGGAAGACAAAACCGACAAACTAAGTAAAAAAAATCACATGCACAGGGTTGTCAACTCGACCTTAACCTAGGCCCTGAGTCACGGTGGCTACCGCGTCAGATGCAGAGCTGCCTGGCACGGCTGTTACTATCACGCGCAGCCTGGGGCCGGACTGACACATGATAAGCTCGTGTCGGTGCTGTGGCGTACCTGATTTGCTGCGAGTACCCAGCCCATCCTCCTGCGGATGGGTCCTCAACCGCTACAGGTTCAGCCGACACTGTTTTGGTTTTAACGATACGGTTTGCGCGTTGCTCCGTTCCCTTGGGTCCTGGGTTCGACGTCTGCTGTTGCTGCACTGGGATGCCGCAGTCGCTGACAAAGTGGCACAACACTGTATCACAGGCACTCAGAGAGTCGCTGCTGTCGCGCGCACATCACAACACTTTGTTCCACATCCGCGGCAACGAGCACCGCGCAAAATCACGAAACTGTGTGACCCGAACGGTGGTTTAAAATACGTAATGTCACGAGTCTATAGCACTGCACAAATGGGTCTTTCCACACTTTTGCGACGTCCACAGAAAAACAGCACTAACACACGCAACTAAAATCACCGCCCACGCACGGCGGCCCGCCCGCCTGCCACAGAGATAATTTGCCTGGTAATTTAAGAATTACTAGACTTCATAATTTCTCACGTTTTATTGCTGCTATCGCCGGGACGTCAACATATTCTGCAGTATCGTCTATGGAAATAAATAATACGCCTGTTTCCGGGGCGTAAAGCCCCTTCCATATCAATATATTCTGCAGTATCGTCTTGGGAAATAAATAATTCGCCTGTTTCCGGGACGTGAAAACACTTCTTAATTAATAATTCTAAAATATAATTAATATAAATATATAATCCTCATACCACTGTGGCATGAAGCCACTTGCATATCAGTACATTCTAAAATGGCATAAAAGTGTCTAATTCTGCTGTTACCACGGCATGAAGCCCTGTCTGCGTCACTACATGCTGCAACAGCATTTACAGAAACATTAAACAAGTGGGCATCCAAGCCACAAGCCTCCCTTGCCCCTCTTATTTGCGGGGCATGGCTGGATACTTGGCTCTGTCTGTACCCCACGCTAAATATTTGATCGTGACGCGCTATTTATGCATACCTGGCCATGTTCTCAACCATTATCGTTTCATTTTTAACCCCCAAAGAAGTTCGCTTGTCAATAGGGTTGAACGCCTTCTCAAAATCCAGAAAGCACCAATATATTCGAAACTGTTTGCCCTCAGATACACGGCCACAGGCCTTCTGGGTACACAAATATTATCCACTCTTCTCTTGCCTCTAAGAAATCCCGCGTGACAAGGGATCCGTCTCTTATCACACAACAGCCAGTCCACGCCTGACAGCTAGTGTAAATGAATACATCTTCCCCTGTTTGTTAACAATTATGATTACCTCTATAGCTTCTCCTGATTTTCCTTCTCTTTATTAGCTGTTTATACTAACACAGTTTTCCATTCTGTCGGAACTTCCCCTTACTGACCGGGATATAACACAGACGCTTAGCAAATCGCGACCACACATTAGGCGAGTTAACGTGACGGTTCAGTGCGTCAGCTTCTTAGGAAAGTAACGACCGTACGTGACGATTTTACACAGTACAGCATAACGTGGGTTACACTTAATGCCATTACAATAAAAGAACCGTGTTCGACAACCACAATTACATATCGATGTAAAGTTGTAACCAAAATTTAGTAATTTAAACAGCTGCCACATTTAGTGATACAGTATGTACCTGCAGTACGCTGGGCTGTGAGGCCGAAGACACAAAAGAGCTATACTTCAAATTTAAACATTTAACAACTTTAGATGTTTCTTCATTTCGTTCCTATAAATCAGCCATGTTACATGCAGTTTTGTAAGGCGATGTAATAGCGTCACTTATCCCTGTCAACAATACAGGTATTAAAATTTTTTAATGAAATTTGGTGTGCGAGTTCTTCACAAAGCTTTGTCGCGCAAGCGTGATTTTCGCGAAAATCGGCTCAGTGACAGCCATAATTTAGTTACGGGAATAAATGCCTTCCTACTCATAATTTCCACGTCTCTTGAACCGATTTGGATATAATTCGGTACAGAGGATATCAGTGTGGTGTAGCGTAGCAGATGTAAGTTACGTGAAAACAGATGCCGTGCAACCCATACTTTACTGAAGGGCGTGAATGAAATTGGGCCCTTATTGTCTACACTTTACAGCCGACTTGGTTAAAACTCCGCGCAGCAGATGTCCACCAAAATGCACCGAGTGACTGTGACATTCAAGAACATCGGCACAGCGAAAGCCATTAAGTTTATGTTGTAATTTGTGACTGAAGAACATCACGACAAAATTAGGCCTGTCAGACAACACGTTACTAACGAGCATTGCTAATTAACACTGGATGCAGGTTTATTTATTTCCTTGTTACTGAAGGAAACATGTCACCCCACGTGACAGTGTGTATGGTCCACAGTCTGGTGGCAGTGTACGTTGGCAGCTGCTGACGGACGCTGCACACAGCAGGATAATGGCGGCGTCCATGTACGGAGGCTGGGATTATTACCGTAATTAGAAATTTATATCGCTAATTGTTTGCGAAGTTCCCGAAAAACACCCCGTTAATACAGAAGTAAGAATCGGGAGAATTTGTGTAGTAAGATTCTGTGGAACTTCATATTGTAGTGTGTAACGCGGAAAGTCGTAAAGAACCTCAAAGCAACATCAACACCCTGTACAATAGCTCTTGGCTTTAATATTTCATGAGTGTTTCTGTTTGTGATTTACTGTTGTTGCAGGATCCAGTGTTTTTCCAGAAGTCTTTGTCACGGACGCAAATCAGGGCCTTATACTAAAATTATTGCATTTTTGACATCTGAAGTGCAGAGACTGATTAAAATAAATTTTGTCTATATTCCGCCTACCACAGCCTGAGCCAAATTTGTGTCATTTAAACCTGCTTTCCCGAAATTGTTACGCATTGTTACTGGAAATCCAAACACATTCAATGTCCCCATTACGTGGAGGGCCTATGAGAGAAGGAATTCAAGTAATTTGATTCAAATTTACATCACAAGACGATGTCAGTGGGCACATATGAACGTACAAACTGTGTTGGTGTTTGCCGGCCATGCATACAGAGAGACAGGCACCCACAGCCAGAATACTAAAGCACAGAATGTTCGGTTATTGCTGCAGGCTGTCAGTCGTGCAGAGAAACTGGGGTTTGTACGCTCGTATGTGTAAATTGCCTGTATGTACTCTTCTACGTCAAAGTGTGATGTAATTACACACGACGTCATTATTACTGAGAAAATAAATGCATAACCTACCAGTAGACTGAAAGAACAAAAAGACTTATCACATTATTAAACAGTTTTAAATATGTGCTTTAAGTTTTGAACTTATCATAATGGTGGCAGACTGTGTGTATATCGGCCGAACATATCGACGTCTAGTTTTTGAATATTTTTGGGATATTCTTGCATAAAGCATTTCACTCAGAACAACCTTTATTCGCATAAAGTCGAATTTTGAACGTCCCCTTGCCGTACGGCGTGTTATGAGGACGGGCGAAAATTTGATAGGATACAAATATACAGTTTTTTGAAATAGAAGAACATTAATTAAGAAACCTTGCGGGTAACTCCCAGTGTTGTGTAACTGACAGGTGAAAAAGCAAAACAGCTTACATAAATAATCACACACATGTGTGTCGGTGGCTGTGATATCTGCCAGCCTGCAGCTGAAGACCAAGCATTAACTGTACAGGCGGTGCTGGATGCGTTTCAAGCGTAACACCTGTAACGTAGCGAGACTGCAACTGGCGCACTCCGCGACCTTGAACACAGGCTTCATCAAAACGTTCTTTGCACTCACACTATCATGCGGTTTCACGGTACACTTGCAGATGTAACTGCACTTACGCCCCTAAGAAAACTACAGCCTTCCCTGATATGAATTTTACGAAACTCAAACATGTTCAGAAGCATTATTTTAAGATATTTTACACCGAAATTCGACCAAACTGGAGAATAAACATGTAGAGTACAGATGTTTAACTACGCCTGTAAGTAAAGTACATCTTCCCCTGCGTCAACTTTCATGAAACTCACAACCACGAAGTACAATTTTGTGAATATTTCCTGCATAAAATTTTATTCAGCTCGATATTAAATGTATCCAATACGAGCAAAACTTTATTTACGCCCCTAAGCAAAGTATGGTTTTTCGCTGCATCGCCTGTCACGAAACTTATAATTGCTGAGTGACATCGCGTGGGAACCTTCTATACCGAATTTTACCTAAATCCGTCGAAAAATATGAATATTTCGGGTGGAAATTCGTTGAAGCCCGCAAGCAAGTAAAACTGTCCCTGTGCTAATTTTCACGTGACTCACGTTTATTCGGAAAACTTTTTTGGAAGTACATACCAAATTTCACATGGCACTTAGCTATATCAAGGTATTATGTAAGTTTTCAATTATTTTTACATGGATTTACCCTAAGTGTCAGACTTACCTTCAGCGAATAAATATTTCAGCTGTGTTTAAAAACACTGTTAGCAGCACCAAATTTTGTATTACGTCACTGGTTAATCCCTTCATAACTGTGATAAATATACTTTGCATTTTTTTGTTACACATCCCTTTGCCATAACACCACAATATACAATACTGATTGTTAGCTTAGGACAGAGATATCCATACTTTATTTCTGTATTAAATTATTGCTGTGCTTCCTTATAGACTACCCCTTCGCCACTGTTCTCTTGTAAATCAATGCAAACTGCAGGGCTTAAGCTTAGAACAGAAGTATGGCTTATTATTCTTGCCAAAAGTCTGAAACACAACGCAAGGCTTTCAGTGATAATATTTAATGCAGGTGTGGTTACAACTTTACAAAAAATGCATTTGTTTACTTTACATAAATCTTCAATGAAAGCTGATCAGTTTGCAATGTCCGGTACTTTACCTCTAGAACTGTAAAAAGAGTTTGGAAATATGCACGAACTGTATAAGGCTACAAAATCATAATTTCAAATGGTCTAGCATTTGTTTAGGCGACATGAGCCCCACAAATCCAGATGTGGCTATAAAGATTTGTAATTAATACAGTATGTTATTCACCTTGCAAAAAGGATTTGTGCAAGTCTGTACGGTTTGTCGAACACCTCCTTATTAACTGCACAATAAACGTTTCGTGTACAGCACCTCAATTATTTGTCTCATGTAAACGTAAAGGAAACCAACACGTCTACGTGTTTTTATAATCCATCTTTCGTATTTCCAGTCACCATAAAACTTACCCCTGGATTTGTGATGGTATAATTTCGGAAGTTAGCATGGAAACAGTATCGCAATTGCTAACGTAAATGGTAATGAGGAGGATTCCTGCAACACTTCACAGCCGCCTAGCAACAGCAAAATCCAAGATGTCTACAAGAGTTTGCTTGAGGCGCCAAATACGCCTATGAACTCTCCAACCCATTCTTCGTATTTCCGGTCACCAGCAAACTTACCTCTGGAATTCTGACGATAAAGTTGGAAAATCATTATAATGTTAATAAAATGTTGTAAATGTTAAATTATACACTGATAATCCAGATTACTGTAATATTTGTATGGGCGCCAAATTATTGGAAATCCAAGATGTCTACAAACTCTTGCATGAGGCGCCCAGTATGGCTAAACTTCACAACCTTTTCTTCTCGTTCCCGGTTGCTATCAAACTTACCTCTGCAATTATGATAATATCGTTTATAAAATTATTTATGAGCTTAATAAAGCACTGTAGCTCTTAATTATATTATAAACCAGGTAAATGTAATATTTACACGGGCGCCAAAAAACTGCAAAACCAAAATGCCTACCAGCGCTTGCGAGTTAATTTATAGGGTTTGTAATTATATAAAATCTATTTTTAGCCTGCCACGGATTCGATATGGTTCTTATATTTCACAAAGAAGGAGCTATTAACTTCTGAATACGAACTTCGTTTAGAATACCTCAAATACGCAACTGCCTGGTGTAAATATAAAAAGCGCCAACATGACTATGAACTTTGTAACTCATTCTTCTCGCTAATTAATGGTTACTTTAAACAGGAATTCAACTGAATTAATTTTAAATCATATATACTTTCAAATCGCCTGTTTCATACAACTTACTGTAACAAAATTTGTTCAGCCAAAGCAGTTATATACGTCTGGTGGTGGAAAACTCTGGGCAGGCAGGTGCACATCTGCTTCCAACGAGTTCCAGCGACTGTCTGCTGTCACCCGATCGGCAATAACTTAACTTCGAGGGTTAATTTCAATCCACCCCGTCAGATGTCACTTACTGATAATGCCTTCTGATTTCACTGGCGGCTCTTGAGAATTTTGTTACGTAGGCTCTGTGGTGTTCGGTGATGGAAATATGACGACGTGACGCACATGGAGACTTGGTTTTGGCAGTTACCAAGTTCGAATCTCGGGCGAGCGACCGTCTATACTGATCGAAAGTCCTAGCGGTTCTCTTCTTTCCTTCAGACAGGATTGTAAAATCTCAGTTGGGAGACAACAGTTTCCTTTTTAATCCTTTCCTTAATATTATCTCATTGTATTTCATAATGATTCAATTTACGTAAAAGAGTTTTGCGATTAACGCAGTCGAATACCTTGGATAAATCACAGAACGTACTTCCTATTTGTTGTCGTTGATTTAGTGCAGCAAGAATATTAATGGTCAGGTTAAAAATTGCTTTTTGAATATAGATACATTCCTGAATCCAAGGTGTTTTGATACTAATATATTGTTCGCTTGTAAATGTTCATTTAGTCTACTTAACACTACAGTTTATAAAATTTTGGAAAGTTTTTAAGTAATGATATTGGTCTATAATTAGTCATTAGTTTTAGCGCCTTCATTATGTATGGGTTTAACTACTGAATACCCACATATTTCTGGGTAGATACCAGATTGTAATGAACAATTAGACATATAGCTAAGTGGTGCACCTATTTTTGATACACAGCGCTTTGCGATTTTACCTGAAATTTCATCATAACCTGACGAGTTTTTTGGTGTGAAAGATTTTGTAATATTATTTCTGCGTCTGTAACTGGAATTGTTTTCATGCCCACAGGTTTATCAACATATGACTTCTTCAGTAGTTCCACAGCCATACGGTGGTTTGAGCGATCAATATGTACATTTTCTACTATCGATAACAATAATTTGTTAAAAGCATACACAGGCGCACGCAAGGGGGGTGGGTGCTGCCGGGTAACAGCCCCCCCCCCCAAAGTGAAATTTTAAAAACACAGATTTTGTAGGCTCGATGATAGCAAAGGTTTTACGCGATTTACGCTTCAGCCTAAATCAGCCACCGAAATCGGCTGATGACTAGTAAAGTGGAATAGTGAAAAATGTAATAAAAACTCACGAATACGTAGACAGTTTTCTTTTCCAGTTAGTTTCAGTTTCTCCGGTAACCTAACTAGACGTCGGCTCAGAGATTTTGACATGATTTTCATGACATAGTTTTTAAACTCCAACGTAAATTGTATATAGCCTCAGGGTCAGCTCCCTTAAAGAAAAATTCTGGGTGCGCCTACAGTATGTATGTATGTATATTCTACTGTAATAGGCAGGCCCTCTAATCGCTGTGCACGCCGCGTTCTTGATTCTCTTTGCTGTCCTGCATTATTTCTCGAGCTTCGATGCGTTCCTGCTGTGTCGTTTCAGCTCTTCGCTACGCGCGACGCCAAGCGTTTTCTCTCTAACTATCCGCGCTTCTTCTTCAGGCATTTTGACTTTATTTCGGCGTGTTGTCGCGCTTTTTGTTGTCGAAATGCCTCTACGCTCTGGGTTTACTTGTCGAAGGGACTGACGATCGGACTAGATTGCTATTGTTCTGGTCTCTCCTCTTTTGCGTTATTGATTCTTCCGCAGTGATTTTCACTTCGTCTGGACGATGTGAAGAAACATTTCCCTTTCTTTTTCATCAGGATCTATAACTTGTTCAGTCTCTTGGTCTTCAGCTTCTGCTTACCGGTGTAGCTCCACGTTGGAGCGAGACCATAGCTGTACATTTTTTAGATGTACGTCTTTTGCGCTGTGCTTCGGTTTCTTCATAAGGAGTTAGTGTTCTTGATTTTTCTGCCAAAGGACGTACTTTCTTGCGCCTTGACTTTGCTAATGTCACTGTACGTCTTGCTCTTTGCCTAACAATGAGAGCATGTATTATAGTTGATTTTGCAGGGCATAGAAAATTACAACATTATTGTATGGAAATGTTCTGGTGTTATATATTACCTGCAGTTGCATTCCCTCCAGATCCGTGGGACTGAATTCTGGAGATTAGCGTCTCCTGCCATCTGATGGCTACCTGTGGAACTCGAACGGTGAGTATGTTTTATTTGACTGTCGCGTGTCTCCTGCCATCTGATGCCGATCCCTCTTAAGTTTAGTCTGTGGCATTTTCAATTTGTGCCACGGACACGCAGACGGTACTAAGCACAGATAATCTAGTACGGTACTAAGTATACAATAAAATGTTTTCAACAGAACTGTATTCAGTTTCATCATTCATTCCATGGGGTGTATTCGTTCACACCTTATTAGCAGGAAATAACTCTCTCTGCACACACACACACACACACACCATACCTAGCCAACGGCCTACACCGCAGTGTAATTACATGCTGTTACTATAGATTAGAGGCTCTGACCTAATGAACTCCATAGAGCAGGGTCCTTTTCGAAAACCTTTGCCCAGAAATTTCCCATATTTCATGGAACCTGAAAGTTCATTCCTATGTTCACAAGAGTCTGCCACATGTGCCTATCCTGAGCCAGGTCTGTCCACACCCTCTTACCCAATTTATCCAAGACTTCTTTTAGAATTCTTAATTATTTTAACATTATTTTGGCCGTAAATATTGAAACTACAGAGTTCCAGTATGTTACAGCACGTAGTTTGGTACCTAGTTAACAAACTACACAATATCACATCCTAGAAGATGCTAATTTTAAATTTAAATGATTGTTCTCTCATACTTTATGAAACTCGACAATACTAGTAGGCCTGAACTGATTCCACCCATTGTGAACTTCCCCTTTAATCAGGGGTGCACAAATCCTGGGCACCAGGTGACTAAATTTTGCATGATGGTGCATAATATTTGTGGGTCCCTAGCACTGAATTTGCTTTACACCACCTTCTGGCACCTAGAAGTCTGGAAAATTTGTGAACCCCTGTCTTTAATAAATCATCACTGAAAGAGATGCAGCTGAATTACCAAAAGAACATTGAGGATCACATGGAAAATGTTTTTGGTGCAGGCAGAGAGTGTTACCCAATCCTGCATGACCTTCAAGTTTATAATTTGTGACAATACCATTCCATGGTATTCACCATGAACAGAAAGTTAAGAAGGATGATAAAGCAATGCAAATTACACCAAAATTGGTGTCTGGAGATCAGTTCTGTGGCAATACTGGAGCTATTTCTACCCTCCCAAATGAAAATTATTTACTTATTTTGGTTTCAGGAGAAAGTTCAATATGTATGTTATTAAATTTTTTAATGGGATGAAACATTTACACCATATTTAACAAACTAGAAACTGTAAAATAAATCTTATTGTGGTATGATACATATAACAGTGTGAAGTGCACTTTTGTGATACGCACTCATATTGAAATCTGAGATAACTTAAAAGGCTTTGTATACCATGCTGTAGAGAATATTACACAAAATGTATACACCATGGTGGAACTTCTAAGATCATGAACATGAACTTAGTTTCTAGTTTCCTGAATTTTCTGGTAAATGGCATCTTACATGACATTTAGTTGCACATGTTTCATTGTAAGACATTTCTAAATGTTTACAGGCATTGTATTATGTACATAAGTATATACTTGATTAAAGATATGTGAAACTGCCGTGTCTTCTTTCATTTAAAAAAAGTTAAACAGGACGAACTGGAAACTTGGTGGCTACTCCAGTGACTGCTAAAAGCGAGCCCCAGTGACATCAAATGAAAATATTTCGAAATCTGTATTTGCAAGCTCTGATTGTGTGGAATTACCATTTACAGCCCAAACATTGTGGCACTGCTGTCAGAGTTAAAATGTACATATAACTTTCTGTCTATTAAAATGTATGCTGAAACTACAGTGATGAAGGGATGTCTGGTACAGGGTCCATGTTGCACTGATAAGTTCAGATAAGAGTGAATGCCAAGTTATCCTGTACATGAAGAAAATTTACATCATACTAATTATAAACAATGATTTGTCTTGCTTAAAGATAATTTTTCTCTGGCATGGATAATCCCCAGCCACTTAATTGTAGAATTTCATATGCTGATGGCATATGAAGCAGAGAGAGCAGTACTTAACATACAGACATACAAGTTAACTTTTGCAGGCCAGTACTTGTACACGCACATTTAAAAACTGCATGATCCTCCCTGTCTTTGTCACCATACCCAAATGGTATATGGGAGTAGTGGAGGATCCCAGTAGTTGGTGGACATGAAGCATGATTTGCATGTCTTTAGTGCGTGGAAAATGTTTTTGCTGCTCACTGGACAGACGGTGGATGAGCTGCAGAGCTGCTCTGGATGTGATGGTGAAGAGAAAAATCCCAGTGACTTTGTATGGAAACAGATCCTGACTATCTACTCTGCATCTTCTTATTCCTTCAATATTTCAACTCTATATCTCTTTTCCAATGTTTTGCTTCTTTCTGTGTGACAAATTTTCTGACATATTTGCATCTTCATTTTAATCTTTCATGTGGGAGAGAGGTTCTTCTTTATTTATGTCCAAAACCTTCTTGGCAATTATGTCTCCAGTCATTCTTAAAACATACACCTTAATTTGTCTTTAAATTCTCATTTTCAGTTTTGGTTTTCACTGTCCTTCATTTTTCTGCTATAATTCTTAAAAATCTCACCTCATTTGCCAAGATACTTCTAATGTCCAGCTTTGTCCATTTCTGTGTTTCTGATCCATATGTTACTACAGTACTAACATAACCTTAAAAAAAAAACAGATTTTTTCTTGTCACTGGCATTTCAAATTTCCAAAAACATTGCCCTGAATTTTTTTAATCTTTCTGTACTTTCATCTTGCAGCCTTCTATTTCTCACTGTTACACTATGACATATTTAAAATCCTCTACTTACATTTCATCTGAGCCTTTGTGGTTTTGTGTCCTCTGACTTGTTTGACTAACCATATGTTTATTCAAAGTGATATTTAGTCTGAAATTTTTAACTATTTAACAATCCTACAAAATTAGTGCTTTTTGGGATGTGATGCTATGTATTCTGGCAGAAGTGTACTGAAATTTCAGGGGATCTGTAGATTTCTATCCTGATGATGTTGGCAGCTGGATCCTCATTTATCCTGATGACAGAGGTAGCAGGAACATGGTCTACCAGACTACATCCCACAAGATGCCAATGTTGGCAGTAATCACTGCAGTAAAAACCTCAAATCTGAAAACCCTGTGAAGTTTCAACTGAAGAATATGTAAGTTCCAGTAGTCGAGTTCCCACATGTTGATGTCATCTATACAGATGACAGATTTAGTGTGCCACCATGCTGTACTTCTGGCATTCTACCACAGTTTTTGGTATGCCACCATCTCATCCTTATAGTATTCTCATCTTGTGCATTACCACAATGAACAGCACTGGAGACAGAACTTCCCTGTAAAACCACTGAAAGTTCCAAATGCTTCAGGTATTTACCCATCTATCACCACGCTGTCTTCACATCTGTCTCAAAAATGAAATCAACTATTGACCTATTATCCCTATGATGACATTTTTCTTATCTGTATTTATTTTCCACTTTACTGACTTGCAGTCTTATCACTTTGTTTTACTCTGATACAGATCAACTTAGTTCTTAACAATGAAAATGTAGGAAAACTGACATTTGATTTTATGATTTTTAAAATCCAGCATGTGTATAATAGTGAGTACAGAATCCAATAACCCCTCCATGCCAGCGAAAACCATAGTGATGTTCATAGTGGCTAAATTAGAAGGTGCCATATGCATTGTAAACTGTTTCTGAGCCCTGCAACAGCATACAGTTCCCTGTCTTCACCACGTGATTCATAATAATGTAACACCTTTGTTATTACAAAAATATGAGACTCACAACAAATCAGGTATTTTCAGTATTTAACTTCTGTATCATAAATATGTCTTTTATAGGTAAAACAACTTTCTTTTTACAGTTAATCAACAATTAAGTACTGTAAATTCATCTAAAAGCAATACTGAATCTTATAAAAAATGTGTACAATACAGATCTACAAAGAATAATCTTTATAATCAAACACCTTATTTACAGATTCTGATTACGCTCACCATTTAACTACACATTACAGCCACTCCACCTTAAGTCCTGTTTTAAATATACATATTATCAACAATCGAGCCTGCACTGAGAACTACAAATGTCTCATAGGCACTTGATCACAGCATATTGTTAAAAGGATTCTAAACCCAAAAAATATTTTAGCTGTTCAGATTATAGAAATTACCTTACCACCACTTAATCAACAAGTAGCTGCTCAGCCACTCTGAGATGATTAAAGATATTCTGAGAGGAACTGGAAGGGAGGAAAAACGTTTTATTTTTCGACTGATATTACAAAATATTAGTAACTCTGACCACATACTGATGAATGGCAGGATGATTGGTCAATGATGAATTTGGAGGGATTTGGAAGGGGCCATGACATAAAAGTTCAATTGTATCCAAATATAATGTGACCTTTAAAACTAAATGCAGTTCAAATAACTTATACATGACAATTACTATGTAACAGAAATGTTGTGTATCAAGTTTCATCAGAATCTAAGAGAGGGCTAAAAAAATGCAACAGTTCATTATTACTGTGGTCTTCTGAGTTATGACATTGCATTGCAGTCTGATAATGGGATACAAACATTTTGGAGGAATGTAACCCAGGGCTGAAGTTCGCTTTATCTTCTGTGAAAATGGATGCAGCAGGTTCCTCCAGAACACTTTGCATCCCAGAAGGACCATATCTTAGGCAGATATTTAATAGATGTCATCCAAATTTTTGTTTGCAATGCACCTAACAATCAAATGATGTGGTCTGAAGTGGACACACAGTTTACAGTTCAGAAGTCAACATTGTGGAAAGTTTTGCTTCATGGTTTCTGTCCACTAAAACACACACACACACACACACACACACACACACACACACACACACGCACGCACGCACGCACATGCACGTGCGTGCATGTACATACATACATTCCTTCAGCCAATCCAATTACATACCTTTAACTTTTTTATAATGTCACTCCACCTGACGCTGACAATAACATGTGACTACTGAAACTCATGAGTTTGTACCTACAGTGAAATACACTTATACCGTATCATACAGCACAAGACTAAAGGCTTAGTTTTTACATTTTTAAATGTGAAATAATTTAAACAGCAGTCACTTTCAGTTTAGAATCCCCTCCATTATGCCAGCAGTCTGACATCCAATTACTAGACACTTCCACAATTATAACAATGAAGTGCCAGCTGCCAGTATGAAAAAAAAAAACATGGACGGATGGGATTAACATCTGCGTGCTGCACAGAGGAGCATAATCATAATTAGATTCACTAGCCATTAGATTTACAATGGAAACTGTTAACAAAAATACAACATACAGAACAATGTATACAAGAAGATACATTATAATTATGTATCAGACATTACTGTGACTAACAAGCGAGTACAGTTCACTCTGTTAACATTGGCTCAGAATGTCCACATACACTGCCATGCACATCCTCTGGCACAGCTGACCATCTACTGAGTGAGAAGGACATGTAATGAAGTTACATACATGCAAGCGGTAAATAATAGATACGGTAAAGAAATAGCGTCCACAGTACACCGTTACACTGTGAAGTGTTGTTAACACAAAATTTTAGGAAAATGTGAAATATAAGTCACTGAAGTGGGAAAACTTTTTCACCCTTGTACTGTGACAGCCACACATGAATACTATTCAGGTAAGCACCCGCCACACTATATTTATTACTGTAATGGATGTGAAGGACAGGTGGGTAATTAAGAACAAAGCAGACGAAGGATTAACTGAAGATGCAACACTGATTTGAGGATTGTTATGCATATGGATTATACACATACATGGCACATTCTCAACCAAGTCAGGAAAATGCTCATAAAAGCCAACTGCAGTTCATTTCATTTCATATCTCTTGTTTGTCATGTATCATATTTCAGTGCTGTACCAAACCATGCCAAAAGTGTTATAAATAAGTAGATTAAATTGTCTGTTATACATTACTAGAAATGCACATACATAATTTTGTCACAGTAGTTTGATGAGGTACTGAACATTCTTAATGGATCACGCTGCATGCTCATATTAGAATATCAGACATGTACAGTAATGAAAGACAAAATACAATGTGTTCCTTTTCTTGTGTGTGTGGGTATGGCAGTGTTATGACACAGACAGCCTCCACTTGCCAGGCCATCCCATGACAGTTGCTGTTGCCAGGATATGAGAAAAGGGACACCCTGCAATAAAGGCACTAGTGTCCACCCACCCACGCACCCACACACACACACACACACACACACACACACACACACACGCACGCACCTACCCACAGTATAAGAAATTTTATGCATTCCAAAGGTTTTGATGTATGATAGACAGGACTGCATTATATTTGTGTAACAGCTCATGTTTGCACTAAATGCTGTCCAGCTACACCAGTGGACTGCAAAATCATTTTCACCATGCATCCATATCTGCTTCCAGAGGAAATATGTTTGTGGCTGTCATCAAAACAAGCAGGGAGCTACAAAATTTATTTACTTTTTAAGACTGTTGAGCCAGTTGACATTCAGTTAATGGGACTGACTTTCATCTGTTTTCCAGCACAATTTGAAATGTTATATAAGGGCATCATACAGCAGTAACCGTAACATGTATGTCCACAAGACAAAAGATGTATCAGCATATGCAGGGTGTATAAGGAGGAATCTGCCATACTTTGAGAGAGTGTTCCTTAGGTTAATTTACAGTGCTAGTATAATCAAACATACCTGCATACGAAGTTGAACAGTTATGGAAATAATGATGCAAGGAAAATATGGTCTTCTTGCGGTTCCATGCACTGTATCTAAAGTGGTGCGTTCTCTGTGTACTGTACAGGTCTGTCCTGGACCCAATAGCGAAGCCAAGCCATAAAGAAGCAAGTGTGCTGTATAAAGTACTTGGAACCCTAAGGATGATTTTTGTGAAACTAGTACGAGTTTTCTTGCTTAATTAAATGTCTTCATGTCACTCAGACATTAACTACATATTAAGTACAGGCATTCACATTACTGGTACTACAAATTCCTCCTTGTTTTAATATGTATTTGGTGATCAATACATGTCTAATAGTTCTCATTCCTTAAAACTTATCTCGCCATTATCTCTGAAACCATTAAACTTTGGAAATGGGTATATTTTGTTATACTGATGTAACTTAACCTAAGTAACATTCTCCTGAAATATGTTAAATTCCTCCTGAAATAACCTGTATAAGGCAGCGTCTTTCAGCTGGAAGTCTACGGACTCCTGGGTGTTTGCTTATTGTTTACCTTTCCCACTCTTAGTTTTACTGTCATTACTGCTAGGAAAATGACTGTTTTTGTAGTATGTTTTTAAAATGACTTAATACAGGTTCTTACAGTTTAAATATTCTTCAAATTTGTAGATACTCCAAATTTAAATATTACCATGAATTATGTCTAACTTATCTGCAAGTTCAGATAATTTTGGGGAGGGGGGGTCTAAAGAATTAATGAGACTTTAGAAGGGTTATGTATTATCAGACGGGTTGAGAAATCCTGAGGTATGGCACATTCTTCCATAGTGAAAGGTTCATATGACTCTGTAGTTGCAGAGTAGAGGTTCACACATATGTTATAACAGATACTGTTGACTATGACTCAGTGCATTTGGGAAAGTTCAAGTCCACTGCATTACTGGACAAATGGCTTCTGTCAGATAAAACAGACAATTCAGATATTCAGCTTCCACTAGTCATAGTACCTTACAAAAATTATGAGACTCAATACAGTTAAAAAGCTAAATGTTTTCCCTGTTCATGTCACGAAGGCATATAGGAGTAGAGGTACAGTTCCATTTATTCTTAGCCTTGGCACTAGATGGAGGTATGCCTCAATACAGCTAACTTACACTAAAGTTGTAATATGACCACACATATTTTCCTTGCACTGCGTAAGTTGTAATCTGACCACATATATTTTCCTTGCACAGGGTGACCAGGAAGTCACTGTACCCCAATCCAATGTACCATGTGCATCCCTATGTGCATGCCATATGCCTTTGGTGAAATGTGAAACTCGAAAGTGGAGTGTCACAACCCTGCCTCTCAGTCACAAGTGACTGCCTGGTATAGTTGAAATAAGTTTTTGTCTATGGCCAATACAAGCAGTTATTTTGGTGAAGAGTGGTTAAAAGCAAGTGTGTGGGTGCATTATAAATGCACTGCTTACAGATAGAGGATTCATTGAAGATATGTGACTGCAGCACAATCCAGAACCTCCACATTTTGGCCCCACTATGTGTCAAATTTTGAATGAACACATTCTGGGCCGCTGGACTGGCCATGCTTCACCAACATCTCCCACATCATTATCCTGGCCACCACATAGTCCTGTCCTTACCTAAATGGACAACCCGTTGTGGGGCATTATCAAGGGAGAAGTGGCTATGCACTGCTATCATAAAAGTGACAAGTTATGCACAGCTGCAGAACAGACTTTCACCGCTATTACACCACAAATAGTTTGGTGCATGTCACATACAACATGCCATGCATCAGTGAGATTGAGATGTGATGATGCACATACTGATCCAATGGATGTACAGAAATTCTCACCAAATGGACGAGCGAAGAGAAGCAGGTCACCCCGTACTAAAACTTCACTATTCATCCATTCCTTCCTATATCAGTTATGCAAACATGCCTTCCGTGTTTCTGTTCTTTTCAAGCATGGATGCTCATCTCCTTCCTTCCCTTCCCAAACTGAAACTGCATGAGCAAATATAAAACTATGGAATGAAATATGTCTTGAAGCTTTCACAGTAACAACTTCTGAACCTGTCAGGTCATGTATATTATATTGAACTTCAGCAGGAAACTAAACTGTCTTTAAATTACAGAAGTTCCCATCTTTGACAAACTAACGGTCAAAATAATCAATAATACACAATTATAACTCCTATTATCTGTCCACATTAAAGTATACAGAAGTCAATAGTTCTTGGAATTAAATTTCACTGATATTTTGTCAACATGAAAGCGCAAACATTTGGGTTATGTACTTTGATGACCTCCTATATTTCATATTGGTGCCAAGTAAATAAGATGAGGAAGCAGCAGTGCTGCTGCTACTGAATCAGGGACTAATTATGTATGTAGGGAGCCCCTGATATTTGGAACTTAACTTACAAATAAGATCCCACAATCCCATACCATTGATAAAAATCAGGACCTACAGTTATCTGGTGCTTTTGAAACATTTTGAAATCTTATGATTTATAAATATGTCATTTTTATAAAATTCTTCTGACAATACTACCTTGATGTCAGGGTAGTGTATAATATTGAAACTGAAAACCCAAACAAGAATCACCATCAATCAGTATCCCAAAAATCTAAAAATTCACAGAACAGTTGGGAAGTGTTGTGTCATTAGCATAATATTAAATCAATGGAGTTATAAATATCAGACCAGCAGTTCAGTAACAAGCTGCACTGTAGACGGTACACACATCAGCATTCTCACGTGCACATCAACAGTGTTCACAAATTTGGTGTTTCAAACAATTATTGCATGCACAGCTTTTAAGAAATCATCCAGTATGGTTAATAGTGTTTCCACTTATATCATCTGTGGGGTCACATATTAACTGCACAACCCAGGGAAGCATGAATTCAAGGAACTACAGAAAGCAGCTATATTGGGCACAGCACACACACTGCGGGAAGTGACAATGCAGAAGCGCAGAAAAGTTTAATATTGCAGACAGTGCTATATGCACCATTAACAGTACGCGCAGAATAGCTGTGACACTATGTACCCTAGAAACATGGTTTGTTTCAGGTATATAAGTGTGAATACCCTGCATAGAGGGGATGATGATGATGATGATGATGATCTTTTTAGTCTAAGATTCAAATCTTTTGGGATGTTACATCATACTGACTAGTACACAGTTACCTGATGCTTCAGAGAAGACTGTGACCCTGAAAATGGAGGCACTACGCTGCCCTGCAAGATCACCACCTGTTTACCAGTCAACACAGTGTAACATTACAGAAGACCTAAATCTTCAACAACACTACACATTTTACTTACTGTATTCTGCATGTCCACTGCAGGAATATTTTGTTTCCTGATTCCCCTCTTCTTCTGATGTATTACGTTTAAGAGTCAAAATACTTCAAATGTACATGCTGTTATGTTCACTGCAAATTTCTGAGTTTGCAGTAAAGAGAAATTCCAGCAGAACAGAGCACGAACTGCTGATACAATTGCCCCACACATTACTGTCAACCTTGCAGCTTCTGGCTGACCTTACACATAAAACATTCTTGTATTGACACTTCTGTTATCTATTCATATGGCCAAAAGATCAATTCATACATGGAACCAGAATCTATTAACAACTTCAATCATTCATGACAACACATTTCCCCAGGTTTCTGACAAATGTTACTACAGTCATAAACTTAAAATCAGCCCTTCTGTAATATTACCAGACGCACTACTTACTGGACTAATAGTTCTGATTTTACGGCAAATTTTATAGGCCCAGGAACAGGAACACCATGCAGAAAAATTATGGGAATAAACACTACTGCATGTTGGTCAATGGAATTTCTTCGAGAGTACAAACTATATGCATACACTGAGCTGTATCTTCCTAGGATGCATGATCATGCAAAAGTGAAAATGATCATTCTGTGCAAATGCAATGAAACAGTCCACAGAAAAAAATACTATATCTGAGATTCAAGCATAATATGTCATGATATCTTAGGCAGATAATAATATTTACAACAATTCTTACATCACAAGCTTTAAAATGTATGGAGATTGTAATTAATGACTCGAATTCTCTCATTTCCAAAAAGTATCAGAAATAAATTCAAACAGCCTGTAGTTAATCTGCAAACTAAGGCCATCATGATCAACTTGTGTTTAAATAACAGCATTTGTTCTCTATGGTGATGTCACTGTCCACGTTACTCTGAATGTATTTGTGTAATTAAAATTCTGTACAAACAGTCCAAAGTGCTTCGCTAACAATACCCATTCAGTACTGAGATTTTACCCTCCAATGTTGAGCATGTGTGAAGTTTCTGGCCTCTCTAGCTATCCACTGTAACACAAGTTGTAACCTGAGTGCTGATCTTGGCACTGAACAGTTGGGACTCACATTCCTGATTCGGCTATCCCTTCGTCATCTGCAACATAAAATAAAAGCATAAAATAATGAAGTAAAGTAAAATATTCACACAGAGGTCACTGTCTCTCCATAATTTTGAAGAAGGATGTAGAAGTTAGTCCTAGAAATGGCACCTGTCACAGAATGAGCCATAACTGTTTCACAAGCAAATGTCATTATACATTCCATGAAGAAGAAATCAGAAAAGAAGCATGCACATAATATAATACTGTAATCAATACCAAGGAACAATTTGTTCGTCATCAGCAGTGTCCACCTTAATGTCACTGGACTTCTGATTTATTCAGCAGTAATGTAATGCAGAAACTATACAAACAAACAACAATGGAGCACAATCATCACTTGTCACTTGCCCAAAGGCAACAATCATATAATATATTCACACACACAATTTGCCCACGCGTAACAAAACTCAAGAGAGAATTAACTAACGCATCTTTGTTCCAGATTTTAGCGACTTCTTTACTCGGGGGGGGGGGGGGGGTGTGGTCCATACATGCGTATGAAAAGATATGACTAAGCCAATGAAATACCATATTTTTACCCAACTTTCAGCCTTTATTGTTCAATAGATATGGACGAATGCAAATAATTAGTGCCGTGATTTTTGCGTTGACTGACTGACCAACCAACCAACCAACCAACCAGACAAAAATCTACATACTATGTCCTGTACTCTCCTTAGAGGTCAAATCTTTCATGAGGAACAATGCTGAGAAATACATCCTACCACTCACTCCCTTAACCAACTGCCTGATCAATAAAACAGAAAATACCAGTCCAACCACAGCATACCACAGTTCCCAGTGACTTGAGGTGAGATGCTTGCATGTGGAGTTCATGGGCTAGGATGCAAGTCACTGACAAGGGGAGGCGGTCAATTGATCCCTCTTGGACTCGGTTCTGGTTTTGCAGTGCCCTAGTGGACCCTACTGTGACTTTGTTCCCAAAATAATAGGTGTTGAACACTCCACTGTTTGTTTGCAATACACATTTAAACATCCTGCATCATTCATTTTCCTTTGAAATAGTGTGTTAGCAGAAAGGCCACCATATTGTCCACAGTAGCTCAATTGTACCAAAGCTAAAGTAAGAGAAAGAATCAGCTGGGGCTGGAAGCAAAGATCTAGAAATGACAGGAGGAAATGGAATTCTTAGCTAATAACAACACCAGAAGGAAAAAAGAGGTACCAGGCAAGTTTAGAGAAGAAACTTGAAGCAACAAGTACCACAGAACCTGGATCTCAAGACATAAACAAAATGTGGAATGATATGAAAGAGAAGATAATTGCAGCTGGTAAAGAAACACTGGTCACAACAACAATAAAAATGAAAAATGTAGAGTGGTTTGATGAAGAGTGTAGAGAAATAATAGCCAAGAAGAAGGAAGCTACACGAAGGATGCTACAGAAAGAAACATGGGGTAGCTGTGAGAAATACAAAGAATTGCAGAAGGATGCTAAGAAGGTCTGCAAAAAGGAAAAAAAAAAAAAAAAGAACATCTACAGAAGCAACTTGAGGAAATCAAGCAGTTGAACAGACAGAATGAGAGAAGAAAATTTTACAAAGCAATGGACAAGATTAGGAAAGGCTACCATCCAAGACAAGAAGCACGTAGAGACAAAGATGGAAATGTGCTGTGCGACAAAGAAGAAATAATGAATAGATGGGCAGAGCACTTTGAGGAGGTACTAAATAAAGAGCATCTCAACTGTAATGACCATGGAAATCCAGCTCCAGAATCAAATACTGAGGGAAGTGATGAGGATGAAAACTCAGAGATGCCTGCATATGAAGAAGTGGAAGAAAGTATTAAAGAACTAAAGAATGGAAGAGCACCAGGTGAAGATAACATCATACCTGAAATGATTAAATATGGAGGGAAACAACTGGCCAAAAAACTGCATGAATTAGCATGTGCCATATGGAAGGAAGAGGAGATGCCTGAAGATTGGGAAACTGGTATCATCTGCCCGATATTTAAAAAAGGTGATAAACTTGACTGCAACAACTATAGAGGCATAACACTACTGGACATAACATATAAGGTATTTTCCAACATATTAAATGAAAGATTAAAGAAAATCACAGAAAATTTACTTGGAGACTATCAGTGTGGATTCCATAAAAACAGAAGTACCACTGATCAAATATTTACAATCAGACAGATGATTGAAAAACACTATGAACACACTCAAGATCTGCACATGTTATTTGTGGATTTTAAACAAGCTTTTGATAGCACAGACAGACATAAACTGTACCAGGCCATGGAAGATATGAAGATCCCATATAAATTAATTAGGTTAGTCAAGATGACGATGAAGAACACCACAGCAAGGGTGAAGGTAACCAATAAACTGAGCAATAGTTTCACATTTAATGCAGGTGTCAGGCAGGGTGATGGACTCTCTACCACCCTGTTCATTCTTGCCTTACATTATGGAGTTCAGAAGATTGATCAGAGAGGTACAATCTTCACAAAACTTAGTCAGATCTGTGCATACGCCGACGACATTGTGATCGTTGCAAGAACACAGAACAAATTAATTGAAGTGTACCTGGACTTAGAAGATGAAACAAGTAAACTAGGAAGGGAAATAAATGAAAACTAAATATATGGTTACATCCACCTATGAATATAGGAGAAATGATGGAGATTTACGAATTGGAAACAAACCACTTGAAGCAGTCCAGAGCTTCCAATACCTGGGAAATATTACCAGTAACACTAATAATAATAATAACAATAATAATAATAATAATAATAATAATAATAATAAGGGCTCAATGGGTACGGGACAGGTAGCACCTTTGTAAGGGGTTGACCCTGCACTGGTCCTCACCAACCCAGGTGTGCAGTAGTGCAACTTGAGGCACAAGCCACTCACTTCCCTGCACACAAGACCGTCCGTGCGTAGTGAGTAACTACATCCGACCAGAGGTGAGCCTGTTTAAACGGAACACAGCGGATCTAGAGGAGTAAACCTCGAAAAAAAATCCCCTAGTCCAAGGTGTACACTACCGTGCCGAGGGACTACAGATGCATCTGCGGTGGAGGGTAAGAAACCAAGAACGGTGAACTTTGAGAAGTGGCGACCCTCGGATTCATGCAGCCTTACTGTGGCAGGCGGGGCTATACCGCAGTGGACAGAAGAAATCCCTAGCTACTCGTGGGACAGCGATGGTGATTAGCAAACAAAATAACACACAATCAGGAAGACGGAAAGAGCGGAGGTCCTCTGACAGCACTGACGAGAATGGTAACCATACCGAGGAAACTCAACATGGACCATCTCAAATTCCACCTAACATTGGAGTCGGGCAGAAAGATGGAAAGAAACTGAACAAACGAATCCGATGGAGCCAAGAGGAGATGAAAGAATTGTTGTGGTGTTTCATGTACATTAAAGAAAAGACATTAAGAGAGAACTACAAGGAAGCATATAAGTTGTGGAGAGAGAGGAACCCACTGACAAGAATGAATATAGATGCAAAAGCATTGTTAAACCAGAAGAACTACATATTAAAGGCGAAAAGAGTGACAGCTGTTGAAATCGATGACATACAGGAAAGTATTAGACTTAAAATAGGGGGTGATGCAGAATGTTACACAAAGAGAGAGAATGGTGAAAAAATGGATACAAATGTTCTAGAGCGCCAGGACCAAGAAGGCATCAATACTGGCTTTGGTAAAGTAGAAAATAACAAACAGCCAAGTGATGAAGGAGAGCAGCACACAGTTAGGAATAAGTTAAAGGAAGACGTTCAAATAATGTGGTATAAGGTGAGGCTCTTGCAAATGTCTGAGAGAGAGAAGCTGCCAAAGTTAAAAACAAACACCAAACTGATAAAGCTTGAAGAAGAAATAAATGGAGTACTTGAAGAACTTTTAGAAGAAGATGAAATGGACATAACAGACATAAACAACCTGATATACGCAGCAGCTACAATCATGACACAAACACTGAACGAGCCCAGCAAAAGAAGCAAAAATAGAAGAAATGTAAACTTCTGGAAAATAAGAATGCAGAAACAGATTAGCAGCTGGAGAAGAGAGTTATCAATAATAGCTGAAACTGGAACTGGTTCTGATAATGGAAAGCTTAACAGAAAAAAGAGGAAGATTTTTCAAAAATATAGAGTGACTAACGCCAGGGAAGTTGCACAGTTGACAGAAACAGTGAAGCAGAAAGTGCAAGCAAAAGCCCAAAGAATTAGAAGGTATGAAAAAAGAGAAACTCAGTACAGTCAGAATAAGATGTTTAAAGAAGACACTAAAAAATTTTACAGAAACCTGGGCATGAAGAATATAGAAGTTAGAGAACCTCCCTCTATGGCAGAAGCAGAGACTTACTGGAAGTCATTATGGGGGGAAGAAGCGCAGCATAATGAAAGAGCAGAATGGATAAAAAGGGAAGAGAAAAGGAAAATTAACCATATGGACTGGAGGCCTATACAGACTGTGGAAATTACTTCATACTTGGCAAAAGCTCACAATTGGAAATCTCCTGGAAATGATCAAATACAAAATTACTGGCTTAAAGCTTTCCCAGCTACTCACAGGTATATTGCAAAAAGCTTTAATGCAATTATAGAGGAACCGGAGAAGGCACCTGACTGGCTGACCACAGGAATAACATATTTGATACCAAAATCGGGAGACAGTAAGGAAGTCAGAAACTACCGACCCATTACATGCTTAACAACCATGTACAAAACCCTAACAGGAATAATAGCTACAAGAATCTCCAAACATTTGGAAGAGCAGAGCTTACTACCAGCAGAGCAAAAAGGTTGTCATCCTGGAAGTAAAGGTTGCAAGGATCAGTTAATGGTATCAAAAGCAATATATGAGGACTGCAGGAGAAGGAACAAGAATTTAAGTATAGCTTGGATTGATTACCAGAAAGCATTTGATAGCATTCCACATAGCTGAGTGGAAAGGTCAATAGGATTGGTAGGAGTGAACAGTAAAACTGTCCGATTTTGTAAACTATCCATGGAGAAATGGAACACAAGGCTTTTTTTAAAAACAAAGCAGGAAGTAATGCAGTCACAACTCATTCAGGTACGAAGAGGAATATTCCAAGGGGACTCTCTTTCGCCATTACTTTTTTGCATAGCACTTATTCCATTGACAAACGAGCTGAACAGAGCTGACTGTGGGTATCAAGTACATGGAACTGAGAGGAAAATTAGTCACTTATTGTATACGGATGACTTGAAACTGGTAGGTAGAAATGAGAATGATTTGAAGAACGAAATAAAAATTGTACAGACAATTAGTAAAGATATAAATATGAATTTTGGTTTAGAAAAATGTGCAAGAATATGTTTGAAAAGAGGTAGGGTCCAAAGCAAAATGCACATAGGAAGCACGTTTGAGAACGACATTAGAGAACTGGACCCGAGGAAAGCATATAAGTATTTGGGAATAGAAGAGAATTTTGACATACAGCATAAGAATGAGAAAGAAAAGTTTAAGAAGGAATACTTGAGGAGACTGAGATTAGTTTTGGGTACAGAATTAAGTGCAAAGAATAAAATTCAAGCAATTGGATCACTGGCAGTACCAGTACTTAGATACAGCTTTGGAGTTGTTAACTGGCACTTAGAAGAACTGCGAAAACTAGACCGGAAAACGAGGAAATTATTAACCATTCATCGACAGCATCACCCAAAGGCAGATGTAGATCGCTTGTATGTTCCCCGAAAACAGGGAGGAAGGGGTTTAATGCAATTAGAAGCAGCCTATGCAGTAGAAATTACAAAACTGGTGGAATATGTACAAATGAAGGAAGACTCACTAATACAGGTTGTAAGAACACACCAACACAACACGGACTCAGCAGTGTTAGAGACAGCTAGATGCCTCAAGACAGAAGTACAGACAGAAACAAGAAAGTTGAAAAACAGCATAGTGGGAAAAACAAAAGGAAGATGGCATGGGAAGAGGATGCATGGACAATTGCCACGTAATTTAGATGCAAAGCTGGTGGATATTGAACAGTCATATCACTGGCTAAAATCTGGCGACATCAAGGGAGAAACAGAAAGTGCAATAATGGCAGCTCAAGACCAAGCAATTAGTACAAACTATTTTAAGAATAAAATTTTGAAGGAAGAAACTGAGAGTAAATGCCGGTTGTGTAAACAACATGAAGAAACTATTGACCACTTAACCTCAGGATGCCCCATTTTGGCAAAGAACGAATATTTAATGAGACATGATAAAGTCTGTTTACATTTACACTACTCAATATGTAAAGCCTTGGGCATTGAAACCACAGACAAATGGTATACACACATGCCCAACCCTGTGTGTGAAGAGGGAGATGTCACAGTGTTGTGGAATCAAGCAGTACACACAGACAGAGAAGTTACAGCAAATAGGCCAGATATAATAATTAAAAACAAAAAAGAGAAAACATGCACACTGATAGATGTGGCAATACCAGCAGACAAAAACGTTGTGCAAAAGGAAGCGGAAAAGAGGTTAAAATACAAGAGTTTATGTATAGAAATACAACGAATGTGGAACCTGAAGTGTACAATTGTACCAGTAATAATTGGAGCCACTGGAATAGTAACGAGAAGCTTAAAGAAAAATTTGGAAGCTATACCAGGAAAACATTCGATAGATTCACTACAAAAGACAGCTATACTTGGAACATCACACATAATACGGAAAGTTCTGCAGTGTGAAGCTTGAAGCCTGAGCGGTGGGGATCACTGCTGGTTCAAGAGACATACCAGGAAGAAAAGGCCTGCGACAAGAGACACATAATAATAATAATAATAATAATAATAATAATAATAATAATAATAATAATAATAATAATAATAATAATAAATGCATAAAAGAGAGAATCATGATGGGCAATAAGGCTTATTATGTAAATAGAAAATGATTCAATAGTAGCCTCATATCAAGAAGCAGCAAGTTGCAGATGTACCACACATTGGTACGTCCAGTGGTCACCTACGGTTCAGAATCATGGACACTCATCATGGAAGGGGAAAGACCATTAGCAGTATTTGAAAGGAAAATGTTGCGGAAAATATATGGACCAGTGAAAGAAAAAGGATCATGGAGAATTCGACAAAATGATGAATTAGAAGACATAATTAAAGGAGAGAATATTGTTAGGTTTATTAAATGTCAAAGAATAAGATGGCTTGGTCATATAGAAAGAATGCAAGACACCGCAATCCCAAAAAAGATGCTGTATGGAAAGCTGTATGCAACCAGACGAAGAGGAAGACCAAAATGAGATGGCTGGATGATGTGTCCGTGGACCTGAGAAAGATGGGTGTAAACGAATGGAGAGACAGAGCAAGGAACTGAGAAGCTTGGAGGCGTATTGTAGAGGAGGCCAAGGCCCACCCCGGGCTGTAGCACCATTTGGAGTGGAGTTGGAGCTCAGTTGTACAGAGTTTGGTTGCAGAGGAGAAGCTCACAGATCAATTGCTGCCAAAGTCATATTCTTTCTTTAAATCACCATGCTGGAAACGACTCTGTGAGCTGCAAAGAATTCCGTTAGTACCACTGCACGTGTCTATCAGTGTTTTTAGTAGCTTTCTCGTCCAGAAGTGACTCTGTAGCTCATACATATCTGTTGTGCTTGGAAGTTTGAACCCAGGAAATTTACAACATAATTTTCACCAACACTCTAGCACAATGTAGTGGTACCATGTGCCACATATGATTCCCACAGAAAAACAAACTGTTCAACTGCACACATAGGAAATCATATCCACATGCAACCACAAGTAGTACACCGATGTTGGATTCAGTTCCACTGTTGTGTGAATAATTTTATCCGCAATTTTTGTTAGCAAGACACACAACATCAAGCCATACTTAGCAAGGTGTAAGATACAGCATCACTGCTGTGTTAAAGACTTTATTGTTATAGGAAATTCCAGAGCCGAACCAAATCAGATGGAATCAATCAATTGCCTCCTCTTGTGAATGGAAGGGTCCCCATTAGCCTGTGCAGTCTGAGGTGCAGATCCAGCTCCCAGGTACTGAGAAGCTAGTGACAGGTTCCAGCAAAATGTCAAATTTGGTTGAGTCCAAGTCATTGGCTTTGGTTGCCTTTTGGAATGATAAAGCCTCCTGGTGGCTGTGCTTGGTTTGCTCCCACTGGACTGTTCAGTAGGTCATTTGTGTAAACCTGTGACCCTGGAAGATGGAGCCACCCCAATGACTGTGCTTGGTTGGCACCCGCTGACCTGTTCAGTAGGTCACTTGCATAAACCTCTGACCCTGCTAGAAGCCTTGGGTCCCCTGTTCCTCTCTTTGACAGTGCTCTTCTTGAGCTGTCATAGAAAAATCTGGATAACTTGTCCAGATGGGCCTTGAAAAATGTCAGATCATCCAGCTGCTGCATAGTCAATTTCACACTACATGATGTTGCATCCCGTAAGAGAGTAATCTGATCAGTCACACCACCGAAGTATTAAGTCCACCCTGTGATGAGGGACAATAACGAGGGTCACTTCCTTCACAACAAATGGTTATTTGAAAAGTGTTTAAGCCACAAAAGCCACACCACTCAGTAAATATACGTGACTACAGTTTAAGATATTTGATTCTTGGACTCCTGTTGCCTGGTGTTTTGAAATCAATAAAGCAGGAAAAAAATAAAAATTAACAATCAAATAAAACACTGTGATTTGGGGATGGTACATGCCCCCCACACAGTGTGTTTTTTCTTTACTGTTCATTTATCTTTTACTTTTATTAATTTTACAACATCAGGCACTGGACAAGTCCAAAAAGCAAATAACCTTAAATGTCATACTATCATCAGAATCTTAAGAAAGCAAACAATCTTAAATGTTACTACTATCATCAGAATCTTACATTAGGGGTGGTACAAAAGTAATGTCTCCTATTTTTTTCTCAGAAACTGTAATTACAAGTATCATGAAATTTACACATATTAAGGGTCTGTCCTTTAGAAAGTTGAGATTATTTTTCCACAAATTATCCTTCATTTTCAACAAACTTTTTCCACATTTGCATGAGACGCTGTACGCAAGTCACATAAAACTCTTTGCTGAAGTGTTGTGTTTTAGCTTATTGGTGTATGCAAAACAGCAACCTCAGACTGCACCCTTCTGGGGGCCAAAAAGTGGAATTTGGAGGATGCTAAATCGGGACTGTAGGGAGGATGAGGGAGAACACTCCACCCCACTGTTATAACAGCCACCCTTTTGCACAGACTGGTGTGCAGTCTGGTGTCATCATGTGGTAGGACCTGATTCATCTTTATGTTTGGCTGAACCCTTCAAATTCGTTATTATAACTTCTTTAAAGGCTGCACATACGACTCTGAATTGACGGTGGCACCTCTCTCCAAGATTTCTGCTAACAAGATTACTTCACTGTCCCGGAACACGCTCGCCATGACTTTATGCGCAGAAGCCTGCACCTTGAATTTTTCTTGCACGGCAATGACTGATGATGCCATTCCATTGATCATCTCTTTGTCAATGGTTCATAATGATGAACCAAAGTTTCATAACCAGTAATTATTCTTGACAGAAAAGTATCTCAGTCTTTCTCACTGCGCTGAAGAAATCCTGCACAGATGTCTCTTCAGGCTGTCTTGTAGTCAACAGGGTGCATTTTCAGCACCCACGTTGCACAAGTTGTTCTGTAGCCAAGTTCTTTGAAGATGGCCATAACCACCCCTTTTCCAATACCTATTGTGGTGCACAGTTCATTTGTGATGTGGCAGTCATCCTGAATCAGTGCATCAACCTTCTGTTTGGTCTCCATCATTGCTGCCAGGGCTGGTCGGCCACTGCGGGGCCTGTCACCAGTGTCCTTTTCACCGCTCTTAGAGTGGCAGACCCAGCATCTAACTGAGCTAACATCTATGGCATCCTCACCATACATGCTTTCCAGATGTCTATGAATCTTTATCAGACTGGAGACTTCCAGAGTAAGAAATTCAGTCACCATTCTCTGCCTAGTACAGCCACATCTGCCATTCTGCCCTGTTATTGTGTTGAATGTACATGACTGACTGGAGCACCGATGATCCCAGTGTAGCTGGACAGTGTCGCTATCCAGTGGGTAAGGCAAAAACCTCTACCTGGTGCCATATTTAAAAAAAAAGGGGGTAGACATTACTTTCATACTGACCTTTGCAGAAATATATGACTACTGTTATGCATAAAGAGGCATTCTTGTAGTAACTGACTGTTGTAACTATTTAATGCTGCAGCCAAGTCAGGAATATAGCCCCTGGCACAACCCAAGCATTCTATTACTATGTGACACATAAAGCTATGAAGTCACAAGAAATAAGGTTAACAATTGACCAGAAGTCTTATGGGCATACATCACACTGAAGGTCTATCATCTCAGCCAGTCTGAGCTCAATTTTCCATAACCTATCTGTCTAAGATCCATTTAATTATCCTTCCACTGCCTCTGCGTTTCGAAAGCAGTCTTTTTAAGACAACTTCTATTCAGTGTGTTATATAAACTCACTGTATCCCCCTGCATGCTAATGTCCAGTTACCTTTTTCACAATAGGAATATTATGTGAAGTTCTATTAAAATTTAGCCACTTTTCATTCTTAAATCCACACCAAATCTTACAAAAAAATCTGACAGATAGGTCACTGCTTCCATATTTTTAATTTCATGTTTATTTTCACATTTGCATATTTTTGTTTCTGTTTCTTGTATTGAAGTTCTCTGAACATTTGTTCACAGACACTTCCCCACTCTGCCACTTTCAGTTCCAACAAAACAATTTTCACTATCACTCAGCCACAATATTTTTTCTTGCATACACCTACCAAATAATGTAGAATCTGTCTCATATCTGCCTGTGAACCCATGAATTTAGATATTCTGACTTAATGCCACATGCAGTTCCAATTAGGAATGTCAGTGAAGTAATGCAGGTTTCCAAGCAAGTGACAATACCAGCAGCCATGCTATGATGCAGCATTCAAACAAACAGTAAAGTTTTACCCAGAAACCCATCACCAGCTGCAGATAAGAGCACATGTTCTGTAGTCTCTGTTTGTGACTCGGACGCTTCTCCAGTGCTCCAGTCTCTACGTATGTTGTCTCTCGCAGCTTCTTGCCTACGGCAAACACATACATTACCCCATGCACAAACCTCAACTCTGCAACTACCATGCTTATAATAAGGCAGTTTATCTTGTTCTCTGTTGTTGACATGTGTGCCTCTAGCATTTGAAGATGCACAAAACTTTATGGTCTTGGACAAAATAGTTAATGGCATATCTACGACATATGTCTGCCTCTGAAACTGTTACAGTCAGTTGCCCAAGTATATGAACATTTTTAAAATAAAACAGTGACAAGTGAAGCACTAAAGGCAATTACAGGATACAAGGTCTAGTGATGTTATAGTGTGGTATGTTTCACTGATCACTGGTTGCAAGTAAAAAACCAATTTCATCCCTCTGAAAGCCATTCTCTTATATATGAATGGATATGTAAGTGCAAACATTGCTCTGTGGTACAGGAAATTGTATCACGCATTTCAGCAGCTAAATCATAACATTATTAAAAAGGGGACATGAAGGGCTGCTGAGCTCAATTTTGTTAAATGAGAGCAGTGACTTTCCTTGACACCAGTGACATACAGCAGTGTTTCACAACCTAGATAAAGAGCTCTTTTAAATGTTGCTATGTATAAACTATACAAAAATGCACTTCACATAACCCCGTATGGTATAACATAAGCAACTCCAACCTTTAAGAACGTTTGCATTGGGGTCTCAACACTTAGGTTTTGACTTTGACAAGGTAATAGGGGAGTGAAGAAGACTGTATAATGAGGAACTTCATGATCTGTACTCCTCACCAAATATTGTATGGGTCATCATATAACGAAGAAGATGGGTAGGCATTGTGGCACCTATGTGAGAGAGATGTATACAGGGTTTTGGCGGTGAAACCTTGGGAAAGAGACCACTTGGCATAGATGGAAGGATAATACTAAAACAGATCTTTGAAAAATATGATCGGGGGGCATGCACTGGATTGATCTGGCTCAGGATAGTGCCAGGTGGTGAGCTACCATGAATGTGGTAACGAAGATTTGAGTTCCATAAATTGTGGGTATTTCATGTCTGTCTGAGGAACTGTTAGCTTCTCAAGAAGGACTCTCCTCCATGGAGTGGGGTAATATAGTTATACCTAATAAGAACAAATTTTCTGTTTTTTGGCAAGCAGGTTCTTGCTATAGACAGGTTCATGCTCATAATATAGGGTTTTTGCTCTACATAAAAGAAATACACAGTATTACTCACGAATTAACCAAAATCAGAACGCAATTCTTCACTGTTCTACAACAAAAATTTAAAGTTTTGTTGTGATGCTATATTATGTCTTCTTCTGCAAGACTTAATTCTTTTATAACACAACATACACAATGTATTCATTTCGTTTGTACCTGCTACTGCACCTGTGTGCTGTTTAATTATTGCTTGTTTTTGTTTTGGCTGTGCGTGGCAGTTCCTCATTCACCACCACACTATTAGCAGTCATGTTAAAATTTTATGCAGAGCAGCAAAAAAAATGTCTATGCCACAGAGCAATAACTGTTTGTATTATCTGTTATAAATGATAACACATCAGTGTGTTTCATATTTCATAACCATGGTTACCAAACTGTGACATCAGACCACATTTGCTATGCTTCCGTTGTGATGTTGAGGAGATCTGCGCTCTTCTGGGACATTATGAGGCATCGCACCACACAATGCCACATAATGTACGAGAAGAGTGCAGATTTCCATGTTTGCTATGATTACCAGCTGCCACAGTTACTGGTTTGTCACATCACATCCCAGGTGCCATGGTTAAAGGGTTGTGACATCGCACTTTGCGTGACATGTTTGACAGTTTCCATGGTTACACCATCCTGACTTCATGACACACAGAATTCTTTTAGTATGTAGTCATATTTAAGTGGCCATTAGAATTGCATTTACGGAGTTTGTTTTTGTTTGTGTAAGTGCATCATTCATAGAAAGTGGTTAAATATTTAATAGCTCATAATGAATTATGCTAATTAAGGTTGAAGAAAGGGTCAATCGTAGTAGTCAAATTAATCACACTTGTGATCACACATTCCATATTGAGCTTAGCAGAACTTAAATGTTTAAAATGCAATAATAGCTCAACAACCATTGGTGCAATGGTTGATACATCATCAAGAACAATGAAAAATGATGAAAGACGACACACTGATGTGTGAATATTATATCACGCTATCTTATGATGGGCACATGGCTACTTCTTAAATAATTCTTGCAAAACACTGTGAACCTTTTATGTGTGCACTGCTTAACATATTGGTTACTGCATAAATCTGATACAGGTAAAATACAGTACACCATTTTTAGTACAACACTAATTTGCAAAAAGCAAAATGTTTGTTACATTTTAAATATCTATGACTGGACGGAGTAGTGCAGTGATTAGGCTATAAGCTGGAAGACCATGAAATTTTGGTTTGATTCCTGGTAGGAGCAAGGGCTCCTTTCTTCCCCAAAGCATACAGACTGGCTCTGGGCCAACCCAGCCTCCTATTCGATGCGGTGTACCGGTGGATCTTTCTCCAGCAGTAAAGTGGCCAGTACATGAAGCTGACCACTCACCTTCAACTAGTACCAAGTGTAAGAATGTGTGAATCTATACCTATGCTCCCATATGTTTTCAGCATGGTGCTTAATTAAGGACAGAAATGGCATTACATTTTACTGTCTGATGACTGGAATACAGGGAGCCAAATACATGGAGAATTACAGTACTTTTTAAATGGTGGTGTCATAACCCAGGTACTAATAATATACCTTGGAACTGAGATCCATTTAAAATTATATAAGCACTTACATGATGATGATGATGATGATGATGATGATACAAAATGGGCCACAGCATGGGAAGAAACAGTTAAGTAACTTCTCAGAGACTGCAGAGAAGCAGCATCAGGTGATTCACATTACATTACTAGATGAACTGGCCTAAGCTGCCTTATCACTTCAGTAGGGTCACTGACAGGGAGAGGTTAAGGATTGACATAATGCCTACAGTTCTTGTGTGATTAAATGAACTTCAGCACAGTGATCACAATAAAATTTCACAGGACCTTATTCTACGGCAGTTCATAAATGCTGTACAATGAAGACACACAAGACAAACTGCACTGGTATCTTCAGTACATAACTCTCTACCACCACCACCACCACCACCACCACCACCATGACCACGACCACGACCACGACCACGACCACCACCACCACCACCACCACCACCACCACCACATACACACAAGTGCACATGCACACACACAGTCAAACAAACAAACAAACAAACAAACAAACAAACAAACAAACAAACAAAACTTGTACATGGGGAAAATTACTACTAAACAAAAAGCACTGTCACACATTGAGGGAGAAATCCTGAATTCCTGCCAACCGAAATGGGTTTCTGTACTAACAATATTGTACTCCTAGAATACAAAATTAATTAACGTGAAACATGAATGCACTTTCACCTAAAATTACATTATATGGTAAAAGAGTGTTGTAGGAAAACACACAACCCCACTTAAAACTTTAAAACAGGAAGATGGCTTCACAGCACAGAAGTACAGCATATACATATATTTGAGACAAAAACCTAGGTTGTCAAATTAACAAGGATGCTTGAGATCAACCCCTTGAAGACTTCTTTCTGTGGCATCCTGTCTACCCTTCCAGTAACACTGAAATAATAGCAATTCATTGTTGTTGTTGGTGTTGTTGTTTTTTCATATTCTCACTTTCCAACTTCTTTGGTGTGTATTAAGAAACAAAATACATCCATTGGACAAAAAAAATACACAAAAGTACACAAGGCTGCCATCTGTTGATGGCAAAATTAAATACTAACACACTCTAAGAGTGAGCTTCAAAATGTACTACATACCAGAGACAGCACTTTGGGCACAGACGTCAGCCATGTCTCACAGATTGTGTTAACAACAAAAAGTAAAAATACAGCAACTGTCATGTGGTGCTGTTCTTCAATATTACATTTATTTGACCATGCCATCATCAACCTAGCTCTGCCAGCTGTCAGAAATGTCAGAATAATTATTTTTTTTATTTCATGTCAGCATGCCTTAAACAATATGGTCACCAGTGTTGAATGAAACATTTTGGCCAGCAATTAATTCTCATTCAGCAATGAGGAGTTTGGTTGTGAAGTTCTGGCAGTCTCCTCAGTCATTTTTGGCATGAGACGAATGGTAAACCATGTCCACAGAAGTTACGATCAATAAAATTACGCAGTTTATAATAATCTCTCATTTCATGACACAGGAAATGTAATTGCTAGGTGATAGTCTACAATGTAATTCATATTTCAAACATAACTGGACTGAACAATTAGCACCTGATGCAGGATGTGCCACTGAATGTGCCAACAAAGATGTCTAAGAATGTTTAAGGTCGTCAGTTGCCAAAACCCTGCACTTGTAAACAACACACAGAACTCTATGTCAGCTGGACAGGAACATAATTTAATGAAAAGGACGTGCCGGCATGTATAAAGTTAAGTTAAAGCAGTGCAGTAAGTGACACTGCATTCACACCTGATGACAACACAACTGTACTGAAAGGCACAATAACATAGTTATGCAAGGGACACAACTACATTTGACAGAAATATATAGTGATATGCTCTCCTACAAATGTAATCTTTTCCAACTGTCTTATGTCTAGCAAGTGGGTGTTTAGAAAAAGCATTATCACAACAGGAAGAAAGTAATTTTGGACAGTGGCCAAAACATTTGTGCAGTGACTAGATTTTCAATGATTCTTTTAAAATCTGATCACAAGTGTTACATCATATGTTGGTGCGAGGCAGGTGTCAACAAAAATGTCAAGATCTATAGAAGTGACCAGAGAAATAAATCAGGTATTCAGGCATGCAAACCTTCATTAATACAAACACATTCTTCAAGTTCACGCAGAGGGGAGGGGGGCTGTACTGGGATATCAAAATGACGTATGGAGAAGCAGACAGAATCACAAAAAGAAATGACCAGAATCAGAAATGAAAGTCATGAGGGCAACTGGGGTTTACACACTACTACAGTACTAACAAAATGAAAGTAGTTAGAAGAATTACAAATTCAATCAACTGTCAAATTTGCACAAAATTACTGAAATAAGTTGCAAAATATGTGAGAAGAACAGAAAACAACAGCACATCAAAACATATGGAATATTAGCGTAGAGGGAACAAAAGTTTAGGAAGACCACTGAAGAAACAACATGAAGCCATTTACATGGCACACGGCCAATATCTGATGAGATTGATGATGGTGATGACAAAAATGGTGATAAAATGTAACCATAAGCAGGCAAATACCGCCAATTACAGATGATGATATGGCAACAGAATAAGATGGCAGCTGGAAGAGAGGGCATAGAGTTCATTGGTGCCTCAATACCATGATAGGAGGGCTTTGTACGCTCCATATTGATGAACAACTGAGTCTGTTACGTGTAATACTGGGATGGCATGCCGAAAATTAATACTGAACCAAGTTACACCTTGACCCTCATTGTTTGTATCCTATTGTGCTACATGATGACGTATCTAATTGAAATACTGGTTTCTTATTGGCTTGTTATCTGCAGACAAGAAACCTGTATTCCAATTAAATATTTGTATCTTTGTTGTCAACCTTTAGTACTGGCCACAAGATCCTACAGTAACTGGAAAATCATCTTAAACATGGAAATAATCCCTTCAGTTTAGATAATATCACATTGTTTATATAAAAGAACTCAGAAGAATAATGAAATCCAGACTAAAATCCAGAATGCAATGCAAAACACCGACTACTACATCACAATGGTAATAAAGAAACTCATTAAACAGCCCCAGTTTTTATGTACCTTGGTCAGATACAAACACACCATGGATGCTTTCAACTCATCATTGTATCACAGCTCTAATTCATGAATAGTACAGTGCTGTTACAGTCTACCTTGTGGCTGTGTGCCACGAATGTTACTGCAAGTGACTTGTTGCCCAAAACATTAATGCAGACGAAAGCTGATATTCTGACAGACATGGCAATATTATCTCCAGATAAAAAGTACATTACAAACTAAACTGTCTTGAACTTGGAATTATTCAGAAGAGAAGTGGGTTATATTTTTAGACTGCTGTGGTACTAATCACCTCTATTCTGTGGTACTACCATCCCTATTCTGTGGGTCAAATCATCCTTATTCTGTGGTTCTAATCATCCCTATTTAATCTCCCACATCACCAATTTATAAAAACAAAAACTATTTACACCTGTAAATAGGACTGAGGTACAGATTCCTGATTCATGACATCTTTGGAAGTTTGCGCTGATCACTTACCTTCAAATCCCTGATTGTCATGTATTTCTCTAGGTGGTCCCTGGTTCTCATTTCCTTCCAGCACTGCCAAAAGACACTGATGGATACAGATATACTGTTGTTCTGTTTGTACCATCCAGACACGCTCCTTACGCATTGCCCATACAATGCCAAAAATGTCCACATGATCTGTAACTTGAATCTGCTGCAGAATTCGATCCAGGGCAATAAATGTACCAGAACGACCCACACCAGCACTGTCAACACAACAAAATGTGATACAGCAACGTCTTACCTGCATTCAAGAAGCCATACTGCACCACATGAAGATATCTTCTATATTATAAGCCAAAATTTCAAATGAAAATGCATCTGATTTATTTGCTGCAAAAATGTGGGAAGCATCTAGCCTTTTTAACAGCCCTCAAGAACCTCTAAAACATATTAACACATCATTAATCACAGTGGTAACAGCATTATTAACTCACTTGCATAACATTATGATATACACAGTACCTTCAATTGTTTTATGGGTTAATCTAATACATTTTTAACCTATCCAGCACTGCTGCACAGTAAAATATTTATATAAAGAGAGAAATGAAACAAAATTTGCAATTGCATGCAGTGCTTGTATGTCCACCCTTACAACCATCACACAGAAGACAAAGAACCACATCATGTCATTACAAAATTCAGTGCTTGAAAACTGCAATTACACAAACACACAAAGTTCTGTTGTTGCACACTTGTGACCAATTTAATAAAACCAAAGTTTGTGAAATAGCTAATTAAAAATTAATTGAAAAAATGAAAGATTTTTGTTGGTTGTCAATGAATTTAAAACAATATTTGCCACGTCTGAAATCCTGTGTAGTCAACATAACTATTTTTGGCTTTGCACAATGTTAATTATTTATATTATAGAAAATTCTGAATGCTTTGCACCAAGCAGGCTGATGCAGCATTAATGCTCCAGACTTGTAAATGGGAACTGCCAGAACACCTGCTAGCCTAATTGAGGCTTTTCACAGTTTTCATCAGTCCCTCAAAGCAAATGCCATAAAATGTGAGACACTGGAAGTGCTGTGAAATAAACCACAAACCAAACCTGAATGCCTGACATTACACGGTCCAAGTTCTGAAAGTCTCAAGATATTTTTTGTGTCAGCATTTCACCACATGAACTTCTAAATTATCTGAACATTTTAAATCAGAAATCCTTAAAAAAATCTGGTAAAAAAAATTAACATATCCCAGCCTGATTTAACACATTCAGACTCAGACACATCAAGTCTGCTCAATTCACGTAGCCTGGCTGGCCACTTTTTCTTCTATTACAAAATGCAACCCCTTATGGGACTTCAGAATCAAACTCCTGACAGTTCAACGCCTTCTGTTGGGTTGGAGGGATGGATAACATGGTATCTAAAACACTGCACAAGCAATATTCGTACTGTTAGGACCCTTAGAAATGTAAGAGCTGACTGGACAGTGGAAAACAAGAGAATGATTTATGACCAAGGCTCAATTCTTTGATTGTTTGTTACCTCATTTAAGGTTCTCTTTCTGAAGGCCCTCTCTGGGAGTCTCACTCTAGTCACTTACCTACAGTGAACAACAACTGGCCTCTGTTCAGGTCCAACTCGTTCTCTGAATGCCCTCACAAATCGCACAAGTGTCTGTGGAGGGCTTGGAACTCCAAAGTCTGGCCACGTTGTGAAATGGAAGTGACGCATCACCCGTGAAGTGTCACCCTGAGTGATCAGAAAATACTGTTTTGCTCTTGTGTACTACAAATATTGACAGCCATGCCTTCTGAGGCAGCCATTCTTCCATAAGTACTGGATGCTTTAGTTACTATATTCAAAATGGAAATGGAAAAGAACAGGTGGAATATATCAATAATCACTAGGGTTTTGATGCAAAAACCTAAGGGAACGACATCACTTGGAACACCCGGCCAAAGATCGGAGGATAACATTAAAATGGATCTTCAAGAAACAAGAACAAGATGGTGAGCATGGATGACATTGATCTGGCTCAGGATAGGGATAAGTGATGTGCTCATATGGGTTCCATATAATGCTGGGAATTCGTAACTGGCTGAGGGAATATTAGCTTCTGAAGGAATCAGCTCCATGCAGTTAGTGAGCTAGTAATGTTTTAACTCTCAAGTTTGGAAAAGCTACATTTAAACTTCCTCTACATTTGGATAATATCTGTAAAAGAAAATGGTATTTATGTGAACAGTACTGACAGCCTATCACTTATTATATATGAGGTTCTCAACAGCAGTGTTCATGCAGATTACAGTACTGTGAAATGTTACACTGTGTTGACTGGCAAACAGTCGCCAGTATCACAGAGTGTAGTGCCTCAAAACCATCGGTAACTATTTACTAGTTGCCATGAAGCAACATCTCAAAAGACATGAATCTTCAGCCTGTCACCTGATGGGGTCCAGATTGGCATGCAGTAAACTTCAACCTGGCAGGTAAGACCAGCAGCAGATGAACTAATATACTTGAATAAACATACAAAGTACAGTGTTTCTCAATGATGGTTCTCCTACTTTAATCCCAACACTGCATCATGTGTTACAAACATTTTCACACATAAGAAACTGGAAACTGAGTCATCATTATATCTGGTATGGAGGAAATACCAAAATCAATGTCCGGTTCATTAAAATTTAGTTTCTTATGTTTGTTTAATCTGCTTAATTTACTTGCAGTCGTAAGTCAGTGCAACTTAGTAGATTTTATATGAACAGATCACACACCTACATGACATGTTCAGTAAGTTCAGTTCCCTAGATTGTAACTTTCAGGTTAATGAAGCATATTATTTTTTGGTAGGAGGTAGCACTTGTAATAGGGGTAACATGCAACAAGTGGCAGAAGTCAGTCAGCCAGACAAATGCCACTGAAGGCATAAGTTAATATGCAATGGAAAGACACTGAAAATTATTAATTAATTACTGAACGTGCTTCATGTCTGTAGCAAAATAATTTTATCTACACTCTGAAGTTTTTTATGCTGTTACATACACAGCATCTTCTTATAAAAATGAGTATATGCTGAATATGCAAAGGGCCTACACCATGATTCTTCTGCAGATAAGCAAAACTGCAATGTGCAACCTGTGAATGAGGCAGGTTTGCTGTATTCACTTCATGCAAAAGCATGTAATAATCTTAACAGTAGCTTCTGGGATTCAAAGTAAATGGTACAAATCTATGCAATTAGTGGTACAAATTATGCAATTAGCGGTATAAATCTATGCAATTAGCGGTACAAATCTATGCAATTAGCATCACTTGGTGACACAAGTCAAGAAAGAGTTACCATCACCAGCGACATGCAGCGACTCCAATTACAATGTTAAACATGCCATTCATTTAGCTGGTGCTTTCAAAACAAAGGGTATCACTCACTCTACACATCATGAACTCTGTGATGCTCCAATCCTGATAGTGGCTGTCATTGAGAATTTGTACAGAGATGTCTCCATAATAGACTGGCATTGTGTCATAAGGCCAGTAATGATCACATTTTTCACGTCCCTTCTCAATACAACGTGTTAGCATCACTATGGCACGAGAGTTGCTTTCCCAACACATCCGCCAGAAGTCATCTCGCGTTGAATGCAGTGGCCCTTGTGTCACAAGGAATTCTCGAGGTGAATTATAGCCCTGTGAAATGAGAATGAATTCACCTGTACAAATCATCCAACATCTACAGGACAATCACACATAAGAACAGAAAGCAGCAAAATATATATGGCATGACTTTCTGGTACCTGCATACACACAGTAATAACTTTAGAATATAGCCTTCCATATACTGCTATTTTTAAACCCTTCTTACCCGCACTATTAACTCCATGATACAATAACGTAAGCAGGCCAGTTACCTGATGCATGCTGTGGTCCAGTGTTTCCTGCTGACATGTTTGTGAGCAAACACAAACTGAACATCCAAACCTCTTTGAATATGTTAAGCATTATTTATGGTACAAAGAACTGCACCTACATTACACTCATTTTCTGAAAGTTGGTTCTTGCATTTATTCTGGGTCAGCAAGAGTGATGAACCAGTAACACCCTAATCTGTGATTAACCTGACACTTTTATATTAATAAATGTCAGTCATACACATTTCTCACACAATTACTAAGTACTGCACCCAGTAACATTTAGGTTTTTTGAAGAAAAATCACCTAAATTATACATAAATACCTGTGTACACGGAAGCAATTGTATAAGAATTTAATGAAACCATCAAATCAAAGGAAAATTATGACCCAGTGAATAATTCCCATAAACAGTTCACAGACCATGAACCACCAAATGACAAACCACACCTTGCAAGATTTCAGGTTATCAGAGTGATGCTGAAGAAGATTCAAGCCTGAAGATTCAAGTCTTCTGGGACAAGATGCCATGTCCAGTGGCTGCTTGATCACAGCATCATATTTCAGAATTGGATCTTCAGACCATATACTCAATAATTAATTACTACATAAATAAATATTTGGAAACATATATATTGCAGGAAGCAGAATATATCTTTATTTCCTTGAACATAAGACGAGAACATGAGATTTTTTTGCTAGTCCACCTTCTGAAAAATGAGGGGTCACCTGACAATCTTGCACAAAATTAAATACTTCCTGTGAACAGGGTAAATGCTTGTGTACCTGCTGTAGCTCAGTTAATAAAGGAAACTACAGAAACTGCAATACTTTCACACATGATTTTACACTTATGATTCCACTACTGAAATGCCAAGAGCTCACTTCCAAGCCACATTATTGAAAAATTTATATAAGCAACTAAAAACTTTAAACATAACCATTCCCCTGCGTACTAATTAACACATTCAGCATATATCAACGGATTATAAAATAACAAGGGTACCTGCACAAATCGACCTACTTCATATCCCACAACACTGTCAGAAGAAGAAACTGGATTAGTAGACAACATAGACTTTCACCACTAACAGTGCCAAAAACACAAAAAGGAAGGCGAATTTTAAATTAATGACACTAAAAACAATAGGGGCAATCTAACATTTCATTTTATTTAAAATTTTAATTGTAAAATGGCAGTAGTAGCAATAGTAGTGGTGGTGGTGGTGGTGGTTCATGCTCAGGGCCTTGGGGAAATTCCATGTGCCTTTTGCACGCCAGTATGATTTTACAAGGGACTGAGTACTCCCACAGTTTAAAGCCGTGCAATCTGCAACATGATCTTGATTCATTATGGAGTTACCCTTTTTGCACAAGATGCACAAGATGGGTGTGCCACTAGACAGTCACAGACAGTCATTACCTGAAAGCCTGCCACTGTATCTCCTCTTGGCAAACTGGGAGTTATATTTCTGTTCCTGCCCATTTTGTTCCAGTGTTTGTGCTGGCTCTCAGGGGCACAATTTCTTGAACAGTCAGCTTGGATATTTATTTTTGTTCTTAGTTTGGCAGAATGAAATGGCAGTTTACATGCAGATGTTTGGCTGATTTTTGTATGCTTCTTTGCCTAGTAATATGCCATTTCATTACCCACAACCCTGCAGTGGGATGGGACCCATTGGAATTTTGTCTTTCTGGAGGCCTTTTAACTGTTTAATAGATAATAAATGAATTTTTGTAACCCCCTTTCTGTGGGATGTGTCAACCTTTGCTACTTAGTGTACTGCTGCAGTTGGATCACTAAACGTAACAGCCTTTTTGGAGGACCCGATTCTGCTTAAAAGTTGCACTAGTGCAACATTCATTGCTTCTAGCTTTCCACAAAGTTGTCCAAGTGTCAAACAGAAGAAATTTGCAAAAAATTCCTGCTCCCGCATTTCCATTCTTGTCTGTGGCAGAACCATCGGTCTGTATCGTTTTTCTCTTGTTCTTAATTGAAAAACTGTATGAGAACAGTCAATAACTTAATCTGACAAATAACATAATGCAATATAAAACAATATAAACAATACTATATTTATAAGGCTGTTTGAGGATACATATACACTGCTTACTCTTTACAGCTAAAAATTGTAAGATATGAGACCTCATTACCACTTCAGAAAACTAAAGGTTACAAAATACGTGTCCTTGTGCATAACCTCGACCCTACTCCCACTTCGCTAGACACTTGAGCTTGGAAAGGTCATGACTGACCTAGGAGGGATGGAAACCTCTAGGAACATGCAGTCTTGGCTAGACACCTTGTGGTTATACACTTTTGTTTTGAGTGAAGGTTAGACATGAACAACAGACCCTGTAATGGCTGAACTATTGTCAGGATGGACTGACTGAGGAGGCCAGAGGCATGAGTCCTGTGGCATGTATGGGTTTGCAAGTAAATTTTTAGTTGCCAGTTTATACACATGATAATTGTTTTGCGATATGTAAGAATTTTGAGATGCAGATCTACTTTACAGCCAGCATGTGACAGCCAATTCAGTCAACGTTGATGCAGCGGGCAAACTGCCCTGAGCATTTGCCTTGCTTGCTATTTTGATGGATCAGAAGGAACTTTATGTACGTGGTATAATAAATGCTCATTTTATTACTCTTTCATGTTAATAAACCGTTGGGATGTGCGATATTTTGCTGATTCTTCAGCCGTCACATTAGTCACCATCAGTAACTCCCACTCACCAGGGGTGCAAAAACTCACTAACAGCAACAAGAGATAACCCCTTCTAAATTCTGGTGCAGTACAAATAAGAAATACAGCACAAAAATGATGCCCACATGTAATTTGCGATGAACAGCTGTAACACAATTCGTACTATAATGTGTACTTACTGGCACGTAGTTTGCATTGATGTAGTCAGAGCCCTCTTCGTCATCTACAGGCTGAAGTTTGAAACGAGAGTGATCATACGGGAGTATATTAGTGAATCGGTTCTTGGGGCGGTTGCAAGGCAGGTCTGCAGCTGAACATGGTTGCTCTCGGCCAATATGCTTTAGCTCCTCAAATTCTTCTGAGAATCGGAAGTCTGAATCAGCTGACATCATGCGGTAGTGCTCTGCAAAGTTCTCCAGCCGAATTGGACGGCTATACAAAATCCCAAATAGAAAATAATTATTAGACAAACTGAATATTACAAGTAGAAACCTGTTATGATGACATTTCTGCATAAATGTTGTGTATAAGCAGTGGGGTGAATGCTGTAATGATTCTACCTTGACTTCATTTATTTCATTTAATTAATTTATTTACATTTACTTAATTCAAGTCATTTACTTAATTTCAATGCATCTTTTGTTCATAAATTTGTTTGAAGTCACATTGCACATGCATTCCCCCAGTTTTCTGACCGAACATCTTAACTAATTTCCTGTGTAGAGCTTAAGAAATGCAAATTACAGACTCAGTTCACATGCGCTAGCCATCTTTAGGCCAAGTTACAATCTGCATTCCACACTGTCTGAATTACAAGCTAGCAATTCAGAGAGTTCCAACATGGCTCATCTCAAGATAATAAATAAAAGTTCTCAGATATATAAGACATTTTCAGTCACTTTTGTCAACATGTGCACAGGTCAACAATGCAGTTGGGAAGTGCTGTTCAAATGGCTGTCTTTCCCTGGATAACATGGTGGATAATACTATCTATACAAGGTAAGACAGAAAGAATTTGTTGGAAAAGAACAGGCCTAGAGACAAAGATTGCAAATTGGCAATTAAGGTGACAATAAAACCAGGGGCCACTTTCAAAATTATGATATATTGAAGTGCAACAGGGAGAGCCAAGCAGATGTAGAAATTAATGTAACTGAAGCAACTATAGTAAAACCTGATTTTACATTCCCCCATTTTGTGCTTTCAGTTACAGTGAAACTCGCTTGAGAAAAATGCGGTTAAGAAAATTTCCCGCCTAAGAAGTCAGGATAAAAAAGCACCAGAATTCTCCCACTTCATTAAAATTACCCTTTTATGAAGCTTCCCGCTTGAGGATTTTCTTGGAATTTTCAAGATTTTCTTAACAGGGTTTCATTGTATTTTACACACCTTTCGTATGGCCCCAGTCAAATGCCCATAAGAACAATGTTTCCCAGATTTTACACCATTATTAGGCAGTGCCCACAAAACCATAAAATCTGGGTTTTACTATAATTGCTATTTAGGCAAGAAACATACAACATAAGAAAATTAATTGGCTTTCCCAGGAGCTGCATCAGTGATATTTACGCTGATGCAGCTCCTGGGGCAGCTAGTTAATATTTTATGTTGCATGTTTCTTACCTAAATAGCAATTACAGTAAAACCCAGGTTTTATGTGTAATAGTGTTCGTAGTGTTAATACAAATAAATATTTTTGTACGTAACTAAGCCTGGCTTATTTAATTGAATTTTAATGTTCTGAGCTACTGCAGGCAATAGCAGATTTTGTGTGATAACAGGCAGCAGCATTAATTTTAAGACTTGTCTTTCATTTACAGAAATTATGACAATTCCAACATCCTTATCTATCCTAGACTTGGACTTGATGTAAGCAGACAGCATTTAGGGTAGGACAGACACACCTGCATTTCTAACCCCCAGAGAAGACCAGTTCCACATCATACCAGCCTCGATGTTTTCCCCAACACTCCCAAGTCATTAAATTATGTGTTATTTTACCTTGTCTCGATAATACTGTCAGGCAAGGAAAGATTATCATTTCCTCTTGTTTCTGTAGCTTTTCTGCTTGCAAATCGTCGCTTGCGTATTATGATAACCAATATGAGAAGCACAACCAGTAGCACCAATGGAACAGTCACACCAACCACAATGGGTGTATTATCTTGATCTGTAAACACAATGACATAAACATACTAAATAGTGGGAAAAAGTCAAGATACCCACTTTTTGCTGTGTACAGAGACCACACAAATTTTTTAAGTTCATAATTACAGATTTAACCATTTGAATGATAAAAAAATGTTCACTATAATTCCTACCCAAATTCACATTAATTTTTCAACCATATTCCAAATGATGTAATTCTCATATCAATCCAGTAAGATATCACAGCCACTCCTGCCATCTAGGAAGAGTAAGAGGAAATGAATTACAGCACTGTTTGGCATTATACATCTTCCATGCAAGATATATATGTAAGAATAAATTTACTTCCAACTCCACTGCACATCGCTTGGTATACACGTATTAATACTTCTCCAACACGTTTCGGCTAATAATAATAGTCACCGTCAGGAAAACTGTTTACATAAAGGAGTATCTGATGCCAAAACATATCATTATCAATTGTGCTTGGTAAATGATGCACTATAAAGTTAAATGGTAAAAATACAACTATTTGGTACTCAACAATTACTAAAATTAGGTTAAAACTGTACAATATATGTGTTAGTTCCTATATATATTTATTTGCATCCAAACATCTAAGAGCTAATAAACCTCTCAGTTCCTTGCACATGTATATATTAAGTTCTTTGAATAAATTTTATGCCAGAAACATGACGAGAGAAATCGAATATATGACAAACAAAACTGAAACTAGGAAAGTATATTCCTCTCCTAGAAAAGGCCACATAACTTTCAAAATTATCACTAAGCTCTGCACAGAAGATATTTTTTCATGTATGTTTAGTGACAGAGTTCCATAGGTGTAAGTAGTCTGAAAACCACTGCTCTAAAGCACTGGAAAACTTATGCTATACTTCAGTATTTTGTATAAATCTGTTGAACTCAAAAACTTCAAAATAAAATGAATATCATTTAAGTGAATGTGTATTATACCATTCGTTCAAATAACATGACATGTTGACCAACAAACTCACCTGTTTGTATAGGAAATGAGTAATGTGTGTCTGTAAACTTGTCAGGGGCTGTGAATGCTCGCACTTTAACACGATATGTGGAACCAGACTTCAATGGTCCATTGCAGTACCCAGAATGGTGACCCTCGCAGCTTTCCAAACCTATTGAAAAATCTTCCACTGATGAGTTCTTGAAGGGGTAATATGGTTCCATTACCTGAAAGACATGAGAATATAACGAGTGACAGTCCTTCAGATGCCACTGTGACAGTCCTACTACTTCAAACACTTCAAGCGTCACGTTTTAAAATATTTCGCATGCCCCTGTATCTGTAAGGGGTAAATTTCTCAGACAGTGAAAAATGAAATTTGCAAATACAGTCACAGACTGCAACTTTCTCTTCCTTCCTATCCTTTACACTTGCACTTATACTATTAATAATTATTGGTCAGATTCTCAGAATCAGTGCTGGGTGCTGCAGGTTAGTGGAATAGTGGAATGTAATGGTTAACAGCACTTTCTGGATTATCCAGTGCTGAATATCACAGCTCTTACAGTACTGCCTCCTTTTGCCTGAAAATGGAGGCAGCAGATTGCTCCAAGACATCAGTAAATGTCTACCAGACTACATGGTGTCACATCCCAGTGGACAGAGCTCTTCATTGTCACGACTGTGAGTACCTCAAATCTCACAAACTGCATAATGCTTATTGTTAGGAGTTCAACCCATAAGCAGATACTTTACAATGAATATGTGAACACAATGGGATGGCTGTCTTTCCCCATTCTTGAAACAGAGTTCCAAAGTTGTAAGATACACAAGAAAAATTTAATATGTACACAAATGGTATCTAAATAACATATTTTACTACAGGGCTCTAGGCACCATATGACACTGAAACAATGCAAGTGAAGACAGCACGCACCTACACTTCCGTGACCATCTCTTTTGCAGTCAATGTCCTTATTGCTTTAACAGTCAAACTGTAATATACCCTGGGAACCAAATTTAACACTTCAAGGACTTTAGGTGAATAAACTCTCTGTTTCAGTATTAAAGAAAATGGAAATACACCCAGAGTTATGATGGTACACATGGTGTATCGCCTATTCTTCAACTATTCCTACACTGTCCACGTCACAACAACACAAATACTGGTTTATAAATGCTGCACTGCAAATTCCTGTCACCTGATATGGTGGCCACACACTGTAGGCTTGAACATCCCTCCAGCTTGGCATCTCCAGTCCTGATGCATTCTTTGAGTCATCTTCAGCAACAATAATTGTATACATTGTCACCTGTTATCACACAAATTCAACACATAACTGTATACACTATCACCTGTTACTGCACAAATTAAACACATAATTAATAACAAAGATTCAGAAGGACAATTTGACCTTTGATGTTCATTACTTGTTAATAAGAGACTGACCAGAACTTCAACTCTATGATCACAACATACTATGGTCTGAAACTAACACACACATTCTCTCAAATGTAACAAACACCAGTCAGGATGATGACCAATAACTGAGGCAGTCTGGATACTTGTCCACATTCCCCATTTTGCACCTGATAATAATATACACAGGCTTTCTCTGCTACCATTGTCTCAGTTTACATACAACTGACATGAAGTCCTATCACTGCTGTTGTTTTTGCTTTTTTGTTGTTGCTGTTATTGATAAATACAGTATAGTTGTGTATTGCCAATCCTGAATTTTGTCTTTTGCAAGGTTGAAAATCAGTTAATTTATTACTTTATTCCACAAACTGCAAATACACAAAACAATTCATCCCAGTGTTGCCAGAATTTTTCACAATTGTATGCGAGTCAAATTTATACTGAACTTAAAAGACGGAGGAATCGTGGAGATGTTAAGGTTTGTGTCCACAGTAGGTATTATCAAGAAACAATTTTGTCAGTTGGTGGAAAACTTATGAGAAAATGCTGTAATAAATCAGATGTGTTCCTCATAAAAAATAAAGGGTTTGAACTATGTTGACAAGAAAATAATAGTTTCAGAACCAGTGTTGTAATAGCTTCACTGATCATCATGAATGAAGAAATGCTTGATGAAAGGCAGCACGGATTAGCATGCAAATGCTACATTAACCCAGTGCCATGATGGGTTCATTTTTAGTTTTATTACAACCCCATTTCTCTCAGTGCAGTCTACATACTTACAGCTCCGTTCTGATCAGAGAAGTAGTTTTTCCGGAATCGAATTTGAACAGTGGATGAGCTACGACACACTTCAGTTGGCACCACATGACTGGGGGGTTTTGGTGGTGCTGTAACAGAGTACACAGTCAGCAATGAACAATAAGCATTGAAATATTTACGTTTTCTCATATCATCCTGATACAATACTCCCAGTGCAATTTTAGCAGGCATTTTTAACAATGATCTAAGAATTTAAATTTCCAAAAGTGGAAATGCTTCTATAACTGTTTACCTGCTTAAGGAAAACCTTTGATCATATAATTTGTGAAATTTAAAGAACATTTAAAATGAAATAATTGAATACTTCATAGGAGTAAAGTAACATCTGGTCTTACTGACCTCACTTCTAATGAAATAAAGGTCAATGTGATATCTACAATAATGTATTGGCAATGTGAGGAACTGCAGTAGCCCGTGCGTGGCAAAACAAAATCTCATCAATGACAGCTGATTCACTAAGAATGATAGTCAATCAGTCAGTCAGTCAGTGAGTGAGTGAGTGAGTGAGTGAGTGAGTGAGTGAGTGAGTGAGTGAGTGAGTCAGTCAGTTTTATTCATGTTCAAGTGATGTACAGAACGTACCACAAGAGTCCTTGAGATACAGAACTAGTCAAAAGTCATACATATCTATATATAACTATATAAACATGCTGTTACAAAAAATAACATTGTCATCAATACAATAAAAGGGAGAAGAATACATATGTGGTACAATGTAAATATAACAATACAAATAAAATGTATCTTGAATAATAGAGTGCAAGAATAAAGGAAATATATGTTATGAATATGGTACTATGTGTTATTATATTGGAAATACTCCTCCAATGTATAAAAAGCATTCGTATACAAAAAATTTTTTAAAAGACACTTGAACTCCCTAACATTATTAGAGCTCTACTTTATGTAAGTAGTTAATCTATGATAGCCTTCAGTCCCATATGATAAGAACCTTTTTGATGAAAAGACAAATTTGATATTGTTTGATGAAAATCGTAGCCCTGTCTAGTATTTCTGCCATGGATACTCAAATTTGTAGTATACTGCTCTCCAGTGGTAATAACAAAGGATAGTAAAGAATATAAATACTGTGACATGAAAGTAAAGATATGTACATTTTTGAACAAGTTTCTACATGAAGCCCTATTCTTGGAATTAGTAATTATTCTTATTAATTTTTTCTGCAATCAAAATATATTAATACTGCGAGGGGAATTGCCCCAGAATATTATGGCATCTGTCATTAACGAAAGAAAGTAGGCATAATACACCATTATTAAAGTTTTTTGTGACATGATTTGTTTAAGAGTTCTAATGGCATACAATGCTGAGCTTCGTTTAAGTATAAGTTGCTCTGTGTGACCTCTCCAATCAATTTTCCACATTAATCAGCAGACGCATTAAAATATATTGAACAGCACCACTTACGAAGGATAGGCATTTTCTGTTTCCAAATTGCTTCAGGGCCATAGCCAATCTTTGTTTCAGCCTGAATACGGAAAATGTATGACTTTCCTGGGTTCAGCATCCTGATGGTACCGTAGAATTCAGTTGGCTTGAAGTTATGCACCTGTGTGTGTGTAGAACCCTGGGCATAACAATCAGACAAACTGTGATAGATAATGTATCACCACTCCCAAACTCGCTGTCTTTTAACATTATAATATCACTGTCACTTGGCAAATTTTCTACAGTCAAAGACATTTTCTTCTTAGCAGAATGTTATCACCTTCTTACACATTAACTTATTAACAAGTCTGTGAAAATTTAGTACAGTCACATAAAATCATTCAACAGAATGGTGTAGACCAGGAAGAATAAATACTTAATGCTGGCTGAGAAAAATGTTTAATAAGTTTCCAAATCACAAGTAAATTACAACACAATCTGCATATAGTGACATTCCCAATATTTTTACATTTTTACCCTTATATAAGGGTACTCTGTAAATATATATTTTAAGTATTTATTAACATTTGAAATAAATTTAAATTCAGACCTTTATGGAAAAATGCACTGGTATATAGTGTATTATGTACCAAAGTTCTGGCTAAGGGATTAATTCCAGAAGCTTTAAAACAAAGGGTAATAATAAAATTCAAAATCAAACTATTAAAACAGAATTTTCAGCAAAATATACTAATTGGGATAAAATGAGAGCACCAAACAAGCACAGTGTCCAGATTTTTGCAGCCTCCTATCTCAAAATTCAAGTTCAGGTAACAATGCCCTTCCTAAGGCAAGGAGGAAGCCTTAGGAACCCACAAAAAAATGTCAAAAAAGGCTGTTACCCTACCAAGAAATATGAGAAGATACCTTCATACACTTACTAATGGTCACTTGAATCTGCCATAATTTGAAGATCTTTTACCTCAAGTCCATATGTTATGGTGAACTTGCGTATAACCCCATTCTGCTCATTGCTGGGTAAGGCCCATTCAAACGTGATGTGGCTTGGCTGTATATCTCGTGGGTGGAATTTTTCAACCTGGCAATAAAATTACTCAGTTACAGTATAAGTACATGAAAGGATACATATGTATTTTCCAGCTGTAGTTTCATGCAATTGTACATGCGTGGGAAATGGCAGGAGGAAGAGGTGAGTGGGATTATGCAGAATATCTGAATGCATTATGCTGCTCAACAATGCAAAAGTTAAAGACCACTTAATTAAACATTAGAACATGTAAATGCTTCCCACTCAAACTCTGCAAATCAACACTGATAAATTGGAAGCTGGTAACTTTTAATGTTGAATTGGAAAGGATGCGGTAGTGCTCACCAAATACTTTAACTTGCTTTCCCAGCATTTTTCTGGATGTATGTACAATCCACTAAATTTGCTCAAGACAGCTCATCTCTAAGACACGAACTGAAGCCATCCACTCCCAAAGGGGCAGAAGTGTGCTAACTACTCAATCACAACATGCAAAAATTTCCACACTAGCCAAAAAGTTACAAAATGTGCAGCACACCCAACAAAAGGTGGCAACAGGAAATAAAAGGAGGATTAACAGAGAGATAAAACTTTGTCCACAAGATCTGTATTCAAGACAGCAAATGGATTCATAAATCTTTTGTACGCCTAACAAATAATGAAAACCAGAAAAGGAAAAAAGTGAACGGTCAATCCACACCAAATAATAACTAGTGAAATGCCCAGCTATCATTCCAATATGCATCACTTTCCTGCAAGTATTGTTCATCTTTTCTAGTCCCTACAAAATGCACATACAATGCACAATTATAAGGACGCTTTAAAAATAAGGCAACAAATGTCCTGGTGCTCAGAACTTTATTTGGACTTTCATGTATACATGACACATGGGCAGCAGGTGGCACACACCAGACGTACACACAGTCACCACTGACATGCCTCATTCTTCGTACTCTGGCACCAAGGCTCGTAGCCTGACATAGATGAAATCAGTGCAAGTATCTGTAGCCAGTAGGTGAAAACCTGTTTCTTGTCTCCAGCTGCAGCAAATTGCTTGCCAGCTTGGTGCTTCTTAGGAGTTGAAAGAGACGGAAATACTGGGTCCCATAATGCCGACCAGACCCGGACTTATTACGGTGCCACAGCTGGAAAATTGTGGACCACACTCCCTACAGTCATGACCTCACACCCAGTGTTTTCTGTCTCTGAATCCCTTAAGAAGCACCTGGATGAGAAGCAATTTGTAACAGATGATGACGTGAAGCAAGCTGTCACCTCCTGGCTACAGGCACTTGACACTGATTTCTTCTACAATAAATACAAGCCTTGGTTCCATGACGTGACACATGCATAAATGTTAATAGTGACTATGTGGAGATTTGAATTGCACTCTCTGCTACCCACGTGCCATATAGACATCCAAGTAAGAACAATGTTCTTGCCATCAGAGTATTTGTTACCTTATTTTTTGAAACACCTTTACATACCAGACGCATCGCGTGGAAGTCTTGTTTTACCTCAGCAACTGTTCAGAATGCTTGGTCCTGACCTATAGTACTTGCAGAATGATTGTTGCTGAAGGATTTTTGTGGTGTGTATCGGGTATTGTGCACGTTTGGAAGGCTGCTGTGTGTTACATATCTAGTCAATGGCATATATTGGCTTTTACTTATTTTATCTATTTTAAAATAATATTGTATATTAATTACTATTCCATTTTGGGTTTATAACAATATAGTCACTATGTATAAAGGAGTGGCCTGTCCCTAGGTCATACTTTCTTTATATGGATCCGCAGACTACCTGACCATGGCCATACAATTTGGCTGAAACCTGCAGCAGTAAATACACGACCATACGATCGTTTAAAGTTGTGCTATTCGGTCCTCAAACTTGATAACTGATTTAATCCACACAACAGGACGATGATCCCTGAACCAGCACGAATGAGCTGTAATTATTGTGAGGGTGGCAGAAGCAGTGAATGAGAGGAGGAGGGATATGAATGTGAGCCTGAACTAGCATGCTCCTTACAAACTGTTACAGCACTTTTCTTGCATACAGAATTGGCAAGCATGACAAACAACACTCTGAACCTGAAATTGGCATTGTTTCATCTGAAACATAAGGTTTCAACTAAATGGTTGTTAATTACAAACTTCTTGGAAAATAACTTTTCATTTGTGTACTATTTCCAGATGTATAAGTGGAAAATTTGCACTTTCCATTTTTTTGTTGTTGTTTGCTTCTGTTTCTCGCACATCTAAGGCCTTCCTACAATTGTTGTTTTCCCATGCTTATCGCTTTCATTTTCATTCTCCCTCCAGAAATGATGGTCGAAGGTTTCACTCTACATATGTGTATTCATTTATATTAAAGCAATTACATTTCCATTTAGAAAATCTTAACTGCCTAAAAGTATCCTGTAATTGGGTAAATTGCACAGGATCATTTTCCATAAAATTAATTTGCTTGTATGGTTCCATATTAATATTACAGACTCACAAGATTTCGTACCTTGCCAGGAACAGATTCCATTGTTGTGAATATAGCAGAAACAGGTAACGATCGTCGAAGAACCTGTGATTCTGTACCAGAGCGAACGACGACAGTAAACGTATAGTTTCTATGTGGCTTCAAATCAGTCAAGGTGATGGAGTTACGAAGAGTTAGGTTCTGAATAAGAACATCTTCAGTGTTGAGATACTGAACCTGCAATTCACAAACACATTAGTATTTTACCAAGGATACTTGATCTGTAAAAGTGATGAAAACCACTTAGAAACATAAATCAACAAATAATGTACTGTAAGGCATTAAGAAACTTATTTTTACTAACACCTCTTCCTGGCCTCTGCCTGCCTAAACAAGATGCAGGTACCCACATCAAAATGGGAAAAATAACTGAATAAAATGCTGTTAATAAATATGATAGCTGGCAGGACCTATAGCTTACTATGAACTTCATACAGCATTAAAAGAAATGGTGTTTGCCATGTTCTAAATTAGTGACCTTTTCAAAGGTGATATATTCAGAACTAAATATCAGTCTCAAGTACATGATCATGGCTTATTTTAAGGTACTGTCCAGACATTACTCTAGAAAGACTGAAGATGAACCATTAAAAATGTAACCGAGGATAGTCACTAATCTGGCAAAGATATGAAACATACTTCACAAACACAAGCCTAGAATGTTACTTCTATTCCAACCTGCTTGGCAAAAAGGACAGGGTAAAAATAATTTTGCACAGAAGATGCTCTTCTTTTTACCTCAAATGCATTGTATTCTCCTTGAGGCAAGTCCCATGTAAGTGTAATCTCTGTGTCTGAGATGTAAGTGGCATTGATCCCTGTAATGGACTCAGGATCTGTAAATACAGGAAAGTCATGGTTTAACATCCTCTCACTGCTACATTCTGCAAACACTGACAGGTCCTCTAAGCCAGTTCTTTTTTACATTTACCATTTGTACTTTCCCTTCTGTTATACTAGTATCAATATTTGATGTGTTTCAAAAATATCTTTGGTGGCATCCATCCACTCTAGTGGAAAACAATGCACTAACTTCTCAACTCCCATTTTATGAACACGGTACTAGCTGCTACACACTGGATTTAAATCCCTTCTGAAGGATGGAATTTAATTTCAGACATTTAACAAATTAAGCAAGTCTTTTGTAAATTATCTATACCCATGCATTGAGCAATTAGTTACAATAGCAAAACCAACAAACGTACGTAAGTGTATTCAAGTATATTAGACACACCATATACCTCCTAGATGTTTTGGCCACTCATATGGCCATCCTCAGGGAGGTGCATTACAAAGAATACATACATCAAAATACTACAAAAGTTTTTGGAACCAATGCATAGATACAAAATATTAAATTTTAAAACTAATACATATATTATTTAATATTTTACATCCATGCATTGGTTCCAAACACTTCTGTAATATTTTGATATATGTATTCTTTGTAATGCACCTCCCTGAAGAAGGCCATATGCCTGGCTGCAGCATGTAGGAGGTGTATGGTGTGTATCATATACTTTCATACACTTATGTACATTCGTTGGTTTTGATATCCTACCTATGCAAGTCTTATAATAACATTAACATTTCTACATCTACTGGATGAAGTGCAATGAAACTAAGTAGACATTCCCTCAACCTTAACAAAAACCAGTCTTTCTTCTTATTCTACAGAATTAGTATCATGCATATGAGATCTAAAAGTTTAACTTTGTTTTCTAATACAAAAAATGCGAAGGCACATTTCTTTTACTCATATTTGTTGTAGATATCCACATTTGCTTAAGCCCAAGAACAGTTCACAGCACAAAGTTTGAGTGGTAGCCTTGAAAGCAAGCAACACACAGTCCCAGTCCCAATTCACACTTTACACGTTTATATCTTGTTTGAAAATTCAGTCCATGTGCTCAATACATGTGACATCTCAACTACTTGCACTTCACCAGCCAGTGATCATTGTTCCTGAAGGAAATGAAAGCTACTTTTATTACTGCAGAGGTGGTCTTCCTCTTCTCATGATGAAACTGTACCAGTCTTCCTGCTTCTTCACAGTATTTCTCATTGAATGGACTCCAAAATCCTGATGACAATTTGTACAGGCATAAGATGAAAACAGGCGCCACACAGTGAGAAAGGACAGGTCCAGCAGACTACAGCTTCTTTGTTGACTTTAAAGGAAGACAACTCACTGAACAGCTACCTGCCATATGATCACTTTTGTCAACACAGTGGCTGGTTTGATGGCTTTGCCACATTTATGCTTGAAGTTTCCTTCCGCTGGTGGCTTGCGTATGTTAGTCAGTATGTACACATCTTTTTTGTCCTTCCATACCATAACAGTCAAGTCTCACCTGGTTCTGCCTTGTATGTCACATGACACTCCTACATGGTTTTGCTGGGCTGTACCACAATAATTTATTTTTCTTGTAGAAAGATCATCAAATAAGTAGGGGAATCCAAAAACTGTCCACAACTGTCCATCATCTTTCACGATGTTACCACAAAACAGCTTACTGAACTGTTCAAGTGTAGACCAGCACCCCCTCAGGTAGCCCCATTTGTACAGTTATAGCACTGAACAGGAGCATGTCTGACACTGTCATGTCAGGAAGGGGGAAATATGAAGATGTTCCTTTGTGGAAAACAACGTAAGCACAGTGACATGAGTGTTGTCTTTATTGATAGAGAAGCCTAATTTTCATTCACACCCGTCAGGACTCCAGTAAATGGGACAGCAGTCCTGAAACTTCCTTGTGAAGATTCCCAGTTTGAGTGACATCCAACAGTGGCCCCAGATTACAGCCTCCTTCTCCTCGTCATCCCTATGCCCTCCTCCTACTCCCCCCCCCCCCCACAAACTTCTTCTTCTTATTCAGGCACCCCCACTTCCAGGTCATGCAGCTGGCAGCTGTACCATAACAATCACTGTTTAGGGTCAACTCCCGTTTCAGCACTGCTAAGCTCCGTTTTGGTGACCACAGGTTGAGCAGAACAGTTACATCACACTACTAACATATTCAGCATACTAATAAAAGCCCTCACACATTTACAATGCAGAATAAGAAATCAAGTATAACACTTTTGTGTGTGTGTGTGGGTAGGACAGACAGACACAGGTTAGACAGTAATGAGAGTGTGTAAGACAGAGATGGCACAAGCGTCATTTTATGTCAACTCCTAAACCTCAGCTAACAAAGCAAAAATATCTTGACTAAACATACATTATACAGCAAGGGCAAGTCTGTTACATGTGGTGCAAAATACCCCACCCACACATGCATACACTGTTGATAATTTACAGTAAAATATAACACTTGTCTTCAAACATTCATGAGTCTGCTCACTGCATCTAGCTCCAGTAACGTGTGACCAAACCTTCACAGCACACAGATAAATGTGTTCAAAACTGCATGGTAATGCCCATCTCAGACAATTTCCTTTGATGTTATCACACAGGCATGCACATAAAAAAGGATAGGATACAAAATTCACAATGCAGGTAACATAAATGCATTTGGTGTTAGTGTGAGCAACAGTACTAAACCTACTGAAACAAACATACAACTAGCACTGGCATAGCATACATCATGCCTTAGCATGGGAACATGATACACTGGCATTGAAATGTCAATATTATACTGAAACCCTCTTATGAATTCAAAACACAAATTAATTTCACAGTAGTGTTGCATTTATTTGTGACTGTACTCCACCCACATGGTGAATGTAAATAAGCTGACTTACTTTGGCTATCATAAATAAAGGCAGTGAAAGACATAGAAACCTCATGAAATTAGCTGAAGTTAATTGTGACAATGAAAAAAAATCTTCAAGCCCGTGGCACTAAATGGGTTAAGCATTAAAAGGTTATGAGAATACTTTCCTGCTGACTGCAGTTTTGTGTGTTATGACTCCAGATAGTCTCCTATGGTGTCACAACCCAGAATACCTCAGTCTAAATGTTCAGTATTTTGAGAACACCCAAACATAAATTTCTGTTTCCTCATATCAAATTTAGACTAAAATATCACTAAGGAAAGATAAGAGGAATGATACCAGAGAATAATACAGCTGTGTCTACTTACACAGACGATCCTGTCGTAAAAGTGGTTGGCTAGCAACTCCATCTGATACAGTCCACACTGTGATGTTATACAGACGTCCTGGTTTCAGACCTGTGAATGTCACTTTCATGTCTGTATCATTAGCTGCTTTCTCTTTCACAGGGATGCTAGGGTCACTCAGCATGAAGCGATAAAGGTCAAAGTGTGATGATGAAGCAGGTGTTGGAGTGTAGCGTAATGTGATAGAGTCTAATTTCTGTGGGTGCTCGTGAACCACCAAAACTTCAGACTGGATAAGAGGCACTGTGGAGAGGAAATAACTGTTATTATACTTCTGTTGCAACCATAAAGCAAACAGCTTCACTACATTAATTTACGAAGTGTGTACCAGAAGGTTCAGCTTTGCCAGTATCACAGCCTGCCACTGGCCTAGTTCTCAACCATTTCAATCTACCTCATATCCTGACAAACTAATTTTCCAACCAACTATTTTTTCAACTTCATACCTGCAGTTAATTCCAGTTCCTTTTTGTGCAAAATGCACACTTGTTCAGAAAACTATATAAATGAAACCTGTAACAAAAGAATCGGCTCAACTGACATGTCTCCCATCCTAAATTAAACATCACAGATACAGAAAGAAACTGTAAGTAGGAGATGAATGTTTCTACAGCAGATGGCAAGACAGCACAGTAAACTACCATATAAATAATGCGCGATCATTTTGCTGACGCAAAAGTTGAAAGGTTAACACTAACCCATCATCTCCTGAGATTGCCGAGAGTTTCTCCACTAACATTCCCCAAGCATATATTTGCTCCCCCACCTCACTTGCATGCCCAGCCTGTTGTAACTTAACTTCTTTCCCTTACTCAAACACCATTCAATGAGCTGCATAGAATCACTGTTGCTCACTATGTAATATGGGAATTGCTCAGAAAAAATGACCACATTTTGCGACAGATTTGAAGTAACTATTTTCAGACATTAGAATGAATTTCGCTTATTATTTTGAGTAAACAAAATTAAGAATTTCATACTATGTTAATATTATCCCACTCCACTTCCTCCTTGTCTCCCAAATGGTCACTTTTGAAAAGATGCCCCCTCCAAATTTTGTATGCATTTCTCACTTCCCAAACTGAGTTTCATGTTCAGTCCATCATAAATGCATCGTTGACTATCTTACATTCTTTTCCCTTATGACTGAAGCAGCAGATTCCTGTGACACGTAAATAAATTTCTACAAGGCAACACTGTGTACGGTCTGTCCATAAATTAACGTGACTGATTAAATAACACAACACCACAAACATATCACTAGAAATTATCCCATTCCAAATATTCCCCTGCTACATTAAAACAATACTTCCTACTATGTTTGTACACGTCTGCCCACCTACCGTACCACACCCTGCCACACACAGTACTACAGTGCATTCGAAAAACTACTTAGCATATACTGACAGATATCAACGCACCTTCTTTTAAAGAAATTTTATCAACTTAATTGGTGTATTATAAACAACTCTAACCAAGTCTTGTGATCATACTGTTGGATGTGTGTGTGATTTGTGAATTTGTGGCTCTCCCCGAAGATGAACCGAATGACCGTTCGAAACACGTAGGAGTGTAATTTAAACATTTTAGTGCATAATAAAGTGTGCATGTGGTTGGTTTGTGATATTCTATGTTTCCATTTTTTTTTCAGTATTCGGGTTTGAAGAAAACTGAATTAGCTGCTCTAGCACATTTCTTGTATTACCTCTACTTATTCAAATAAATGTCCTTTTAAAGCAACTTTCAATTCTGGGAACTGAAAAAAGTTTGCTAGAGAGAGACTGGCCCTGGCTTGCTGTGGAAGCACAGGAGTTTCAATTTTCAGGGGAAACTTTTGGATGAAGGGCACTGTGTGCACAGGAACATTGTCACAGTGAAGAAACCAGCCTTGTTCCCACACTGTGTGCACAGGAACATTGTCACAGTGAAGAAACCAGCCTTGTTCCCGCACTGTGTGCACAGGAACATTGTCATAGTGAAGAAACCAGCCTTGTTCCCGCACTGTGTGCACGGGAACACTGTCACAGTGAAGGAATCAGCCTTGTTCCCACAAATGTTCTAGCTGTTTCCTTCACAATGCCTCTCAGAGACACTGTAGAATGGTCAGATTGAATTCACTGTTTGACCTGACAGCTTTTTTAAAAAACTGCTGATGTACACTTTCTTTAGATCAAACAACCATCCTCAGTGGGGGAACATGTTACAACTGAATGAAAAACAGCAACAGGATCCATACAGTCTGTTAAATCATGCATGACTATCATATAGCTGTCACACAGTTATAATCCTTTGGCACTGGAATTAAATGCTCAGAGTGCAGCGCAGAAGACTGGGACTTAAATTACAGCATTTATTTTTTTCATGCATACTCTTACAGAATAAAGGATATCTCATACATTTTTCCCTAAAATTTAATGAAATAGATTTTAGCCATCTGTTCATGAATTAATGAACCACCTACCAAGCTATACTGTGCACAATATAAACGTTAAATGCTGTTGAATGCTACGTGATTAGTATTCTGCATGCTCATTAATTTTAATTTGAGGCTACAGTCTTATCATAGCAGTGATGCTGACATTATACCTGCTTTACCTCGAGGATGGATCATTATTATGATCATCCAGCATTGGCAAAAATTCTTGCTATGTAACATTATGCACATGAGGGCTTGAAAGAATAAAGGAAGACATGCACGAGGTCACAGTGCTGTGCAGTGGTCCGTTTGTGTGGACTGGCATGACAAAATAAGTGACAAATTTCAACTTACAATACTGCTCAGACCAAATCATCATAAACTCGGGGCAAATGGAAAGAAACGCCTGTATACCAGCACATGAGTGATGTTGAAAAAAGAAATTTCAGCAGCTTTAGATGTAATAATTGGAGAGGAAAAAATGCATTATTGGTGGATGAAACTGTTCAGAAGGCTACTCAATGCGATTGCTCATATCTCCCTGATGATATGTGGGAGAAATACAGGATGGCAAGTTGACCACCTAAAATTGAGAACTCAATAATCAGGGCCCCCTGTATTTATAAACAAAGTGACGTCCATATTTCATAGCAAGGATCCAGAATACTGCCTTCTGTCAGATGAACAGAATCCAGTATGAAAGAACCCCCAACAAATTTTAATAATCTGTAAGTTTGTGAGCCCACTGACCCGTAAGGCCTTCATGCTGGGAGTCCCCGTGGTCATTATCTACGCCACTAACGTCACTGTTCTCATTTCCCTGATTGTACAAGGGAAAAACAGGCTGGAAAGTTGACCACCTAAAATTCAGAACTCAATAGAAGGGGGTCCCTCACAACTCAATAATCAGGGTCCCCCATAATTAATGGTGAAGTTACTTCCATATCTCATAACAAGAGTCCAGAATCCTGGCTTCTGCCAAAATAATGGTATCCACGTTGAAAGAACCGAAAACAAATTTTAGTGTCATGTAAGTTGGGGGACCACTGCAACTTGATACCCCATAAAAGGGATCCAGAATACTGTCTTGTCAGACGAATGGTATCCAGTTCGAAACAAACCCAAAGAAATGTTAACACTCTGTACATCTGGGGGTCTCCTGACCCACAGGGCCCACCTGCACTGCAGAAACTCTGGTGACCTCAACTATGCCACAGGCAACACAGTCCGAAATAACTATTATACTTCACTTCCTTATCTAACAGTGTGGATGAAAATGACAATGGAACGATATCATGTGAACGCTGTGTGAAGTTTAATCTGATAGAGTAGTGGCCCAGCAAGTTTAGTGGGGTTGAGGGCTGTGATTTGCACTTCACCCTCTCAGAGTGCCCCAGGACCATTCAGTGGAATCCCCGGGAACAGTCTTACAGATACAAGCTTCAATTTTTGCTTTTACCAGATTTTTTACGTTACTTTGGTTTGATCAATACATTGCAAAGACACTCATTCATATTCTCCTGATATTAAACTCAGAGCAAGTGATAAGAAACACATATCAAGACCCTAATCAGCAGGGCTGACAGGGAACTGCATCATATATTTGTGTCATCAAATCATTTGCACAGGGCTGCGTGGAGGGGTGGGTTAAAGTTGTAAGGGTGGTACATACTGACTAAACAAACCTACTTTTTAACTCTGGTGGACACAGCAGACAAGCTGCAGAAATGTATACATGCCACAGGGCTGTCTATGAACATGCCATAATTGGCACATTCTTGGTGACAGGTTAACCTGTCATTCCGCACTTTCAGCATCACACCACATGTCAGGTAAACCTGTTGTTCAGTTCCAACGGGTCAAAGGCGGTTGCATGTGAAGCCCAGGGACTTTTTAAACAGCCCTTGTAAAAAGTAAAGGTAAAATTGACCATGTCCCCCCAGTGAAGGCATATAGAGACAGGAGAGGTGTAGCTCCACTCACTTGTAACCTTGGGACTACATATATCCGTGTTTCTCAACCTTTTCAAGCTGCAACACACATTACACCAGTAGCTATGTTTTGTGACCCCAGGTGTCAAAACAAATACAGGTGAACAACAAAAAAACATGAATACATATAATAAATATGACATTTTATTTATTTAATGAAATTAAATGAATGTATATGCATTTACGTACTTCTGCATGAGCCTAGGTCTAGTACTGTGACCCCTCTTACAGCTCGTAAGTCCAGAGTTGGTTTTCATGATCTTATAAATTACAATTTTTCTGTCTTTTATGAGGTATTACTCCAATTGGCAAAATTTTGTTAGGAACAGGTTAACTTCAGCAAGGAAATGATAATTTCTTTTGCTGACCTGATGATTTTTTATTGACAGGCTGGCAACCCAGATAGTCAATATTCTGTGTCATTTTTTTTATAATATCATTGTCAAGTTGGCATTGCTACTACGTCACTACACATGCTTGCATTTTGAAAAACACTGCTTTTAATACATTTATCAAAGTCTTGTGAATTAAGAATAAGTGCATTCCTGATATTGCTTCACAAGTCAAATTTGGATTGCAACCCGTAGGTTGAGAAACACTGCACTAGCTAGAGGTAGTGGTCAACTTCACACCCCAGCCACTTTATCCCCCTGGGAAAGAACCCTGGTTCCCACTGAACAGGAGGCTGGGTAGGCCCCAGCACCAGTTCAGACACCTTAAGGAATAACAAAATCTGTTGCCCTCCCAGGATCCAAACCCAGATCATCCAGCCTCAAGCCTAGCTGCTACAGCAACTATACTACCCGGCTCCTGAACAGTCCCTGTACATCACAGATGTGACACAAATAGGTATAAATCCCTCTAACATTACGGCACCTCCAGAGCTGGAAAAAAGAGGAACACTGGTCACAATCTGACTGCCGTACAGGTGACCTTAGTGAGATAACGGCTGACTGTATACTTCTGTCTCACTTCAGTAGGTGAAGCTTCATCAACTTACTAGTCCTGGCAGCAAGCTTTGTAGTGTCACTGCCAAGGCGATACGAAAGAGTGTGAATTTCGAAGTGGTACTTCACTCCTGGCATGAGATCTCCAATCAGCACTCTAACTGGCTGCTCCTCTGACCTGTGTGGGGCACTGGGATTTTGTTCTGTGATGTTTTTGGTGCGAGGAGGTTCATCTTCACCTTCTGCTGCCCATCTCACCACATACATTTCTACACGGCCCTCTGGTCGTGGCCATTCAAGTGTGACATTGGTTGAGTCAACAAGAGGCGCAATGTTAGACACAGGATTTGGTCCTGTAACACAGCGAATGTAAAACGGTTACAGCGACTCACAAGCATGTACAGACCTAATGCAACAACTCAAATGGTTCCTATTCCACTTTTATAAATTCCTCAAAATGGGGTTCACTTGAATACTGAATGCTATGAAACACAAAATCCAACATAATTTATTATTAAGCTAAAGCTGTACCGGTACTTGAGTATCATGCAATGAAATGTCAGCCTGCACGAAGGTGGAGGAAAAAACTTTGTAGAATATCATGCCAAATTAAAATATATGGAATGCTGTTCTGGGTCAAACTAAAGAAAAAACACTGAAGCTTTTTAAATTCAGAGATATATAATAAGAGTTATTAAACAGGTTTAAAATAATTATCAAAATTTTCTCAAACAAATGTACATATTTATGGGGTAATATGCATGTACATACATGAAGTAATGTATTTCATAATAACAAGTACGGATATCTACAAAAAACAGTCATGGTTATAATGAGTGCCAAAGACACAGTCACACAAACACAAAACACACTATGACAAAAAAAGTAATGAGACTGAAAAAAATACACAGCATGAATACAGGTCTCTGATGGGCTGTTACCAGATGCAATCAAGCGTGACCTTCAAAGCCCAGTAAGCGATAACCAGACAGTACTGTGCTGTCATTGTCACATATGGACGTGCTTTGTGCATCATGTTTCACTGCACCCTCAGGAACATCAACAAGAAACAAAGTATCAACATCATAGTTTGTGTAAGGCCGGGGAATAACCCAACTAAAACACACAAGCTCCAATGTACAGCTTATGGAGGTAAGGCTCTGGTGGTAGATATAACATGAACAGAAACCAGCTGAAAGTGGTGTGTACCAAACCACATTTCAGCAATAGCATCTACCACAGGAGCTTTTCTCATACCATGGGTATCAAAATACACACCTGTTACCTTATAACAAACAAATTTGTATTCTATCACATTAATTGGTCTGCTGGACATTTGGACATGGTACAGTCATGCCATACAGTTCAGCATCAGCACCAATGAAGGAATCTGCCTTAAAATAGAACCACAGTGAGGACACCAAAAGATCCAGCCAGGATTTGTACCAGTACGCACCAAACATATGCCTAATTCAATGATGATAATCTATTCATATCTGATCAGGTATTACACAGAACACAAAACCATGTTCAGTGAGGAGCAAGTGTAACTCAGGATAAATACGTCACTTATTATTGCATAACGCACAATACTCACTGACAGTCTGGGTGACCTCCTGTGGTTGGTTACTTTCTACACCATAGCTCACAGTGTTCACCTGGATACGGTACTTCTCTCCAGGAGTCATGTCCTCCACAACTGCCTCATGCCCACTTACTGATGACAGTTTAAACCACTGATCATTATCTTCAGTCCTATATCTGCAACACATTGCATTTAAGCAGGTGATCAAACTACAAGCCACACTAGCACACTTAGTACAGTGACTGGCCTCAGGCTTCATGATCATAGTCGAATTCCTGGAAGGAATGTAAGATTTTTCTCTTAGCTAACATATCCCAAGAGCTGTATTCAGTTCCTGCCATAGCCCATTCTCCAATCAAAATCTGTGATCTAAATGTTTCCCTAAACGATTATCTTCCCATAGTTCAAGAGAAATTGCACAGTACAATAAAGTATCAAATACCAATTAGTATCTTCACACAGCTCAAGAGAAGTGCAGAATACAGTAAAGTAACAAATACCAATTCATAACACTCTGACCAACAAAATGCACACTGCTGTTCCTTAGATATTTATATCACAATCTCACACTGAATATTCCTACATGTTTCGATCCCCAAGGGATCATCAACAGGGAATCAAATCAAAGCAACATCGCACAGAACAAACTAGCAACCTTGGCATACAGTAGCAAGGTGTAAAAATATTAAACAATTAAAATGCAGGTAATTCTTTGCAGCACAGTTGTGTGTGTGCAGCAGATCCTGATACACATTGCCTTAGACGTAGTCTACATACTTAACGAAGGATATGATGATCCCTTGGGGATCAAAACTTGTAGGAATATTCAATATGATATTGCAATATAAATATCTAAGTAACAGTATTGTGCATTTTATTGGTCAGAGTATTGTGAACTGGTTATCGATAAAGCACAGAATTAACAATATAAAGTTTAACAAATACCAATTAGTATCTTCATACAGCTCAGGATGATGTGTGGAGTACAAAGAAAACAAATGCAATTAGAATCTTCATAAACCCAACAGGAAGTACAGAGCACAGTGAAGTAACCAAGACCAATTAGTATCTTCACACAGCTCCACAGAAAGTGCAGAGAACAATGAACAACAAATAACAGTCAGCACCTTCATACAGCTCAACAGGAAGTGCACAGAACAATGGACAACAAATAAGTCAGCACCTTCATACAGCTCAACAGGCAGTGCACAGAACAATGGACAACAAATAAGTCAGCACATTAAGACAGCTCAACAGGAAGTGCACAGTACCATGAAGTAATAAATACCAGTTCTTACTATGGTTGCCTGTCCAGAAGGGGTTATATCAATGGAATTATCGAATTTAATCTTGTTTTATTCATTTTAAATATTATTAAACTGAAGTACAGTCACTAGGTGAATTACTCTCCATGGAAACCTACCTAATGGAATACTCAGAAAATATGGAATCCAGTGGGGGCTCCCAATGGACAAGGACTGAATTACTTGTAACCTTCTCAATCGTCAGATTCCTAGGCGGATGTGGAACTGAAACAAAAGAAAAATATGTGGTACTGCGTGCTGATGGCTGTGGTCCAAACCACAGGATACCCATAAATTGTGGGAATACCTACTAAACCTGAATTATTCTAGTATTCTTTATATGTGTTCTGAATGTTTATATACTTCTTTCTTTCGAGCAGTTCATCTATACCATCACACAAGGTAATGCAGCAATACGGCAAAAACCCCACAGTGTGTACTCATATACGCACACAACAGCCACACAATGAAGTGTACGTCGGAAATGCTTAAAAGACAGACACATCTACGCAAACATCCAGGCACTACGAGCACTGAGGATTTAATGCAATTTATATGTAATAAGTGGTGACACAGGAATTCCTCACATTTTAAATGAAATAGATATGTGTAATAACTCATGACAAGAGAAGTAACAAAATACAATAGAAAACCATTTTTTCCAGGTTTCTTAGTTTAATGCATTCCTGCATTTAAGTTCATTTTTTGTGGTACCAGCCAAAATACTGTATCAATAGTTCATAGTTTTTATGAATTTCTGGTTCCTCAATTTTAAGTTTTGCCCATACTTAAGGCACAAATACTTGGTTCCTACACCACTGTGGAGTCTCAATTTAGGATTTGTGTTTGCAACTTTGGAGGTTGGGCCCGCTAAATAATACTACAATTATGTGCAGTGGAAATGAAGTGACGTCAGAACTGCCTGTGTGAACAATCACAGCAACATAGTATCAATGCTCAAGAGCCACGAAGACACTGAAGAAGATAATCAGGAGTGTGGAGTGGAGAATTGGATGAAGCTAATTTCAAACCCAGTGACTATATTTTCTGATTTTGTAAGTGCAGAGGAAAATGCCACAACAATGGCCACCATGGTCATATAGGAACATTCTAAAATTGTCGGTCAGTGAAAAGTGGAAACAGTGAAGGAAGTGCTGGCACTGTTTAGACACAGATCAGGAAACCCCAGTTCCTACATTTTGTGAGGAAGTATCAAGTTTTGAAGTTTCCAGGAGATACTTTTGCTCCTACAAGACTGATGATGCCAGTTTCATCAGGCTTGAACATCTGGAGAGACAGCTGCTCTTCATTCATCACAAACGATCATAACAGCAGCAACACTCCTGGCACGTACACATGCAACTCACTTTGTGTTTACATTTTACTCTACAGTCTCTGTTCTAAATGGGGTAATGTTTTGTAACACCTTTATGTTCCCTTTCCAGATCTGCTGACAGAAGAATGGACTCACAGAATGTCTTATGCAGTGAAACCTTAATTTTTAGTTTACTCTTCAACTCTTTTTCATGTCCAATAGAATTAATATAAAAATATACATACACAATGGATTGAAGAAACATACCATTAAGTTTACATTCAGAGTTAATAAAATGTTTCTGTAACCACAGTAGTAATTGTCTGACTGAGTTTAACACAACAGCCATTTAAGACTTTTCAATTTAAATTAAAAAAAAAAAGTCTGTCCCCCAAATGAATCTTAAATGAGGGTTCGACTGTATGTCCTACTTTAAACACAGACGGTCATATATGCCGTCCATGTAAGATGGTTGTTTTATTTATTCACTGCCTAGTTCATATTCACTTCTATATTGTCATGTTTCCGAGACTGTGCCAACTGTCTGAACATGCATCTAAACTGTGGGGCATAACTACCTGTTAAAATCAATCAACTTATTTCAGTCCCTCTTATACACAACAAACCTTAGCATTATTACAGCACAGCACAGTTGCATACTTACAAACTGCCTGGAAATAATCATGTGGTTCACTGCGCAGGCCATGGCTGATTGCAAACACCTTCACTTCATAGCCTGCACCAGGGTGTAAGTCCTCCAGTACCAGCTTGGACTCCGTAGTAATTGTGGTCACACTTTCACCTGTTATGGCATTCCATTCAATTAGCTTCTGCAGTTACATACCTTATGCAGTAATTCACACATTCTTTAATGAAAAAAAATCAACTTCACAGGTCACTTAATATCAAATGAGCATGCTTCGAACCCTAGACTTTACATGACGGCACTATGGTCCTTCGAAACACCAGGAAATTATTACCCAGTGACGCAGTGTCATATTCCAGAAGAACGGAACTCTCAGCCACACTGCTGTGAAAACCCCAAAGCTCACAAATTGGAATGGATGAGGAGAAGACATAGTTATGGCCTATCTGAACACAGTGAAGTGAGGAAACCAAATCTTTTGTTAACCTGTTGAAGCCAAGCGGTAACTTTACATACCACCAGGTTTAAGATTAAAAAATTCTATGTGGTGCCCACATTGCGTTTGTGTGTTTTGTACAGATCTCAGAACAAACAGCAACTTTTGCCTTATAAAACATTAAGAGACTGGTTTTTATAACCGAAGTGGAGAGTGTTCACAGCGCAGTATGCACTGAGTCCTTATATAAAACAGATATGCACCGTCTTCAAAGGGTTAATGTTTACTTTAAAGTGGATGGATTGTGACAACATGCAAGGCTGCAATCTGTTCTGCATATGAACAAATTTATGCTCCCTTACCTGTGTCATTACGTTTGTAGGTTACTTCAAATTTGTCCTGCCGAGTCTGCACGTCTGACTTCCAAGAGATATTGAGTCCATTCGGAATTGGCCTGAGATCCTCAATAATTGGTGATGAAGGTCCTTCAAGCAAACCACCTTGTTACTCAATTGTTAAGTCAGAAGCAAGTGAAACAAGTGCCCAGTGCAGGGTACACCAGGAAAGATCAAGTGGTCAAAAATTATGCAGAAATATTCCTGTATTTAAGTCTCTATTTCATTCTCTTCCCCTCAGGAGGATCTCTACACATGCTGTAACACCTTCATACTCATACACGGAGAACTAGCTCATAGTCCAGACTGTTTGGTAGCATTTTCTGGTTTGTTTTCTTATGTCTGTCAGCCATTCTCCAACTTCTTTCCTTTATATACCAGTGAACTGAAAAACTAATGCATTAAAGGATTAACAGAGGTTACTTAAGGATAAGTGTCCCTTACACATTGTGTTGTTCCCATGCATATTAATGCAGGGGCTTCAAAAGTGTGTACTGTGTCCTTGCCTGTGATACCAACGACAAGCTCTTGTCACACAGGGAGTGTACTCACGGGTTGCCTGGTAGATTGATGTTTCATTGCTCTCCATGCCATTGCTGATTGCCTGCACAGAAATGGAGTAGTTCCTTCCAGACAGCAGAGATTCCAGCACCAGTGTGCCTGCCTTCTCCACAAACAGCGAGTTGTTATCTCCATTGAAAGATTCCACCTCATGATAACTCACCTGGTCATCCAGCAACATATATATTAGCCTCAGCAGAACTGAATTACATGATACAAAACTCCCTAAAAATCACTCCTTTTGTTTCTTATGCAGGAAATACAAATGGACAATGTGTCTTATCTTCTCTGTATATCTGTTCCCTTATTCAATCACATACATCAGCATTAACTTCCTAACTCTACTGGAGAGTCCTTCAGATGCTATAGGTCCTCAGCTGGTCAAGAAATGCCCCACATCTTATATTACCTAAAGGTTTATTACCTTGTCCACAAGAGATCATCACATGTCCCTATCTTCAGCCAGATGAATCCAGTCCACACCCTTCAATTTTGTTTCTCTAAGACCCACTTTAATATTATCCTCCCATGCATTGGTCTTCCTAGTATTTTCTTTATCAGGTTTTCTAAGCAAACCTGTATGCATTTTGCTTGTCTTTCATACGTGCAGAATGCACCACCTACTTCATCCTCCTTAATTTGATCACCCTAATGATACTTAGCAAGGAAAACAGATCATGTAACTCCACATCATGCAATTTTCTCCTGCCTCCTGATACTTTCTCCTTCTTAAGTACAAATATCATCCTCAGCACCATGTTCTACAGCACTGTCAGTCTATGCACCTTGTTCCTTCAGCAGACACTACCAGTGGTCTGCATGTGTCTCGCATGGTTGATCTCTTACTCAATTACATACACGAATATAACAAATACTAATTTAACAACCTTTAAATAACCAGCTATCCACAGAATGTGAATTATGTTCTTCCAGTCTTCATACACTTTACCCCAACACCACCTACAATACCAACATGGCACCATGAGAATTTGAACAGTGGGGATAACACTAGCATCATTCAACTTGTATTTGAAAGTTCTGTAGGTGTAACGGTGACAAATTTTTAAGAAATATGCCATTCTCATGATTATTATTTTATAGAAAAATAACTGAGTAAATATTTTACTTTGATGATGGCAGCTATTGAATTATTGTAACCTGATAATGAAATCAACATGGTGACATTTTATACAGAAATATGTAAGTTATTTTTGGTAAAATTCTGAGTTACATGTCACCAACCTTGTTACCTCTTTAAAAGCTGTCATATCGAAACCACAGATTGAATAGTCTAAAATTTTTAAGCCTGTAAGGTCTGATACTTTGGAACTCTGAAAAGCACCCCAAGATGCAATGTAATTTAGTTTGTTTAACTCTGTCTTTGCATAACCACTTCAAAACTAATATCTGGATAAAACACTGTACCACAATACATTAGTGAAATCATATTCAGAGATTTAAAATTTTGTAGGGACAGGAAGACAAAGAAGAAGATGTAAGCAGCTACTGGATAACCTTAAGGAAATGACAATATACTGTAAAATGAAAGAGAAAACAATGGCTCCCCTCTCTGAAGAACTTGCTCTGGAAAAGGCTATGCAGCTGTCCATAAGACAGACTACATGATGATGATGATGATGATGATGATGATGATGATGATGATGATGCAACATGCATGTGAAACAAAATGTCTCTACTAAGAAAGTGGTCTGGTAGAAGATTTAATCAGTTCTGATTTATCCGATGATGTTGTCAGTGCTGTGGACTACAGGACAAGTGGTGAGTAATAAACTCCAAGATAATGCAGAACAAAGCGGTCTTGGCCTAACACGAGGTACTATTCCAGCATGTCTAGAGGTACTGAGGAGACATCAGATGAGCAGTCAGTATCCCAGCCAAGATATAAATTCAGTACCTCCACAATACGCTACAATTCAGAAGCATCACAGTCTGAGCCAAAGTGGCTGGTGTCTCACAGTACAGAAATGAAACTGACAGTCACAGAATTAAACTGAAATGTAAAATGAAATCCAAAAATTTACTTATAACTGACACTACTTTACTTGTCCACAGCATGTATATGATTCTAACTTGGCCAATTCAGGAGAAGCATTACTGAGTAACATGCTTTATGATCAGTTAAGCAGCAGGGCAGTCCACAATGTGTCTTGTGTGGAAGTCTCTCATGTCTGTTCTGGCAACTGATGTGCATAAGGCCTTCAGTTAGCTTACTCCACCTTGTAACCCTCTTGGAGGCTGCTGTTGTCTGGATGCCAGTCCAGCTTTACAAATCCAGTCTTCTCATCCATAACTGCTTGTAAATCTTGAACTGGCAGGGGCTCTGCAACACAGTCCTCAGTCACAACCAGATGGCTTACCACATACAATCAAAATTCATAATAAAACTAACTTACTGAGTAGAAAAAAATTGTTTTAAATACAACCACGATTTGTAAAAATGTACCAAACAAAGTGACTAAACATTTCAGACAGTTCAGGTAATTAACAAAAATAACAGCAAGATACAGGTTTAAACATGGCTCTTTTTATGGTTTTTAATTTGTGGATTGATCCAGGTTTTATTTTGAGCCTTGTAGTTAATTTTTAATTTTTCAATAGCCATTTTCCTGTTACTATCCTTGGACTAGATCCGTTCTCAGGTGCATATCTCAACAAGTTGACTGTTTCTATGGTGCCCAGTCACCAGGAGTAGCTTGTTCTAAGGGGTCCACTAGCTTTGGTGCTCCTTTGCCTGAAGACAGAAACAGAGCTGGCTTCTGAAATGTCTGCTGCTTTATGAAATTAGACACCCCCCCCCCCCCAACTATATATTGTCAGTTAACTTTAGCCATGCTGTGTCTCTCTTTTGTCTACACATCGTGATTTGGCGATGCAGGCCTTGGTTCGGCTCCACATGGTCTGGTTCACAGCCATCTGATTTGGCGTTTCTTATGTGAATTTAAGAAAACCTCACATATTTAAACACCAAATTTAAGAAAAAACCTAGTCTTGCATTCCAGTAAAGACAGTATTCTGCAGTATCTAGACTTCAGGCTGTCATCTAACCTATTACACAGAGCTTCTTGCCTTGAAGAAAAGTCAGTAACTTGCATGGTAACTGAGCAACTACATGAAAAAATGAGGACGTTTGTAATTTACAAGAAAACTTAGAAGAGCTCGTAAGGTCAGTTTAGTCAGAATCGGTAAAAATGTACCGACTCTGACCCTGATATCAACGTTAAATCTTAACTAGATACTCCAAACACGGAGCCCTGAGAGCTACAATAACCATTAGCCTTATACTTAAATATAGGTTCTAAGTCTAAAAAGTAGCCTGATGATTTAAGTGGTGATGACGAAATATCTTATACGTTTACCATTCTTAATGCATATTGAGCTTTTACGAAGGAGTCAGAGTCAGACTTTTAAAATTGAGGAGTCAGAGTCGGGGTTGGAGTTGGGAGTTTTGTGTACTGACTCCACAGCCATGTCTCGTGGCGGCGGCGGTGGTGGTGGTGGTGGTGGTGGTGGTGGTGGTGGTGGTGGTGGTGGTGGTGGTGGTGGTGGTGGTGGTGGTGGTGGTGGTGGTGGCAGCAGCAGTAGTGGTGGCAATCTCCATCTTCTCTTCCTCAAGCACTACAGGCCACTGTGGACCTTGGCTTCCAACACCATCCTCCTCCATTCCTTCTGGTCTGTAGCCACTGCCTGTCAATTTCTAATTATCTCCAAATCCTCGTCAACTTCATCAGTCCATCATTTCCATGGTCATTGTCTTGTCCCTGTTCCTTCCATTCTGGCAGCCACTATTTGTTTTGATATTCTTTCAATATTCATCATTTCAATATGCCCATACCATCTTGATCTAAGCCACTTTATCCTGTATCTCCTTACATGTTCTTATTCTTCAGCTTTCTTCTTCTTTTACATGAACATAAATTTTTCTTACAATCTTCTTTTCAAATTCTCTAAGAGCATTCATTCCTTCTGAGGTCACTCCCACGCTTGCGCCCCATAGCATAGCTTAGGATAAGTTGTATTAAAGCTTTATAAATTTGCAATTTAGTATTTCAGGACAGAAGATTAGGATTGAACAGTTTATTATGTGCTCAGTATGTGCAGTTTGCTGTCAATTTTAGAATGAATGTCTGTCCAAATTTTATTGCCATTATCTAGCAATGATCCCAAGTATATGTAGCTGTTAACCCCTTCAAATTTAAAATCGCCTATTATTATGTCTAAGAGGTACCTTTTCTAGTTCTGTACAGGACATTTTCATGTGCTTGGTTTTCTCTTAATTATTAAGCCCATTTTTCTGCCTCCTGTTTCCAACACATATAGTATTTCTTTAAAGGTAAATTTGGATGACCAAAACAATATCATCAGCATACGCACAAGGTTGTTTGGATTTGTAAACAATATTCCTCTTTTTATGATTCCCTCTAGGATCATGTTTAAAGCCATACTGCATGGTGCTGCTGACATTGCATCACCGTCTCTTTCGCTAGGCGACACAAAGCACAGTTACTTGCATAAAATAAAGTGTGTTAACACTTTTCAATTTTCAACGTCTTTGCGAACTGACTGAGTGTTCAGCATGAGAGTTTTGTTTATTTAATTGTATACTTACTGAGTGTCACATTTCCTGTGGCTGGCCAACTGGTCACTTTGCCTGACACAGTCTTCACAACCACTTGATAACTGCGACCTGGTTCGAGGTTCTCCCTGAACTCCCACACTGTTGGTTCTCCACGCATGCGACTTACTGGAGCTTGTCGTCGGACACTGATTGAGACTTGGTACTTGTCAAATTCACTGTAAAATGGACATATGAAAAGTATGTGATTACAAAGGGAAAAAAATGTTCACGTGTTTGTGTCAGTCTCTCTGTTACCTCTTTAATTATTTAAATGTGGTACGCAAATACACTGTGAATGGTGCAGTGTCTACATTAATCAATTTACAATCTTGTATCTACTGCTCCAGTTATAAGACAAAATGAAGGGATCAGATGGCATCTGCCACACAACACAAATAACTACACTGTCAAGGCTCTGCTGTCACAGCTTTAATGGCTTCTATGGTTGTGCTGGCCCACAAGACAAGTACAATATATGGTTAAAGGCATCCTTCTTCCCATAAGATGACATTCCACACAAACACAGCCATATAGCTTATGGCCAATAATAGGTACTTCCAGCTTAACACAGACTCTGAAGAACATTGGAGGCCTGGTGGTCAAAATGCTGCATGAACCAATTTTGACTTTCAAAAAGGTGCAGAACAAAGAAGACATGCATAAACCTTTGCAATACATTGAGACATTCTGACACCTAAGACCTTTGAAATTGAAGCCTACAGTCTTCATATTAAAATACCATGCCTCTTCTCAAAACTTGTGATACACTCATATGAGAGTCGGTCAGAAAATAAGTTTGCATGGCATATGGTGTACTTACGTCTATATGAGGTAGTAATTTTTTCCTAATTCATCACATGAAAAACAATTTTCCCTTTGCAATCACGCACAAAGGTAAACACAGTCTCTATACGTATTCTCCTGGGAAGTGAAGATTATGGACAGGAGTTGTCTTACACACAGCATGGTCTTATATTTAGGAAAATATGGCAAGCTCAGAAATAAAGAACCATGGAACACCCCACACAGCCTCAGGGATTGTATTTGATTCCAGTGCTGAAGAACAATCACAAGACGCAGTTGTGACATGGTGGTTTGTAAGACAGGACATGCACCTCTATCAATGGGGAACAGACAGGCTCAACCCACAACATGACAAATGCCTCCACTGTAGCAAAGACTAGGTGGAATTAGTGACAGAGCAGAACAATTAAATATAAGCAGTACTTCCTATAGCTGAAAATAAAGAATTCAAAATATGTACGCTGTAAACTTATCTTCTGACCAGTTCGTGCATATTATATTCACACTTCCAGTGTTTGCAGACAAACTTTCTTCTACAGAAAAATTCAGTCATACATATTGAGCCAGTACGTACCAAAAGTGAACCAATACATTACCTGATTCCTTTGGGAGGATCCCAGTGCACCTTGAATGAATTTGAGGTGATTGAGTTCTTGTCGAAAGTTACGTTTAGTGGACGAAGAGGTACCGTTCGGTACTGAGCTGTTGTAGGTGCTGATATTTCATCTTCACTTAAAGTTTGCACTGAAATGTTGTAAGCACGACCTGAAAGAAATACAAATTGCAGTAATTCACTGTGAAGCACACTTCCAAGAAAAAGCTGCATTAAGAAAATGAAGCACAATTATTTGAATGATTGGGAAGTCCACGACGTAAGTTTACAGGCTTTCCAGGGGGGGGGGGTTACAAATGACAGACCTTTGGGTTGTTACACCATGCAGCATCATAAGCAGCTTCCAGTGTTTTGGAGAAACATGCTACTTCCAACTTCAGGGTGGACCTTGCAACTTGCCTACATAAGAGCCCCATTTCCTCTTCCCAGTCACTTTAGCATTTGTTCACAAGATGGAGGTAGCACTTTCTTCCAAAACATAAAAACAAACCTATTATCCCACAGAGTGTGATAACCCAGAAGACTATCAAGTGACATTCATAATAGTTTAGCCACCACCACCACAGCCACCGCCACCACTACCACTCAATCACCCCACCACTGCCCACCATGCTGCTGCTGCTGCAGTTTCCGCCAGCAGCACCACAACTGCTGTAGACACCTACGCTGCTGACACAACTACCACTCCACTGCCCGACCACGGGGGCTGCTGCAGCTTCGACCACCACCACCACTGCTGCAACCTCTACCGCCGCCGCTGCCACCGCCGCCACCACCACCACCACCACCACCACCTTTTTGGCAAAACATTTAATGAAGTGCAGACAATTGTGTTACACCTCTAAACTTGAAACTGTGGCTCTCTCACAACAAAAATCAATGTAAAGAGCAGAAACTTCAGCTGTCTTACCTGGTATGAGGCCTTTGAACGCAGCTTGGGCTGGACCCGGAGGCTCTCCTTCCTTCTCAACATAGAGTGTACTGTCTAGTGCATCCATTGGATCAATAGACACTTTGTAATGTGTGTATATGCCAGCGGGATATGGTGGCTGCCACAGTACCAGCAATGTTGTCTCATTACGGAACCACACAATGAATTTACCAGGTGTATTTGGTTCTGCACATAAAACACAGTTGTGACTGCACTAAATACCATGACTACTGACTCTCATAATTTCCCTCATTCCCGTCCTATTTTTAACACTTCAATCAGGGGAAACATTGTGCAGATTATTTCTCTCACAGGATCGTGGTGCTGTATAACAAAAACCATAACATCTCTAAAATATTTATTTCTCGATAATACAGAAAGAAAAGAAATTTGTCAACAAACACCTCACACTGCAATTGCTTGAAAAAAGGAGTCAGAAATGTTATGCAACATATATCCTAAAACAACATTCAGTTTTTGAGATACATGTAACCATCAGACGGCAGACAGCAGTGAGCCACATGGCATTCTCTCGAACACACCTCAGTACAGAATGGGGATGAAAGTAAGTGTGCTCTAGCATTCAGTTAGGGATGCCATTTAGTAAAAACACAGGCCAGTGGGCAGATGTCCACCATGCGTTCACCATACAGATGTTTTTAAAAAATAATGTCTTTGTGATAGCAAACTGATGAATATGCAGATGACATTTCAAAACTTGGGAGGCATGCAAAGGCTCGTGATTCCATTACCATCAAGAAAGTGGTAACATATTTTTGAGCCATGCCCACTGTAAGAGATACACCAAGCTGGAGGCCATGTCACAACTATGTGAACACCAGAAACATTGAAGAGTATGAGCTGCTGTTGGTTGCAGCCCCAGAAGATCAGTGTGTGCATGCGTGCGTGCACGTGCATGCACACACGCACGCACATGCACATTCAGTTTCCCTCGACATATTGAGCAGATTGCTCTGACAGATACTTCATTCTAACTTACATTGTCACCCCTACAAAACACAGATTGGCAAGAGCTCTCGGACTGTGATTTTGCTTCAAGAAGTGTGTTTTGTGAGCAGTTTGTTATTTTAATGAATGAACATCCAGATGTTATTAGTTGCTTCATAATATCAGATGAAGCTACTTTTGCATTGTTGGCTTCTGTGAATAAACAAAACATGGGGTACTGGAGTGAAGCTAATCCTTATGAGTTGCATTTGAAACCAGTTCATAGCGACAAAGTAACAGTATGGAAAGTATGGAATGTGCTACCAGCATTTGGTGTCAGTGGTTCTTATTTTAATGAGGATGAAATTGGCTGTCAGGTTCCAGTGACATCTCACCAAGATGTTTGTATGGTGAATGAGTTCCTGTTTCCAGAGTTTCGCTTTTGTTACATCAACATTGTCACCATCTGGTTCCAACAAGATGAAGTAACAGCACATACTGCTCAGCAGTCAACAAACACTGTTATGAACTGTATCTGAACGTTGCATAAAATCCCACTATGGTATAATTCCTTGACCAGCCTGTTCACCAAATTTGTTGGCTTTGATTTCTTTTTATGGAGCTACGTGAAGAGCACAGTATTTCAAAAGACCTCTGCCAGACTTACATAAACTCAAACAGAGAATTTCTAAACAACTACATGCCACATCATCTGCCACATTACTTCACATAAGAGAATCATGAACTGAGTGTACCAGTGCGTCAGTCCTGATTGATGACATCTGACAGGTGCTGTTTTTAAGAAGTAACTTTGTTGTAATGTTCCTCAGTAATGGAAAATATCTGTCTTTCAATTCACCCTCCTTTGAATAAATTTTAATAGACTGTGATCCACTAATGTGGCTTTAAAATGATAAATAAATGCTGCCCCATCTTGTACATTGTCATCAACTATTGCCAAAGTCTTGCAACAAGATCTTTGGCAGTCCTGGCATGAACTGTGTGAACATGTTCTATCAGGTGTCGCAACATGAAAAAAGTTCTTCAGAGTTAGATTGTTACCAAGGAGGCTATACAATTGGCCTGCCATGTCTGATCCACCTGCCTAGATATATGGCATTCAATGAACAACAGACATCTTCCCCATAGTCTGCTGGGACTCTGTCCTGCTGAAAACACAACCACTGCCTTACAGCTACAGGCAACTACTCAAGCAACCTGGGAGGACAGTTTCCAGAAAATTATAATATTGTTGACCAGCTAGTCTGTCAGATAGCAGACAGAAGCCCCTGACAATGTCTCCTATGATGCCAGCCCAAATGCTGATGCTTCATCTGTCCACAGAATTCTGAGTAAACAGAGTTCACCCATGGACAGTTCACACCAGAGCCCCTTGCAAAATTACATCCACAGACGGCAAACATCAGAAACAGACATGCATCCAACAAGCAGTGGTATGGATGCAACTGAATGTCATGAAGTACTTCAAGGATCATTGGCTGGGACAATCCTAATTCTCATATGATATCGTGAGAGCTTTTCCCAAGCACTCATCCCACAGCAGCAATTATGACACCTTGATTGGCCGGCGTCTGTACAGCCCACGGGCAGGCGACCTGCCTTTACAAGAAACACAGGTACTACACTTCGTGTCTCATGGGGATGCTGCTCCAAGCACCAAAACATACGGCTGTCTGGAGGACATGAGCTAGGATACTGTAATGCACACTCCCTTGCAGCAGTACCAGCTTGACTATTACAGGCACCAGGGGTTAAGAGCATGTCACAGTGAGATCTTTGCTCTTCTGTGATGCTATGCAACACTGATTGGCAGTTAGGTACCAAACTTCTGTGATGCTATGCAACATTATTGGTAGTTAGGTAACAAACTGCTGTGATGCTATGCAACATTGATTGGTAGTTAGGTACCAAACTTCTGTGATGCTATGCAACATTGATTGGTAATTACGTACCAAACTGCTGTGATGCTATGCAACATTGATTGGTAGTTAGGTACCAAACTGCTGTGATGCTATGCAACATTATTGGTAGTTAGGTACCAAACTGCCGTGATGCTATGCAACATTATTGGTAGTTAGGTACCAAACTGCTGTGATGCTATGCAACACTGATTGGCAGTTAGGTACCAAACTTCTGGGGCCACCTATTGGTCCCATCCTCAAGATCAAGCAGTCACAGGTTAATTATTCTCAGCATTCTTCTTGGACTGCTTGACCTTTTAAGATCAGCTGATAGGTTGTCCCAAACGTCGGTAACAAACTATCAATCAACACTGTGTTAACGTCCCCAAAGAGCGAAAATCTCACTTATAACATGGTGGAAGCCTGCAATCGAGTATGTCACAGTGTTCTTCATGTGTGCATTCCATGACTATTCAAGCACAAGTGAGCCCTGCTGTGCACTAGGTGCCTTGAGAATACAGCTAGTACACTTTATCCTTGTGACAAACGATGCTGCTGAGAAGTCCGTTACACCATTTGACAGTGAAGTGCACCTTGAAAACCAAAAGTCACAGAACATGTGTTGTGAAACCTTTTGGCTCATCTTTGCAAGAAATCAACACTATGGGAAGCTTGTGCACAAATTTTTTTTCAACCTGTATACATGCTTTCTGTCTCCAACTTTTATGAACTTTCTGCAGTAAAGTAAAGGTAAAGCTGTCCCTGTGCACAACACGAAGGCATACGGGCGGAATGGAGGTACAGCTTCACTCATTCTTAACCTTGATACTAGATGGAGCTAGGTAATCAGCTTCAAGTTCTGGTCTGCTTTACACCCCAGGAAAGTGCCATTGGTACCCTTTGGCTATGAGGCTGAGTGAGCCTTCAGGAATGAACATCACACCGCGATAAAGTCAGGTCAGATAATATTCGGTCACTACTGACAGCATGGCATCATAAAGCAAGCTGAATCCCTTGATTATTTCAAGCAAGTAACTGGAGTTTTGAGCAAACACATAACCTCAGTTTTGCAACCTTTCTTGTGAGAAGACAGTAGGTTAAAATGATACTGAATGAAGCTGCAACTTGCCAATCATCAGCCACACTTGCAATCTCCACAGTGTATTTGTGATACCTGCGTATTGCAGTGGACCTGCATGTACCACCACAACAGGACTGTCTCACTGTCAGCAACACAAAGAAGCAAAGTAAAATATAAGAAAATAAATCAAGTAAAAGACAAAGTAATTTGAAATCAAGTGCACAAAAGGAGTGTGACTGAAGTATTCCTTCCAGGACAATAAATGTTACAACATGATTTTTCTGTGTCTCTAGTAGAAACACACAGTGTGCAGACATCTCATACACAGATGATATGCTTCCTTTTACTTCTGAATGGGCTGATATAGAAATATCAAACTACAGTCGCAGTGTTGCTTAGTAAAAAGCAAGCTTATCTGTTATGCTTACTTGTTGTAAAATTCCTTGATATATAGGCAACACTCTCTTTCCCATCATACTCTGTAAAGAGCTGCACCTGGTAGGATGCTCCAGGTGTGAGATTCTGTAGAGAATAGTATGTGTCGTCTACTGTAACTGGAACCACACTTGTTGATGGCTCTGAGAGACTCAGTACCTGTATCGAACATAGAACACATGACATTTACCACACTTGATACTACTGCTACTCTGTGTGCATACATGCAAGGACCTGACAATAAAAAAACATAAAACAGCAATAGAGGTCTATGTTACAGAGTGATACAAGTATAAATATGACCCTGAGACTGCGGCATTGTCACCATGAAAGTTTCCTCATGTTGAATATTTACTGTTCTTCCAGAGTTCAGGAAGGTTCGTGTTTGCTCTGCATTTGCCATGATAATAAGATACTGGTGTACACCTTTTAATGTCAAAGTTACTAATTTACATTTTGCATTAACTGTTACTTTTTCTGTTTTCTGCAACATGCACAGACCTCTGGATAGTTACAATACAGAATGGTCCATTTAGGATTGCAGAAAGCAGGACAGGGTCCTTGGTTTATCTGGCACATATCAGTCACTTCAGAGGTCATTCTTCATGGTGGCAGGCAATGCAGCACTGATATTTACATACCCCATGTCTCAAAATCCACACTTTTTCGGTCAATGTATCCCAGCTAATATTGGGTTCTTAAGCACCATATGTAAAGAAGGTGCTGGAAAGGCTTAGTTGAATGCATTGCAGTCAGTGTCAGGTTTCTACTCGCCACATTCAGTAATGGCTTGCTCAGGCTCACAAACACACATTACATCCCACAAGCATGCTGCTCATTGCATGTTGAAGTTCCATTGGTGAAACTGAAAACACTACATATTCTGAATGCTTTCTTTCAAATCATCAGTGCTTGGATTATTACTCTACAGTAAAATTCCTCTAAAAGTATATCTTACACGTATTAACACTACAGTAACCACCAACACATACACTTGCTACAATTATAGTGTTCTTTTCAAGTTTCTGTAGCGATGGATATATGTTTGACCAGAGTTTATAATTTTAATGTTAGACATCCTCATTGGCATGTACATGCAAAAGTATATTTTACAATTATTAACAGTACAGTCACAACCAACATGTACAGTACAAGCATACAAGTTATTTCCCCATCATGCACTCCATGACAGTACTTTTTCATAAAATTCAGTCTGGCATCACAATATGTGTCATAGAGATTGTGAACCATAACTGCTCAACCACAATGGATGTAAAAGCAGCAGTTTTGTTTGTATTTTGTGCTAATGATGCAAACACCTCTGTTCACTGTGCAAGTCTGGCCATTGATCTTCTTTGACATGTCTCCTTCCTGGCACCAACTTTTTCCAGTTTTTCTACAGTTAGCACATGACTTTTGCCTGTTCTCTTACTGCTTAGAATGAAACCGGTTGCTCAAAACTTCTCGCATAACTGTAAATGTTCACCACATTGTAACGGGGTGAAAAAAAAGGTAAAGCTGTCCCATTACAGGCCTGGACAGGCCCTTAGGATTCCAGGAGGTTGAGGCTCCCAGATTTCAGGACAATCAGCACATGATTGTAACAGGGGTATAATGAAAACTTCATCTCAGTTGATGACACTTCTTGTAGGAAATGTATTTGGGGATGTATCATACAAAAACACTTGATGCTCCAGTGGGATCCACATACTGACTATGGATGATACACACTGACCTGACCTCTCTGACTACAAGAGTGGAAGCAGGCCAGAGAATGAGTTGGGCTTAGTACAATAAGCAGTCAATCTAAACTCCTCTCAATACTCGACATACACAGTGGCCCTATATGTTCAAGCTTAAGACAGTAAAATGCTTTTCATTGCTAAAACATCACACTGAAGCAATAAAACACATAGAATGATATGCTGGGAGCAGCTTCTAAAGTAAAAGCCACCCTATAACAGACCATGAAGGACCAGAGAGGGAGAAGAGGTATAGTTCTACCCTTTCTTTAACCTTGGTGCTAAATGGGGGCAGGTGGTCAATGCCATGCCCCAGCCACTTTACTCACAAGAAAGAGACCCGGTACCCATTGTACAGGAGGCTGGGTGGGCCCCAAGGCCCGTCTGGATGGGTGCAGAAAAACTCGCCCCAACCAGGATTCGATTTCCGAACCATCCAACATGTGGCAAGACGCTATACTGACTACACTATCCTGGCCCACCTGGGAACAGCTTCTTGCAGTAATAACTACTGAGGAATATTAGAGCAGATTTCAAAAGTTTTGAAAAGTAGTCCAAATTCCCTAGTTCATGTTTAGTCCCAGACACTGCCCTGTGAGACATGAGGTTCTTACAGCAGTGACTATGAAGATAACCCTCTTCTGGGATGGGATGCCACGAAGTTTTGCATATTTGCACAAACATTTTACAGAAATGTTCTGCCACCATTTTCCACGTACAAGTACCATGACAATGGTAGCACAAGGTTCCTTAAAATCCGCCTACATGGTGTCACATCCCGAAGATAGTAATCTTCCCAGACCTTAAAGTGAAACACCCAAATTGCAGGGTTTGACATATGAATAAAAGAATTTGTTCTGTATATTTAAAAAGTTATAATAACAGAGGAGGCATCATGACAGGGATATGCCTGCGTAACACCCAGTGTTGTACCTTGAGTTTGAAGCTGGAATAGTGACCAAGTGAAGGAGGACTCCACGAAACCTGCGCACTCTTCCCACTGCGAACATTAACTGACAAGTTGGATGGTGGATCTGGAGCTGCAATACAAAATAAAACCACTTCTTTTGCTTATTTGTGTCATTCAACCACATCAAATTAAACACAACAATATAAAACATGTTCAACCTTTAACTATATAACACAGTCCACCTTCATCTCTTTTACAGGCCAGAATGTTGACTGTCTACATACTGATTTTGTCCTTACATAACAAGGTTGTGGTATTTATTATTCACTTGCACTTCATGTAACATGCAAATATTATGTGGTGAGTTACAGAAAGAGACAGAAAGACGGAGCGAAAAGAGGACACACAAAAAGGAGACAGAAGATATAAAAAAAGAAAAGGGGTGTGGGTAGCAGAAAAGGGCTGAAAAAAAAAAAGAAGTTACTTCTTGTGGTATTAGTAGCATTTTGTTTGTGATCAAATGTTACTTTCCTTTCAGTGATCTAAATTATTTGTATTTTGGAAAGTCTTCACACAATGTACTGAGGTTATGTCATGATTCACAAATGAATGCTGATAGGTTTATGAATCATAAACCTACCAACATTCATAATTCAGAATATGTGTTGTGTAGAGGGGGAAACGATAATGCCATATGATAAGCTACTTCAAAATTCAACCTGTACATTTAAATCAAATTTTACATTTCTCCTTTCATCTGTGAGGTATTATCGCCCAGTCCAGTTGACCTGATCACCCTCAAATCATTTACAAGGATTCAGTTTGTACTTCAGAGACAACACACTGTGCTTCCATTAGAAAGAATAATCGGTGAACATGGCATTAGAAAACAACAGCTGTTTATTGTAAGATTCATGCGGAATTTCCCTGAATCTGAAGAAAACCACCCGAATGCGAATTAGGAGTGCTAACTGCATCATAACTTACAGTCGTGTCAATTTTCGCCGAAACTGATGTTACTAACGGCAATCAAATGTTTCATAATATAAAAGTACAGCCATATCCCACTGGCAATATAAAGTTACTAAAGTGTGCCTATTAGTTTCACCATATCTGTCCGCCTGCCCGCACGTTAATACCCGAAAACCGAAGAAACAGTGTTACCAGCAATTGATACGAAACTGTTACTGAAGTCTGATATTACGGGGTGTTAAATAAAAAAAGTTAACCCTATGGATTGCATGTATCGCCACACAAGGCCATTTTTTGCCTTGCGGAAAATATTCTAGAAGTTTAAGTTCACGCATTGTTTAGTGATGCTTTATCAACTGAATTCGTTACAGATGTCTTCCGTCGAATGAGAAAAAAATAAAATTATCGATGTTATGTTACGCTGGACGAGGACACACACGGCTGTTGCTTGCCAGTGCACCAGAACAGCAACTTCCTGACGAGAATGAAGAAGTTAAGGAATGCCCGCAGATCGCAGCAATGCCGGCGCGTTTGCTCTGCTATTGTTGCCAGATTGTAGATTCGTGACTGTTTTCAGAACACTGAAAACGCGACAATGTGAGATGTGCACTTCATTTACACGACGCTCCCTACAAGATGTTTTGGTGTCTCCGACAAACGTTTACACTCTATCATAATCGATACCTCGTGAATGGCGAGATACCGCAATCTCGACCGTTCTGTTTCGACTGTCAACTATTTATTCGGCCTCAGATCGTCCCTCAAAAATATCACAATCTCTATCAATTACAGAGACAGCGAGACACTGCCGTCGATGTATGTGCGTCTTCACGCTACGTGTCTGTTATTTTTGCCCCATTTTAACCCAAATCGGCACGTGTTCACAGACTTCAACAAAAGCCCCAGATATGAAATGTGACGAAAATACGCGTGTTCGGAGTCGTACCGTCCATGCGGACAGACATTACGGGACCAGCAATCGCTTCTTGCAACTGTTTTGCGAACGCGCCTAGAAATTAGCTCAATACAACAGTAAGGAAAGTCAGTTTCCCGACCAATGTTCGCAACCAGAAGCTCCCGAAAACGGAGTACTGAGCAACAGACCGCGAAGATGGATTTCAGACCCTGGGGTACTTTCTTGCTGGAAGTGTGATGCGTCTCCGTTTCAGCATAAGCGACACGCAGACGACTGAAGAACCGGCGGGAGACTCTACGACACAATATAGTTCTCTCTTTACTACAAAGTGTAGGCGGCATCTTCAGAGCACCCAGCCTATTCTGCAATGGGTACACATGCCTTCTGCGTCTAAAGCGGCCGGAGCATAAAACTGACTACTCACCTCTACCCACAGCCAAGACTAAGAATGTCTGGAACCTTACCTACACCGCGTACGTATCTTAGCGTGCTTGGGTACGTGTAGGCCTATGCCGTTTATCTTTCTGCATCGCCGCAAGAACTATATCTGCACAATACGTACAAATCCATGCGAGATCTGCGGTTCTCATGGCGGTATCAGGATCATGACGTTCTGTGCAGTGACGCCGTGCAGTACGGCGGATGGGTGCCAGCGTTTCGGAGCAATCTGCTGCCTTCAACTTCGAGGAGTACGCTTGCTTCTCCCCGGAACGTCATAGCATCACCAATCCACACTGCGTCACATCCCGGAAGACCGCTGAATATTTGTAAAACGGTTTTATCTTTTTGAAAGTCAGGCTGAAAATGGCATTGGCTTGGACAGTATAACAGCCCGAAACGGGTCGCGGTCACGGTGAAATTACCCACAGCACTACCGCCGACCGCCACGCATTTCCCTTCACGCACAGCACATTTGCTATGAAAACCAACACTTCAAGGCCTACTGGAACGGCCCGACCCTTGCTTCCGTTTGCAGGACTGCGGCACTCGTAACTACAAGGAAACACCTGTCACCATCCCACACAAGTAGGAGAGAGACCTCGATGTAATCACAAGAAACGTGACAGCGCCCGACGAGTTGCCAATCAAACGAGCCGTCGTAATTAGCAAACCATGTACAAAGCACTGTCCTTCAGACAGTAAGTCGCTGAGCTGCAGAAATTCCCCGCCGTTTACTGGCCATCTTAACAAAGGACAGCCATGGGGGTCTCTGTCCTGAAACAGATGCCTCCAGCCCACCCCCTCACACGCTCATTTCTTCAAGCCCCATATCGTCCTCCCTTCTGTGCTTGGGACTTCCATGTCGTCACTTCCCTTCACGTGTCCCGATGTCAAGTGGTACGCATTTCACACCTCCATGCCTGCTACATGCCTTGCCCACATAAGCGTTCATCTGATAACTCTAACGATATTTGCTGAAGACGCAACCCTGCGGCTCGTCATTCAGTAACTGCCTCCAGCCTCCAGGTACTGCCGTACGTACAGACATCATCAGCACCCTGTTGTCAAACGTCTCAACCTATCCCCTTCTGTTGGTAAAGTTCACCCTGTAACAGGCCATGGAAGCCCACACGCAGGTACAGGAATACTCTACTCTTTCTTTAACCTCGGCGCTAGATGGGGTGGGCGGTCAACTCAACGCTCCGGCCGTTTTACCGCTGGGAAAGTGACCCGGTACACATTGTGTATAGGAGGCTGGGTGGGCCCCACGGCCGGAAAATTTCGCCTCCACCAGGATTCGATTCCCGGACCATCGCTATACCGACTGCGCTATCCCAGCCCACCTCCTTCCCACGGGCGAGAGTCAAAGCGCCCGTACAATAAGAGAGTGAAACTATAGTTTCGAATGTTTTAATCTTATGTTTCTAGTTTTTAAGTAAGTGATGAAGAGGCATTCCCCGAATTTAATTTGCTCCTAAACGCTCCATGAATTTCAATTCGATTTTTCCACACGCATCCATATTGCCTTCTTTTGCTATGGGCTACTGCACACCGCGATGGCCTTGACTGTACCGTACTGCATGCACAAACGTACTGCTGCAAAGCTCACCACAGTGCAGGCATCCGACCAGCACACTGTTCTTTTTCCTTGTATTTCTTCTAATGATCATCACATCACATCAAAACTGTTTCCAGCAGTAGGTTCTAATCACAGTTTGGGCGTTACCGGTAATCACTGCATACACCCGATACAAACAAATGTTATACAGTCACAGGTCTTCAATTCCAAATTTTATCGAAATCCATTCATAAGTGTTACAAATATTACTATTATTATTATTATTACTATTAAACGAGAATTGAATCGAATTGTATTGACTCATCAACACACTTAGTAACATGTGACATTATTTTACATTATAAGGTTTTCCAATTAATTATTTAATAGTCTTTTGTTTCTTTGTTTTGTAGTGTCTGTTTCATTTGTGTCCTGTTCATTGTCCTTTGTTATTTGCGTTGTGCTCTTTCTGTAATTGGCCTTCTGGCTGTAGACTCGGCACGTTAATAAACTAGAATTGAAGTGAACTGAATTATTATTATTAGTAGTAGTAGTAGTAGTAGTAGTAGTAGTAGTAGTAGCAGTAGCAGTATGTACAACTTAAGGTGCGTAAGCGTCAGTATATGCTTGTAATAAGCTGGTATTCATGTTCAGAAGTCGAATGCTTAATACGGTTTAAAGTTAAATGAAACTAAACGTGTCAGACTGTAGTGGGTGCGAGAGGAGTTGCGGGATGACTCGAAATTTAAACTAGGAAGACGAATATGACGAGCCACACACTCTCTCTCTCTCTCTCTCTCTCTCTCGGTTAAATAAAGAATTTCTTAATGTGGTACAAATCGTTATCGCTGTATTTTAAACAACTAATACTACCCGGAGGATACACTTCCCTGTTTTTAAGGCTGCAGACATCTTATCTATCATTCTGTGCGTAGCTTCTCATGTACCAAGCGTCGGAACTGAAATTTGTTCTTGTGGCAGCCCGTATCTGGATTCCAAGCAACCAAGACTCGTACAGCACGACGCCAGGTCGGTCCCGAACTCACCTGTAGTAATGGAGGCGGTCCAGGTGAGCCAGTCGTGCCTCGTGTTGTTCGAGTAGTACAACCAGAAATCGTACTTCGTACCGGGCAGAACCTGACTGAACTCGATCACGTCCCCGATGTCTCTGGAGGCGATCGTGGTGTTGGGTGAAGGTACTCCATGAGGTGGGGAGTAATCCAAGCGGTAAATCCCATCCTGGTTCAGGTTTCCTGGGATCTGGATGGCCAGATCGGCGGCCACGCAGGACTGGAAAACAAACAGTCTTATATACACTTTAGCAACGTCAGTCCGGTAACACTTCCACTCTACGTTCTGCGCATAACAGCATAAATTGATTGGTCTCTATATTGTAGATGGAGTGTGTTTACTGCGCGGTACGAACTAGATCTTTAAATACAATTCAGCTTAATCTCAGTCTTTAAATGGTTAATCATGCAGATATAAAATAGCAAATAAATATCCGTAAACAATGTTCTCTTTGGTGTAACTTACAATTTATAAATGCAGACATATTATGGGATTTTATGATGTGGTTTTTCTTCAAATGCTTCGACCTACTGCCTTCTGCACGCAGTAATCCCATCTTATATACACTGTAGCTATGTCAGTCTCTCTCACACTCCCATGTTGCAGTTTCACGGACCGCCACCAGATGGCAGGAAAATACAAGCCACAGAATTTAGTCTGACGGACGCGCGGATGATATGTAACTGGCGCGACTAATTGAGGTTTCCACGTTAACTACGTAGAGGGTCGCCGGGCACTAATACTTGAGTATAATATACATACATACATACATACATACATACATACATACTATTTGGGGTTTCACAATAACTGCGGGCGCCACTACGAAACCATAATACACACGCATATATTCGTTAGGTTTCCACGGTAACTACGTAAACGAGTGTGTGTTGCCTGCTCGGGTCGCGGGGTACCCATAGTAACTATGTACATTAAGTGTGCCTTGCCTCCATAGGTCGCGAGGTTTCGAAGGTAACTACGCAAATGGGTGTTCCTAGACTGCCCGCGTCGCCGGGCACCAGCAGACTAGTACAATATGATCTTAACGTGTAATTTAATTCACCCGTTATGGAGGTAATGTGTCCTGACCCTTCACAAAGGTCACAGAAAGAAATCCCACGGATGGCGGTAATGACGATGATCAATGCTGACCGCTACCTGCTCCCTCTTGTGTTGGCCCGGAAAACTGGCTACGTTAGTGAACACAATGCTATTTTCTTAGTGTAGCCCATCATGTGGCTATCACTACCAACCATCGTGCATGCTGACTTAAGATGGCCGGGGAAAGGCATTGTAGCTCGAGGGAAGGTCGAAAGGGAGGGGTTTGATCCCGGGGACTGCTTTGTGTGGCCCCAGTATAACAGGATGGTTATTATGAAATAGTAGGAAAGTGGTATGACGAGATCGTATACGTCCCTTACAATTAAACCATCATCCCGGCATTCACCTCACACCTTTTTCAGGATGCCTGATTTTATATTGGTTTATTTAAACACGCTTCATTGGAGGCGTAATGACCCAGTAATCAATTGGACTCGAAAATCCGATAACATCATTCACAACAGCCTGCCACTGGTCATTATTGTAAGCCAGATGAATCCAGATCTTGGCTCTTCTGGGATGTTATGCAGCGTAGATTGGTAGTTACCGACGTTTCGGGGCGATCTATCTGTCCCATTTTCAAGGTAAAGCCGTGCGCGCGCATGCACTTTGCCACGACCATCAACTGCTTGATCACCTCAGCAGTTCAGCTGCCAATGCGCGCAGGGTCTTAAGAGGAACAGCACGTGAGGGAGCGGACCGGATTCATGCTGCAACAGACAGGCACCCACACGGCAGTCTCATGCACACGGTCAAGAAACTGCCTTAATATTTGAGCAGCTGAGCGACTAGCTATGGGCCACTGCTCCAGAATTTGTCCAAGCGTTCTTGGCTTCTTTACAGCCGCTTTGACTTCGGCACTGACACTGCAGCGTTGAGTGTCACAGGGCACGGTTGTGAATATATGACGGGAAGGATGTGCAATGAAATCGTGAATGAAGCCACAGGAAACGTGCTGTAGTATACCCCGGCCAGCATTCGGGTCAGCTGTTTCGCATTACAAATCGCGTGTCCGAACCACAAGACAGTCCGTGCGACTGTTTACTGATTACCTAAATTCAACCGAGAACGCCCTGTGTTGTATTTTAATTCTTCACCAATTTCCTCTTTTCCTTTATCGCTCTCACACCTTCAATTCTACAATTCGTTTCTCCTTTAAATCCTTGAGAAACCGCAGTTTCGAACACATGGCTGCCACTTATGTATGTAAGAGAAAAATATTACGGACTGAAAATGACATGCATACATAATACATACATACGTACATACATACATATATACATACGTACATACGTACGTACATACATACATACGTACGTACATACATACGTACGTACACACATACATACGTACGTACATACATACATACGTACGTACGTACATACATACATACATACATACATACATACTGCACATTATCATGAACTTCCTCGCAATAGGGGCGCGCGCGCACGCACGCACGCACACACACACCTAATGGCATTTCCGCCGTAACTAAATATGACTGTCTAACCTGAACCAAAACTGAATCACACAGTCTGCATATATATAGCTCACTAAGGTGAACTTCGCCACCGACATTCAATTCCCGACGCAGGCGGTGACTTCCGTCACCACGTCTCTATCCGCAGGGTCTCTGGTACCGACCCGAGCCGCTACACGCACACCACTATCCTTTTAAATGAACTCAGGCACGACCTGACAGAATAAAATTATTTGAAATCTGAAGGCGCTGCTACCAGCCGTGGAACAGTTATCCCATCGACCATCTGTCTAGCCGTATCAGCAGTGCCAGTGCCTCCCGCGCTGCAAAAATGAGAGCTGGTCGGCCCGTGACGTCACCACCAAAGTGAAAGCCCGTGCTGCAGTGATGCTGCGGCAGCTTTCTCATTGCGGTCTGTCTGTCTGTCTCTCTCTCTCTCTGCCCACACATCGCAATGCCACGGACCGCCACTGAGGAACACACGCACGACTTCCCCGAAACGATCTGCTTTCCGGGTGTGAATATTAACCTTTTAAAGTCTAGCGGTAACTTTACGTACCACCAGGTTTAACATTAAAAAATTCTACGTGGTGCCCACATTGCGTTTATGTGTTTTGTACGGATCTCAAAACAAACAGCAACCTTTGCCTTATAAAACATTAAGAGACTGGTTTTGTAACCGAAGTGGAGAGTGTTTACAGCGCGGTACGCACTGAGTCCTTGTATAAAACAGATACGCTTCGTCTTTAAAGGGTTAATCGGTCTTCGCGAGCCAGGAACTTAATGACCTGCATTCATCACCAAATGTTAATCAGGTAATCAAATCGAGAAGAATGAGATGGGCGGGACATGTAGCACGTATCGGGGAAAAGAGAGGTGCATACAGGATTTTGATGGGGAGACCTGAGGGAAGGCGACCACTTGGGAGATCCGGGCGTAGATGGGACGATAATATTAAAATGGATCTTCAAGACGTGGGATGGGGGCATGGACTGGATTGAGCTGGCTCAGGATAGGGACAAGTGGCGGGTTCTTGTGAATGCGGTAATGAACCTCCGGGTTCCATAAAATGCGGGGAATTTCCTGACTAGCTGAGAAACTGTTAGCGTCTCAAGAAGGCCTCTGCTCCGTGGAGTTAGTTTAATCGGTTTTCACGTTCACTTACTCAGGATACAAGCACCAAGCAGATAAACACACGTCCCCCGTCTCCGACCGCCGCTGCAACCCGCTCAGCCTCCTGGGGCCCGTTCCTAGGGGCGCGAAGCAAACCGCCCGACATGTACAGTCAGACCACCACACAACAAACCCCATTAACCCTTTAAAGACGAGGCGTATCTGTTTTATATAAGGACTCAGTGCGTACGGCGCTGTAAACACTCTCCACTACTGTTATAAAAACCAATCTCTTAATGTTTTATAAGGCAAAAGTTGTTGTTTGTTCTGAGATCCGTACAAAACACATAAACGCAATGTGGGCACCACGTAGAATTTTTTACTGTTAAACCTGGTCTTATGTAAAGTTACCGCTAGGCTTTAAAAGGTTAATGACGACAGTCACGGCGCTCGACGCTTCTCATTCCAAGCACCTCTGGCCTACGCCAACCAGCTCAAAGCGCTCATCGCTATCGAAAGTTATCATCCGGTTGAAAAGCACGGCTACACGACTCGAGAAGAATGTAGACAGAGAAAGACATACGAAATCTCGAGGGAGATATGGTGGACGATTCATGGAACATTCTTCCGTGGTCTCAGGACAGTATCCGCGTTATGAATGTGTGGAGCCATACCTCCATCCATACGTATTCATGTAGTAATGTTTAACTACGTAAAAATATACGTACAGATGGCGTGGTGATTACGCACAGGGGCAACTTCGCTGGTGCCTTTACCGATACGTCACACGCACAGGGCAGAACGTGATCATCGCCCGTCGCAGTTCTTTAAGTACTGCCACAGAATGACCAAAGACTGCTCGCACTGGAATTCATGTTTCCTGGGTTTCTACTCTCTGTTGACTGGTAAATACGTGGCTACTGAAGTTTCGAAGGAACTTAGCACGTTGAACTGTTTGACCCTGAAGATGACGGCATTACGTTCCGTCGAAACTTCGGTAATTATCAGTCCACAGGCATAACATCCCAGAAGATCTGAATCTTCAGAAAAGTCGCTGTGAGCACCTCACATTTCGCAGTCACATCGAACTTTTTAGTCTGTCGCGCTGACACGCGTGTTACGCACAGCGAGGCTGGAGCGACACGCATTCAGATTACATGTATCCGAATTCGACAACTTCCATGCAAAGGGCTCTTGCTTCCGGGAAGCGGTGCTGTGCAGTTTCGTGCAAACCCGTACGCACCAGCGTATCGCAGCATGGCGCTGCCTCCATCTGCAGGGCCCGCTCCCGGGTCACAAGCACATGAACAACGCGACACTGGCAGACCTCCCAGCAAACCGCAAAATGCTGCCCGAATTCGCTCTGCGATTACACCGATTGCTGCATCCACCACTGCCAGCAACACTTCCATAATAGCGTCCTGCTATTCGCATTTCACGAATTCATGTTTTGTCTACCCGAATTTTTTGCTTTACGGCTTTTCATGCTTTGTTATGTTGTAATTACTCGTTTTATGTTCTTATGAGTCGTCTTATGTTTGTTTTACTGTTTTGTACGTTTTCTCTCTATTTTGTGTGTTCTGTGTTTTTGTATTGTTTTGTGTGTGTTTCTCCTTATGTATATTGCTGTTTCGTTTCTATTTGTGTACAAGTGTACGGACCGCTGCCACCGGGCGGACACCCAGTTGCAGTTAACAAATATCACGTATCATACCGCATCAGTAATTCATGATTTGGATGTAGCTGACAAGACTTAAACTTAAGCACCGCACTACGAGGGCATATATGTCGTAGATCAATGTTCCTTAATTGGGGGGCCGCGAAACCCTGCAAGTCTGACAGTAGAGTGGATATTGCTCAGTAAGACATAAAGGTTTCTTTCCTTCAGCTAAGTAAAGGTACATTTCTCCATACAACATGCCATGAAGGCAGAGAGAGGGAGTAGGCTCCACACAGTCTGAACCTTGACGCAACGCCCCGGCCGCTTTATCCCCGGTACCCCCTGCACAGGGGGCTCGGTGGGCCCCAGGGACTGTCTGGGAGAATGTGCAGAAGAGACAGCCTCCTGGCCTCAGTACATGTTCTACCCTGGCCGCTGAGAGCCGCTCGCGCATCCTTCTCTACCACCCCCCCCCCCCCCCTCTTCCTATGCTCTACACGCACGCTTCCGGTTCACCTGCAAGCCGCTCAGGTTCTGGCCTGGGCAGCCATCCTGAACTGACTTTGAAATGCTGTGTTTCAGCGGCGCCGGTACATCGACAGGCCGATGTCTGTCTGGTGCTGTGTGAGTAGAAATGTTTTCTATTTTCGGGTGGGTTATTGGCACACAGCACCTTGTAGTTTTTCTTTATATAAGAATATATTGCATCGGTTGTTAAATTGGACGAACAGCCGAACTGCAGATTTACGTACACTGTAAATGTGAGCTGCCTCCAGATTTGGAATGCGTACTGCCCAGGCGTGCAGCCCTCAAACAGCAAGAGTATGCAGCGCCCATCCGCTAACGGCAACAGATTGCTGTTCTTACACTGACTGAAAACCATCCCGTATTCGGGCACATTCGAGGGTATTCGCATGAAGTCAACTTCGCGCGAATACGTTTCAGCGTTGCCAACCGTAACATAATGGGGCCGCGAGTACACATCAGGTCTGGCTACAGTGAAATGTAATATGCTACTTTATTAAACAGTGTTTTTAGATAATTTTTAGAGGATAAAATAAATTCTCAAATTAATAAACAATTTTCAGGAATGCAAACAGTGAATAACTGTGGAGTTATTTAAACCAAAAACAACTCATTAATACGTCAGAACAGCCATTTTAAACCCATATGTAAATCTCAACTACCAGCACTCGCAAGTAACATCACTTCAACTTTCCAATCAGCTTACGTGGCTTCCATGTCAAGAAAACATGCAACTGCAAAAAATGTCGATTAAGCAATTTTCAGTATTATTTCTTACAAAGAGCAGTTGTTTTGGAAGCGAGTTTCACGAGAGATACGAGTACAGTGTTTTGGAGTTGATTTTTACGGTTCGGTAACGGTGATCAGTGTTAACAGGTAATTTCATTATTTAAAGTAATTAAACACTACAAGAGAGAATCGGCAGGTCAGCCCAAGCTAAATGGTCCAGCTGTTGTGGCTATCGAACATAAAACGCCCTGAAAATGGACATCAACGAACTTACAAGTGCTTTTGCAAACGCAAAGGACAGGATGAATTTTCGCATCAGAATCTAACTCACCAGTTTCTTGCAGACACAATAAATGTTCAGCTATTCCGAATATCGAGTTACTGTAGCCGCCAGCAGTGTTCGGGGGTGGCGCATGTTCATCAACGTCTACATACGCGCTACGTCCTCGATCTGATAGTCACGTACACTGAGCATACAATTACAGGTTTCGTCAAACAGCTTGTTTTGAACGCCTCGCCGATTTATGGCAAGTTCATAACAAGTGATCACGTACCTGTGGGGTACGTAGGGCCCAGCGGTAGGCTTTGCACAGGGGCTCAAAACTCCTAACTACGACACCGGTACTACCGCTATGTGATAATTTTTATCGTGTTCAACGATAAATTTCATTAGTACATGGGTTTCACCATCGTGGAATTTGTGTTGCCTGCATCCCCCAGCGTTTTCAGCAGTCAATGTATTGGTGCAGAATCAGACCGCAGTCAGATCTGCATTACAAATAAACACCGGGGTCAGGACTAAGGTTTCCTGCGCCTGGCAAAAGCTGCTGAAGTGCGTCCCGTCCCGTCTGCTGCGATGTTTACAACAAGCGCCAGCACTGTTGAACATTATGCTGTTCCTCATTCCGTGTTCATTCCGTGTAACACAATATCACACACACACACACACACACACACACACACACACTATATATATATATACATATAAAATACACATAACATCTAATACTATGTATATAGGACCCATCTAATTTTGCACCCCTGAATATACTGCGCCTGGGGTGAATGCCCCACTTGCCCCACCTTCTTACGGTTCTGGCTGTTACTGTTGGGAAAGCTCCTGTTTGTGCATTACACTTTTACATTGACTTAATAAAAGTTTGTTCAAGATTCATCAGCGTCGTCAAGAAAGCCATCTCTCCATTAGTCCAGTCAATTCAACAGCCACGCTTCGCTGTGTTTTACCGACTGCTGCACCACATGGCATGGCTTTCTACAGCACGGCAGTACGTGTATACCGCAGTAGCTACCGACGATAGCAGTTACATGCCGTGCTAACTGGTCTGGCACACACCGTGACATCCAACACTGAACACGACTGAGATAACATCAGGCTGGCGATAGCTAGAACTGCAGCCGCTCCACAGCAGCCACGACACAGCCTTCTGGGACCGCTTGCCTTTCCATGGTGACACAAGAACACTGTGCCGTACACCCTCGTCGTGACGAAAATCGATTTACGCTCTGAAACACTTTTTCAAATAAGCGCCAGAAATGGGAACAAAAGACGCATCACTCTTCACTGAAGGCACGTGATTGCGGGCTCAGAGAGGTACAAAAGCTGCATGAATGACGGCAATATTGTAATGCTTGTCCACAGTTCTGCTGACTTCGCCCTTCACTTTCAAACCAACACTACAGGCTTTTTCTAAAACTACTGCTTATAATGAAAACAGTTACGTCCAGGCAGGATCTAATTCAACTTCAGCCGAAGGGGAAGCCTTCTGGAAAATCGAAAATGTCTTACTTTGTGCGAATATTAAGGTAATATGCAAAAATGCTGACAATCTGAAAATACTGCTCACAGCACAGCGCAGACAAAGTATTGTTTGGATCATTCGGTTGTGTAAAACTCGAAAGAAATGAATACGCGGTACTTCAGGCGACCTAACTTACTGAAGCTGTGTCGACTGAAATGCCCTCTACCACACCGCTCCCAGAAACAATTTCGGTCCCGTCGACTGCAACATGCTCTTGTAGGGTTTCTGAATTCTACATAACGGGACGACCCGACGACAGATTGACCTTGGCAGTCAAAAAACATTACTCAGTGTGAGAACGTTACAAGATAAATACGTTGTGTCGCCGGGAATACCCTCTTCCTGACTTTCTAGTAACGACAAACCCATGTGGAATAAAACTGTAAGTAATATAGTGTAAAGTTACTTTGTGTCCAGGCTGCAGGCACTGAAGGAAATACGAAAATATAAACTTACTGCATGTGGCTAGGGTCCGTAGTTCGAGCCTCGCACTGAGCTTTAAAAAGATGAGACGACACACTAGTGATCTGGCGACTATCCTGTTTGTTTCACAACAACGGAAGTAAACAAAAATTGTACTATTCAGGATGTACAGACTGCGGACAGCTTTCGCAGTGCAATTGTTACTGCTGTGCGCACGTACGACACGCACGTCGTAACAATGGGCAGCGGTCTAACAAACTTCATTTTTACTAAACCCTTTATTGCTCTTCCCTTGTCAGCCACAGGTCGCTGTAGGCACATAAGAGGACCTTCCGAAAATCTATTTTCGAACAAGACTGCCTGCAGGCTGACCATTTCTGAACAATGCAAAGAGAGAAGAAAGCATTCCAAAACATTCATAGAACCGCGAACGGTTTTTGTCTCGCGATGATTATTGCAGATACAGACACCGAACCACATGGTTCATTCTCGGTCCCCAGACTTATTCTTCATTTTGTATTGAGACTATCAAGTGCATTCACGTTCGTAAGTGCGTACTGATGCCGTGTTTCATTCCATTAGCGGTACAACTTCACCTACTCAATATCCTCCCTAAGCAAACACGAGCTGTGCCAGTGTTGCAGCGCTACAGTCGTGGCGATTGCAGTCCGCTTGACAGTACTCCGTCAGTGTTCCCTTTTGGAGATACGTGTCGGGCACACTGACTTAGCAGCTTAAAGCCAGCAGGATTCTTCGAGTCTATCCAGCAGGATTAGTAGAAATTAGTGCTCGATAGACTCTAAGAATTCTAACTTTTCAAGACGTTTGGATGCAGCAGTTTTTGCTACTTGCCTTGCGTAATTTTAACAGACTTTTCATATACGCACAATACTGTACACTGCTGTTTTAACAGCATATTGATATTTTATCATTTCTTAATGACCAGCTAGACAATATGCTGTATATATATGTCCTTAAGTACTGATACTCCCTGAAGATGGCTACAGACAGTGGCCGAAACATGTAGGAGTGCTTTATACTTAAAAAAACCAGTGCAGTATGTCGGTATCTAACTTGCTTGTGTGCACCAGTTCCACGGAATACGTGAAATATTCAGTTGCTTCATTCGTGTTTCCCCCAACAATTCAAGTTCCATTTATGCCTTAATTTAACCCCACAGTGCCATAAAAAGTACGTTGAAATATTCAAAAAACCTCCAGTCTCAAGTAACTTCGATGTACCCGAAGCATCAGTGAGAATGTTTCTCAACTTTTAAGACAAACATACGCGAAGTGATTCTGAAACTCTTGATAACCAAAAGGATCCAAATAATGGTTCACGCACAAGAATCTCAGGTAATTTTACACCATGAATTTTTACAGAAGCTTGCCCATTACAGCAGGCAGAATGAGTGTTGATCTGGATCTCATGCAATTGTGCAGGCATGTATGCCGACAGGTTGCAGAACGATGCTTTTATCTTTCAAAAACTATACTGCAAGATTAGAACAATTTTAAAATTCTGTTTCTGAACCACGGGCTCAAGGACGATATCCTGAAGTCTTAAAACGCCTCACGTAACTTATTTCACAACTTTCTATTAACAGTTCCCGTAGTTACGTCACTGTATTTTAAGCATTTATTCCAAGAAATGACGATTTAACTAAGGATTTGTCAGCTTTCGCCACGCGGGCAGAACTAACATCCCGCTGTCTCGCGGTACAACAGAGCATTTAGCGTGCTCATGGCGTTCCCACTCAGGCAACACTTTATTCTCATCGCCGCTGTTTCTTCTATCACGCATTTCAGCTCAGAGAAAAGCGTAACAAATTACCAACATCTTTTGACCCCACAATAAAGGAATAAGAAAGTTTTCCGGAATATGACGCCATGTCGACTGATATATAGTTACGAATGATTCGGAGGAGTGTGCTGCGTCCATCTTCGGCGTCTAAGCAGTCCCCTACCGTATTAAAGATTCTCAACATGCGACGCTGGCAACTCGCGCAGCCGCGCAGATATACGGACACACACCAGTCACACACCATCTTTCTGACGTCACGAAACGCCCTCAGGTTTGCGACGACAAAGGTTTAGCAGTGACAAAGCAGTATTGCAGGTTTTGTCGGGAAAGGCCACACGGCTAGCCTCAGGCAGCCTTCTGCGCCGGTCTCTTCAACAGCACGCTAACATAATGGACGATGAATTTTACGAGTGACCAGCTGTTACACGTCTGCAGGCCCGCAGCCGGATGTTACTACTGACAGCCCAGTTATCGGTTTACTGATTTACTCTGGGCCTGTTGGAAGTCCACTGTCATGATCCTGAGAATATTATTTTAGAGCTGTCCATTCCGCGAATTTTTTTAGATCAGTGTATCTACCCTAACACAGTGTTTGTCAGACTTTCTGAGCCGAGCCCCGGTTTAGGCCAATAGCTTTTTCTGGCGACCCCAGGAGACAGAAATAAAGATACGCGTAAGAAACAGGTTAAACCAATGTGACATTTCAGGTTTTTAATGAAATTACGGTGAACACACACGCACGCACACACACGCGCACACACGCACGCACACACTTCCGCAGGAGCCGGACTTCAGTAGCGACTCCACTCACGGCTCGTGTCTAGCCTTGACGACCCTTCAAATTTGAATGTTTCCGTGTTTTGCGAGGTATTCCTCAAATTCAGCAAATTCTGCCAACCGTACGACAACTTCGGTGAAAAAGGCGATAACTCTGTGTGGCTGATCCTATAATTTTTCGCTGACAGGCTGGCCACCCTGAAAGTCAATAATCTGTGTCAATTTGTAACATGACGGTGAGGCATACAGTGTCACAGTGCCACTACAGGTGATTACGTTTACAGAAGTGCTGCTTTTAATACACTTGTCGAAATAGTGCGAGTTAGTAATAACCAAATTAATGAAAACTTTTTTGGTGACTCAGACTAGTTTGGCGGCCCAAAGTTGAGGAACACTGCTCTAACAAAATATTGCCACACCGCGGTCTGCGAGATTGACTCAGGTGGTAGGCGGAACAGGCGTATCCACAGAATTAACACATTCACGCTGACGTCAACTGCATTTTATTGCTGTGCAGTTCCTACTGCGTTCAAATACATTACAATTCGAACTCAGCATACTTCTTTGCATGTCGTGCTTTACCTAACGAATTTCAGCTCTACACCACAGCACTGCAGTTGTTACAACTCAGGCACAACAAGTCACTAAGACCCTCAGCAATTTTCAAGTGGTCAGGAGAAAAATGTGATAATCACTGTCACAGTAATGTACGGTAGGCGGGAATCAGTTTAGATTCATCCTTAGGGCACGCTCCAACCTGATACAACTGTCACCAGCCTTAGCAGCAGTTTGCGAGGAGGACCACGTCTGACCTCCATACAAGTATTTGTGTTTGTAAAGAGCCTAACCTATCTGTGAAATATGTGTAACTCAGCGTATGCAGCTTCGATCATTTTCATTTTACGAAGCCGTCACTTCAGTTTCAGATTCGTGACCCGTTACTGGTGGGTCATTGTCTTCTGACATTTGAGACAGGTTTGTCTTTTCTGCTCTCCCTAGCACGACGTTTTGTGAGAGGTAAAGGCCACGTGTTCCGCGACTGCTCACTACGCTCTGTTCTGTGACAGGTGACACGCATACAGGTCCTGACTCTTGTCAACATCAAATGTTCTGTCATGGCTGACAGCCACATGTTCTGATTCTTCTTAATATGTTTCATTGTACGCAAAACCTATGACACTGTACAAAGACTGTTCAAAAAGTTCTAGGACTGCGCCTGCAGCATACCTTTAAAACAATGAGCCGGCCGCGTGATGATTGGGTTTATTGTCTGCAAGCAAACTGAATAATTCTGGAGAGCTGACGTACAAGCAAATAGCTATAAAATCTTGTTACTGCAGTATCACCACATTTAGCTATCAGAAGTGAATCACAGCGCGGTCCTGTCAGTTACGTCAGCACTATGTCTTCGTTTGCTGCAGCGACATCAAAATTACGTTGCGCAGTAAACACAGCAGATTTCATTCCAGGAAGCTTAAAATGTTGAAATTGATTTTCAAATTGGATTCACAACAACATATTATTTTCTGAGTATCAATGAAACCGTAAATGTCACCGCCACAAATTGGAATGATTTGCATGTCTCAAAACGCATTAAACATTTATTTTAAACTCTGAGTTTCCCAGAGTCGAAATTTTATGTGAAAAATTTTTATATAGTCATATAACGCTCTTATTAAATTCCTCCTTACAAGTAATTTCAAATTTAATTCATCCAGGTGCTTTGTAATAAGACATAAAGATTCCAGATATCGTCGTTATGTCACATTTTTATGTCGCTAGTATCTTGTTTCATTTCCACGTATATAACAATGTCACTTGGGTCATAAAACATAAAATACTTTCAAAACCTTGCTGCAGGATAGTCAGCGAATTCCAATGTAACAGGATAAGGCGGTACATTTGCTATACAGGCACAATACCGAACATTCATAACTTGTCCAATAGGGCATTTATATTTATAAATTTTAATACTTGGACACATATCCACAATTTGTTTTGACAAGTTCTGTGGGCGGCCAAAACAATTCAAAAGAGCAACACGTGGCCTGCAGGCCGCCAGTTTGATAAGCCCGCTCTACTGCATTTATACTTACATATGGTTTAGTTATTACAGCGCAATGGGACGTGTCGCATCAAAGTCACCCATAATAGCGGCACGTGTTTAGATACAGACCAACGATGTTCAGCTTCCCGCCGCAGTCTATCCTGACGTCCCGCAAATGATTTACACTTAAGTCCCACAATAGCTTGCAAAATTTTCGGAACGTTCATATTACTGTCTGGAATTTCGTGTACAAGAAGTGTGGACATCCCACAAGGCACTACTTTTACGTCTTCAGTTTCTTTGCCACTCCTGCTTGCGCCACTCATTTTCATTCCCTCGTAATTTCTTTTGTGCATAAAGTAAAATAAAAATAGTACATACGCAATGGATCATAGTTATGTAAAGAAAGGCAATACATTCGCGCGCGAGCTCCCCCCGAAGTCTCATACCGCATTAAAAAACGCCGAAAATGTTACGAACTGAGGAGTTTAGTGTTCGAGACACGCGTCACCGTCTGACGCAGCAAAACAGATCTCAGCAGCGCCGTCACCACGACGAGGCGCGTTCTTAGGCTGTACAGACACGGCACAGCAGCGCTCAGCTCGCACTGAATGATCCTGCAGTGCACACGGCGGGTGCTGCCTGTAATCGCCGGGCTACTGTGCTCTTACACGGCAATAGGCTACGTTATACCAGTCGACGCCATCAAGACGCCGATGTGGTTCAACGGCTAGAGTAGCGTCTCCGCGAGACAGCAGTGTGCTCCTAGTGCACTTAAAGCCTAGCGGTAACTTTACGTACCACGAGGTTTAACATTAAAAAATTCTACGTGGTGCCCACATTGCGTTTATGTGTTCTGTACGGATCGCAGAACAAACAGCAACTTTTGCCTTATAACACATTAAGAGACTGGTTTTTATAACCGAAGTGAAGAGTGTTTACAGCGCGGTACGCACTGAGTCCTTATATAAAACAGATACGCTTCGTCTTTAAATGGTTAATGCAGGTCGCCCACGGACTGTGGCATACCTCTACTCGCGGTACGCCCGTGTCCGGACGACTCTCCTTGTGTCTGCAACTGTGCGAGTTGCTACGTCAACACGTTGAGGACAAACTCTTACTTCACACTACTGTGTTTACAGACGAAGCACGTTTGACGAATGCTGTTATGTTCGAAGTACGCAGCAGTCACATACGGGCACAGAATAACCCGCATTATATCCAAGAGAGTGGACATCAAGTCTGTTTCTGCCTCAGCGGTTGGACTGGTACCGTCGCGGGCACTGTCAGACGCTCCTACCTGCTACTGGTTAGCCTGACTGTCCAAAGACAACGTGATTTTCTGCAAAGTGTTCTGTCGGGACTACTTAAAGACGTGCCTACAGCTGCGAGGCAGAGGTCGAGCACGCTATGTCTGGCAGCGGCTGAATGTGACATATTCACCCGCATGGATTTGACCTGGATGGTCGCTTGCATGGCCCTCTCGGTCACCGGATCTCAATCCGAAGGGGTTTCAATGTGGAGGCACGTGAAGGACACTTTTAGGCAGTTCCTGCCAAGGCTATGCAACAGCTCGCAGCGAGACTTCCAGGCAGCTCTGACAACGATCGGTGCTAACGTCTTTACGGCGTGCTGAACAGATAGCCAACAAATGTTTTAGTCGTCGGAGAAAAGTGGATCAGTAGTGTCTGCCGCATTGCTGTAGTCCGCGCCTCCAGCTGGCGTGCAAAATTAATTTCTTCCTGTCGTTCTATTGTTCGTCCTAGACAGAGGCAGGTCAGGTACGAAATAATGGCGGGAAATACCGAATTTAAGGCAAGGGTTACTTGCTGTGTTTTTTCAAAATATATTGTTCATTTTCTGCAACATGTGAACGGGTAAGATTGCCTGAACTATATATATATATATATATATTCGACTCTCTGTCCGTTATAAACATAAGTCGGTTCACAATGTACAGGAAAATGAGCTCCATCATTCTGAGGACCGCACGTAACACACCAACACGGCGTTTCTTAATGTCACAGCACAGTTTTAGCGATTGGCTTCGACCGGTCAAATCTGCATACTCTGACGCTGTTCGTATGAACCGCAAACGCGTGAGAACCACTAGTGCAGCCTTCCCTTACGTGGCCCTGCAGTACATGGCTGGCGAGTGGCGGGCAACTCACGATTAGCAAACCTGATCACAAGGCCAACAACAAGTTCGCCCTCACTGCACGGCTGTGCTGCACCGCTCGTTTACTGACTGCATGGCGGCCGTATTCGGTCGGTATTGCAGCGCCCACCAGGAACTCTTCTTGCCCCGTTCCAAGGGTCTAGCAATCGTTCTGGTCATTCATTCCACTTAGTTACAGTTCTTACGCGTATTATTTAACGACGAGGTCAATTGTTAGGATCATACAGCGTCGGCGATAGATGAATAAATGAATGAATGAATGAATGAATGAATGAATGAGTATGAAATATTGACGTAATGATGCTAACAAAGGATAACCGAAGTCCTCCGAGAAAAACCTGCCCCATTGCCAATTTGTCCACCACAAATCCCACATGCACTAACCTAGGATTGAATCCAGACCTCTACGGCGAGGCGCTGGTGCCTAACCGCCTAAGCCACGGCCCGGCACTGTTGCAATTACAGTACTGTCACTTAGTAACAATTACACACACCAACACGCGTAATGGGAATACAGAACAATGCGAGTCTATACAGATGCAATTTCAAGCTGCGTAATTTCAGACTTTCGTAAATTTCGAAAACGTTAAAGAAAACTGCAATAGTAACACTTCTGAAATGCGCGCCAGGAATGACTGCGACATGACACGAAGGTGACGGAAGAATACAGCGCATGACAGATGCACGTCCATCCCAGCGTCCTTCACTTGGTCATTCTAAAGCCTGGCCAGAAGTTAAAACTACGAAGGTGCTCGCTCTGTAATTTTCTCCAGCCTTCAGCTAGTTTCTCAGTGTTCGCTGTTCACCCAATACGACACACCTGGTGTTACACTCGCATACGGCGAGCTTCACGTTTTTAGCCAGAACAAAGGAGAACAAAAGATTCTGTATCCAGTGGTGGCAGAAGTTCGTCGAATTTAATCTGACCTTAATTTTTCCGTGAATGCAATTCTAATTTGTTAGTGTCGCCCCAAAATGTATAAACTTTGCCACGTTTTAACCATTTTACTGCCTTCTTCATGATCCTTTATGTTATGCTTTTGTTCCACATTCCAGTAACGCGACATGACACACATTCAGTATTCCCCTCCATTTACACACACACACCAAGCTCCGCACCTACAGACTAATACGGCTTCCCTGTTCTTATTTACAGCATCTACGTTTTTACCCGACACAAAAGCATCATCAGCACACAGCGTACCTACCACATACGGTTGTGTCCCACTCAAATATCCCTGGACCATACTTTATTTTCCAGAACTCCATAAAGCTCCCCGTGATGAATCAGTTATGTATTAAACATAACATGTCTGTCTTGCACGTATTAACCCTTTAAAGACGAAGCGTATCTGTTTTATTATAAGGACTCAGTGCGTACCGCGCTGTAAACATTCTCCACTTCGGTTATAAAAACCAGTCTCTTAATGTTTTATAAGGCAAAAGTTGCTGTTTGTTCTGAGATCCGTACAAAACACATAAACGCGATGTGGGCACCACGTAGAATTTTTTAATGTTAAACCTGATGGTATGTAAAGTTACCGCTAGGCTTTAAAAGGTTAAGGCCACGTGTGGATAAAGGTGGCCGTAGCAAACACGTCAAGTTACACCTCCTCAGTGTTGTTGGCCTCTGCAAGTGCTGCTGGGTGCATCCGTGAGGAAGTCTGGTGAATCCCACTGATGGAACGACGTGCTGCAAATGACACCGACGCTTTCATGACTCTTCGTATCATTATGATCGGGAACCGAACCCCGGATCCTCTGAACAAGCAGCCAAAAAGTCAAAGAAGCTTCTTGGACTTCTTGACCCTTGAAGATGGGGCCGATACGTTGTTCCGAAACGTCGGTAAAGGATTGCCATTCGACGTTGCGTAATACCCCAGAAGAGCGCAGATCGCATCAACATCGCGGCGGCAGCCTCAAATCACAAGTAGCCAAAAAGTGCAGGATGGATTTAGTTTTGGTCGGTACCATTCCACTGCCTGCTGAACACCGATCTCACGTCAAATTCATTCGATTCTTAAAAACACTTCTTCTTCATCTTAATAATAATCATCTTTCTCTTCTTCTTCTTCTTCTTCTTCTTCTTCTTCTCCTCCTCCTCCTACTTCTACTACTTCTTCGTCTTCTCCTACTTCTTCTTCTTCTTCTTCTTCTTCTTCTTCTTCTTCTTCTTCTACTACTACTACTTCTTCTTCTTCTCCTCCTCCTCCTCCTCCTCCCCTTCGTACCGTACGGCATCCAGCCCGTTCCGACTTCGCATACTCGTCAAAGCGCCCGTTCGACTTATCGTAACTGTAGAATCTGCTTCGATATTCTTTCACGATAAAAGCAGCTGTACGTACTGACAGACCGCACTGTGACGAACAATTTCAGCTTAAATCACTTCGCCATATCAGACTGTTTCCTCAAGTACCCAGCAGAGCGACTGCTTGCTCTACGCACGCGTGCGGTAAGACTCGCTTCGTAACGAGCGACTGCTCTGCTATACATGCACCTCACACCCCAAGAATTCGTTTCTGCAATACGGATAGAACCCGCTGGAGTGCAGCCTCCACTCTCTTCCTGTTACTGACTGCCACATATTTTCACCGGTGAACCGTGTACACGAATAACAAACCGTGACGACACAGCATGGATTCATCATGTGACGCTGGGCCATTTCCTGCTTACAGCATGAATTGCAAACGCGTATTGTCACATTACAACCTCGCAAACATCAACACTTTGCAGTCTGTGTTAGGTTCCTTCATTTAGGCCTACTGAATTCTGTTCGGTTTAACCGTTTGAAGACAGGCGCCAACACCGACAGCAACACCACCCCTACATCGAGGAACGAAACCCACTAAGGGCACATGGCCGACTGTTTAGACCCAACGTCGTACCGTTCAAGTATACGGCTACATATTTACAGCACTCCGCTTGTTAAGAGTTGCTTATTCAGAGTGCGCCTATATAAGGTAACCGGCTATAAAAATGCCAGCTGTTTTCCTCTCGCCAATCAATCGTTGTGTGCACGGCAGAAACAGTGAACGCAGGCTATTCACACATTTACACTACGGAGGGTTCACTAGCATAACAACTTTGGAAGCAGTCGGTTGTGTTGTTCCTGCAAAAGGCCTTGCAAATTAGCACTGCCCACTCAATTCCTCTGACAGCGAATACGGATTTTTACATCAGGTGTGACATTTTGCCTTTCGTATTGTTACTTCAAACTCATATTACGAATTTGTAGGTGGCAGATTATCTTCTACAGTGCACCTTTCCGCAAGCAACAATGGAACTTCTGCGCTTGCCTGTTTTCTCCTGTAACCTGTGTGATCGCCAGGTTGGATGCAATAATGCCGTATTTGGTGGACATGGATACAATAAAAAATCCATATTTTACCAAATAAAATATAGATACTGTTCACCAATTTTTATGGCGCCAGTCATGTGGGCTTAAGAAACACACAAACAAATGTTAAAACATTTCAGTGCTCGTTGGTCGACAAAAACACGTGGGATGTGAGGGAAGTGGATAGAACAGCAGCTGTCACACACAAATGTGTGACAGCTGCTGTCAGTGTATCAGTGAGTAAGGGCTCTGGAGCACATATCTCGTTAGAGTCTTCATAATTTAAACAAATAAAATATCTGCATGTAAGTATCGTGCAGTTTTTCTGATTATAGCACACTTTCCAAAGGTGGCGTTACTGTACACCGTGCGGATACAATAACGCCACTTCTCATTTTGCACATGGTATTTTTTACTAATATTTCGAACGAAAGAAACGTTTCGTAATTATACACATAGAACTGACAAAAATGTACATAATAATAATAAATAGTAAAATTTGTAAAAGTACTGTGCAACTCTGAAAATGGCTCTGTAACATACTGGCGGCGCTACTGGAGCCCTTTGCTCCTATGAGTATAAATGGCTACAGCAAGGCCACTGCTTTGTAACAAAGTCATTTTCAGAGTTACACAGCACACACATATACACACACATACACATATATATATACATATACACATGCATATAGGGCGAGTCTGCGCGAAGTATCTACAACACACAGGCAGTCAGTCCACTGCCATTACAAAACCAACCGGTTAATCCTGGATAGGGAGATAATTGGCAGACGGTTGTTATTCGACGAACACAAAACACATAAACAGACTCCATGGGCTAAATACAGAGTGCGTGCATGTTACATCAAGTGGTAAATATAGTTACCACTTGCTTTTAAAGGGTTAAGTTATATATGTTTACCCACAAATCAGCCAAGGAAATAACAAATCTTCTCCTCTTTTCACACGCAAGAGTACGGGTACAGCCAGGTTCCAATGAAGGGCACATCTGACAAACATGTCACTTGTTGATACTTGCCACGTCGCGGGAACGGTGCACTTTTACAAATATTGGCCACTTGTCCGTTTTCCACCGAGTGTCCGTCAATCCGACACTAGCCAATGGAATCGCCAATTTTAGTCTAAACCCGTAGCCTAGCACGGTTATCGCTGCGTTATCCCGACTAATTTATACAGGCCCCTTATCTGACAAATATTTCACGTCGGTTAGCTGACACGCTGATCCCCCTTCGTCCGAGGTTCTGCAGACAGGTTGTTACGTCAATAGGCCCTTTGCACAACACACAATTACTGGCGCATATGCCCAGTACACCAGTCGTGACAGCTCTGCTTAATACCAAGACAAGCTTCAAATCAGGACAGTGTGGGAACATTCACAGCAGACAGGCGGTTACCAGCCTTTTGCTGCTGGCAACCGCTTTATCAAGCGCCCGCACTGGCGACACCCAAAATTACAATGCTTATGGAACGCTAACACCAGTAGGCATCATCCCATGCACACCAGAGGTTTCGGGTATAGCTATACCGGCACTAAAGTGAGGTCAGTCTTTACCTGCACGCCCCGTCCGCTTTACACCGCAGGAAGTAACTTCGACAGCAATTCGAGAAGTGGCTACGCGGGCTCCAGAACTAGCTCGACGCGTGGCGAAGAGAAAAACCGCTGCACCTGCACGGAATCGAACACCGGTCGCACAGCCCGTAGCGTCACTATACTGCCTGAGACACCGCTGCTTTTGGCAGTTGTCACAGACAAATATTTTATCCACACATACGTTCGTTAGGAACGTGGAAAACAAAACGGCTTTGGCCTAGTAACGAAGAATTTCCGGTGTGCACACTTCGTTAGGCGTCCTCATTCTACCGGAAATGCGCGGGCCCGCTCCAATCTGGTGTACATATGCGGTATTGCTCAATGCTATCTGTGCGATTTGCATCACACCTGGTCTTCACGTCCATTTATCCAAACTACGCTCCCAAACATATTGCCGACGTACCTAATCGTCAGTACAGATGCACCTGTACAGTGCGCCTGGTTTGTACGTGAAGTTCACGCTTCGTAGCCTGGGTTACCGGGTTTCCACCAACACGGGGCAGCAGCCCGATACACAGAACTGGGGGGGGGGGGGGGGGCGGGGGGCACCATCCCGTTGTGTGCAAGAACTACTGTAACACAAGAAACTCTCGTTTGTCAACACAGTGATATATATTTTAACGGTTAAGATTCGACTGCATGTTTCGACCTTACTACAGGGTCGTCATCAGGTCAAGACAATTAACAACATGTTGAAGTAAACTTCAATACTAAAATGACAGTAATACAAAGTATTTACACGGTTACGCGGTTACGTGAACTTTGCGGTATCAGATCTCACAGCGCTTATGCGACACTACAAGTAGTGTCCACACGACAGTGCACATCCATTAGTGCAGGTCTGTTCCTAACTCCAAACTGTATGTTGTGAGCACCATGCTACGAAACTGCGTTCCATAGTTTTTAAAACCTTATGCATAAGAATTAGAAGCAATTTGAAGTTCTAAACAGCAATATCAAATCCATTAGGGCCATATGACAACAAAGACTGTAACACGCACTGTGCACGTTCCACACACTCAGTCCGTACGGACAGGCACACTGAAGACGATTTGTGAGACATGTTATACAGAAGGCCTACACCCTCAGGAGCGCAGCTTGTTTATTGTATGTCTCGTCGGCGTGTCTAATTCACAAACCGACTTGCTTAGTAGAAAGCAATTTAAGGCAAACTAAACAGTGGCGAACTATGGCTGATAAATTTACAGAAACCACTGGTCATTCTTACACCGGCGGATCGTAACCATTCCCAAGAAGTCAAATCAGTTCGACATGAAACTTTAATTTAAAAATGTATGGACAGAACTGCACGCACTTATTTCAAAAGACTCTACCCCAGAACAGTACGATACTCACGCCATTGCGTGCTATTTCAGCAGCGTCTATAAACCGCGCCTGTTTGCGTCAAACGAGCAATGGATTCCTCACAAACGACGTTAACATACCAGTGACGCGCTAAGACACGGCGCGTTTGATCAGGCGTTTCTCGATTCATGATGACTGATGGAGTCAGTACAACAATCGTTATTAAGTTATTATTATCTATGATTTTCCACGGTTTAGGGTTTTTGCTCCAGTACTTCGTTCATATCGCTTTTTTCATGCCACATTGTTTTTGTTTTGTCTGTTCAGTGTTTGTGTATCTGTACTGTTTTGTGTTGTTTTTGTGTCGTGCAGGTTTAACAGCAGGAACTTCTGCTGTTAAACCTGCACGTTAATAAATACCCATTACATCGAACTGCATAATAATATGACAATTATTATTATTATTATTATTATTATTATTATTATTATTATTATTATTATTCTGTGAACATAGTGAAGAGTGAAACATTTCATAAAACAAAAAAATCATATTTACTTTTCGCTGTTCACACACCGTTTGTAGATGCAGAAACCCCGGTGGACAGCACGCGGTATGCCGTGCGTAACTACTGAACACGCACTTCCGCAAATCACAAAAGCGCCAAGCAGTACAGTCGACTAACAGTCTCAGTGTTTACTTTCAAGGCTCCTGCCTTTGCCGATGGACACAAACTCTCTTTAGGCGCGTTCGCAAGATTGCGAAAAGCAACTATTAGCTTTTCGTCACACCCGTCTGTCTGCCCATCCGTTCGTCCGTCCGCATGGAACAACTCTGCTCCCACTGGACGGATTTTCATGAAACTCGATCTTTGAGTATTTTTCGAAAACCTGTTGAGAAAACCAGTTTCATTTAAATCTGACAAGAATAAGGGGCACATCGCATGGAGACCTACGGCTACAGGCACACCCAGAATACGCAATACTTACTGCTTTTCCACGGCAACAAGGGTTACGCGAACGCGCCTCAATGTTACCTTATACGCACACTGTCTGTCTCGCTCGCTCTGGTTAAACATATTTTACTCTCTTCCGTTGTTTCGTAACCACCTATTAAATATCTACTTTTGCAACTGACGTTGTTTAATTCCTGTGTATATATCTTCCATCATGAAGACGTGACCATAATCCCTTTACGTTGGCAGGCCTGTGCATGTTTAAACAACTATTGTGTCAAATAACCACGCACCAAGGAAACGTTTCAAGTCACACTTATGAACATTTGCACTGCGAAAATGTTCGGGCTCCCCTCACATACGTTTCGGCAAAATTGCGTTACATAACTGTACCAATGATACTGCTCTCTAATTATGTTTGAACATACCGGTTATGCTTGAAATCACGTGATCACAGACGAAAATAAGGTCGCGACGAGGTCATTTCATGATTAATGATATCTGTTGGGCAATGAGACCTTCCACGTTCACGTTACGGGAATTTAACAACTGTCATCCACAGGCCGCTGCTGGAAGTAACCTGGGTGTGACTTACTCACTAACCAAGGGTGTTATGTTCTGCACATACAGGGAAACGCACCTGTGGAGCAGGCAGTCCCTCCCTGTTTAAAGATATAGCACCTGCGTCTGCCTGCAATGAATTAGTGGAAACAAACACCTCAAGCAGAACAGCTTATATTCGACACTGGTATTTCCCAACTGTCCAGCACTGAGCATTACCTACATGTGAGTTAACTCTCCTACGGACGAAAAAGCCAGTGTTCTTAAACTCGCCGAGGTCTTTTCCTGGTTTTTATGTGCGTCTGTAAGCAAGTTTCAGGGCCGTACCATAACGAACCACTTCCTATAACCCTCCCCCCCCCCCTTTCATCATTCGTCAAACATCCTGTCATTTAATTTCCTCACCGGTTGTGGTGGGTTGACACCCCTCTACCGATTTTGTACTCGGGCTGGTTAATGTAATTCAGCTCCCTGTGGACGCTGCATGTGCGTCGTAACTATCACATTATGTATATATCTATATACATATATATATCCATGTATACTATGTACCGTTCAGGGACGGACGTGCAGGCTCAAAACGTGCCATATGATTGCAATTTACAACCCGTGTTACCGTTTTCTGCAAATTTAAACAGCACGAAATTAACTGCTTCGCTCTTAAATGAACTTAATTTACCTACCCGCACATGAACCAACGTCTTACGAAATCTCGTACACAGCCGTGGAAGAGGGACGATTCTTCAGTGCAAAATAATCAATGGCAAACACACATGGAATTCAGAACGCGAAATACGTGGCGCGTGAGTACGGCTACAGCCACTGGACTGGATTACCGCAGTGCTGAAGATCGGACGGTGAAAATCACTGATCCTGTGCGCTGCACCGCTACTGTGTGGGACACTGCCCACTGTATGACAGGGCACATTCCACATTTCAACGTTCCTGAGCCGGTTCGACGCCCATTATTAACAAATCCCGAGTTCGATCCCAGCAGTTGCCACTAATATGCACGTGTAATCACAGATAAAGCCTAGAGTTTAATTGGATCCTTTCCAGTAGGAGGTGGCATTACAGCCTAAAACAGTCTGTCGTTATGCAACAGTCGAGACGTACCTTGGATTCGGTCGGTAATGCAGCCTCCACCTATCACGGAATAAAGTTATCTGTTGGTATTGTTATTTACTCTACCACGCTGCATTTCGGCCGCTTTCTCGGTCGACACGGCGCCCATTCAGTGAAAGCGTCACATCATGTAACGTGTAACAGTGCATCAGCGGGACGCCTAGCTAAGGGAATGGTGCGGATGACAACTGTAGAATTTTCCTGCTAAGTTTTCTACGGGCCGTACACCAGCATTCAAAGTTGAAAAGGAAATAAGAAATTTACCAGCATAACGGCAGTCGCCCGAAGAGGTGAGAGAAGAGACAAAGCACGGAACGTTACGTGCAGCAATGACAAATAAACCTATGAATGTGCCTTTTAGTGTCCCTGGGCGAAGCTTTATCACGTTGAAAGCCAGCATCCGCCGGTACATCCCGTGACAACGTCCGTGCTCTGGGACATCACAAAAACACAGTCTGTGTAACGGCAGCACAGTCAAACTGTGGGATGGATTTAACGGAAAAACAAATGATTCGCATACGACATGACGCCAGCCTACGTCCAATTCGCTTAGCAGACCAATCGACACGACGTCACATCGCACAAGACTTGAATCATCAGCACCACCGCTGTGAGATGCTTAAATCGCGCACCTCCCTTCAGTTCCTTTTTGCATACAAACGGGGGAACCAAAAATTCTGGCTTTGAAACCCAGACCGAAACAACCGACACCAAGGCGGCGCTATCAGCCGCCCAACACAGCACCACGCTACGTCAGGCACTGTGCTCTGGAGCCACGGGATCATCGACAGTTCCCGTGGGGCCACACAGCCTTGTATGAATATCCGTACGGGGTGGGGGAGGGGGGTATAAAAATAAAACGGCACATTGCCTTAAATCAGGACATTACATCATACAGCGACAATATTGGTGGGCTGTAAAATTTCGCTCCACTGAAAATCATGTGGGACTATAATTATATCTGCTGAATTCTAATCACGCATTGCGGCTCGCAGCTGTCTGTTGCGTCGCGAGCTCGCGGCTTCCTCTTGTCGCGGGACGGGGGGCCAGGAATCCCAATTTCTTATGCACAGCAGCGAGCAGCGAGACGTCCTTATATAATGCACAGTGGTATTAGCAGTCTTTAGCTAACATATTATGTAGATTCAAAGCACCGTTAATGGAGGCATCCAGCTGTTTCTGGTTCAAAAAATTTCCTCAACTACAGTGTTACATTAACGTATCTATATGCTAGGCAATAAACCGATAGAATATATGAATTTAAATATTTGGAAAATTTAATACCACTGTGTGAAATTTGAGTTTCTCACAGTGCTATGCAGACTGATGCGTTCCTGGTTGTGACGCCGTGTGGGTCCGTAGCTATCTGCCAAACTACATACCGTCACACCTCACAACACAGCAATTTTAATAACATCAATCGACTAGTGAAGCTTGTAAAATTAACGCCTAACATGAAGTCTATGCGGATACGTGAGGCAATATACTGGTACGCTGATGTCTAAGAATGCAATTTGAAACCACACGACGTACCGTCAACATGACACTGAAGCACGGTTACGGCAAGTGAGTTTTCAGACTGTCGCAGCGGGCGTTGCTCAAGTGATGGTCTTCCAGGTTATTACACCAGAGCCTGTAGGATAAAGGGCTTGTCCCGACATTTCACAGTGCTGCCACCAACGACACAGCGAATAAATTTGGTCCAGGTGGACGTCAAAGTGATTGCAAGGAGAAACGTTTGTCATGTAGGAAGGCTGCCAGGACTGCGGCCAATCGTCGTGCCTGCGGGAAGGGAAGAGCGAGCAGACCCTTTATTGAGCCCATGGGACTGGGAGTTCGCGGTAAACACTTTAGTATCCAACTGAACCAAAATCAATCACCCTGAAGAAAGAGGCAGCACACTGCTCCAAAACGTCGACACGAACTCACTGTACAGTGTAATAACCCAACAGACCGCCATTTGGAAGGGACAAGACGAATAAACTGGTGCATATGAGAATTTTAATATCCTTAAGCGGACAAGGAAGGTTAGAGAGAACATGCGAACTGGTCACACTTCAGACTGACAATACAACTGCAGATTAACCTTTTAGAGCCTAGCGGTAACTTTACGTACTGCCAGCTTTAACATTCACAAATTCTACGTTCTGCCCACACAGTGTGTTTATGCGTTTTGTGTGGATCTCAGAACAAACAGCGATTATTTCCCTATACAGCATTAACTGACTGGTTTTTATAACCGAGAAGGAGTGAGTTTACCGCGCGGTACGAAATGAGTCCTTATATATAAAACAGAGATGCTTCGTCTTTAAAGGTTTAATATAGATATATATGTTATCTGGAGAGACGAGAGGACCGTGTCGATATAGACAGGCTGAGAGAAAATACAACAGCATAAGCACTATGCCGTAAACCTGCCCATCAAGACAACGCTGGGAAGAGAATTTTACAGCCAGCAGCGGCTTTAAGATGAGAAGAAATCGTCCCTTCTTTTCTCTCGACCTTCTTCCTTTGTAGCTTTCTTTTATTCACCAGCGAATTATGTGGGCTCGAGCAGTAACATTTCTTATTTGCGTGCACTAGCAGGCACCTCGAACGTCGTCGTCGTCGTCGTCGTCGTCGTCGTCATCATCATCATCATCATCATCATCATCATCATCATCAGACAGTAACATTTGTGGCTTGTGCTCGAGAGGTATCCGCTGGAACCTCGACCGAACATCGACCATCATGACGTTTTTCGTGGTTTTCCTCCACCCTACAGTAAAAAGCAGCACAGTACCTCTCACTCAAAAACCAGCGTTTCCTTCCACACCGTTTGCAGTTCACTGTTCACTGTTATACATTCATTCGACTGTGCATAGTGTGATTTGCTGAAGGGCTGTAAATAAACCAACAATAACAAACAGTCATTTCACTGCAGCCTACACCCTATTACGTAGCTACATTACAGCGCTTGAGTGACGTCACTCCTAACAAAGAGAACCGCCACAAGTCCAGACCCTGAACCAGATGCGAACAGTTCCCCCACCGCTCTTCCCCCAGAGGCCCGCCCACTTATAACTTAATAACAGAAGCTGACACTCTGCAACAGTTTTTTCGACCAACGTGTTGTATCTCATTCTTGATTCTGCTTTGCGTGCTATACTTCATCCAATCTCGATCCCCTTTTTTAAATCACCCTACAACAGACAACTAGTGAAGTCAAATTGTATACTAAATCATGGTTTAGACTAACGTGATAACCAATAAGACTATTTGACGCACTTTTTTGCTGTAAGTCGTTTTTGAATAAATAAACACAGTCTTAAAGGTATAACTCACGTACCTTCTTAATTGCAAACTGCGCGTGTTTCTGGCATGTTTTCCCACCCACAGACCACCACGCACCACAGCTACGTTACCCGAAACTGCCACCCCAGTACGAGCCGAAAGACGTTGCAAGTGTCATAGCGTTAATTAAGTACATTCCACTGTACACAAGCCCGGCAGCACGAAATGTGCTAGCAGGCCAAGTGTCGGTAAAACAAAGCATCATAGAAAGCTGCGGTCCAATGATTGGTGCACCACCGTATTTGGAATGTCATGCATTCGAATCGCGGTCAGGAGACCGGATATTCCGACTGAGTTTCTCGGCATTTTCTTCATTCCCTTCACACGAATATAATGCCAGTTTCTTAAAATTTTCCTTGTTCACCCATTCGTGTCCATCCAGGGTGGGTGTGCAAGTTATTTAGCGAACATTTAGCGAGTAACGCTCCAGACGCGCGCAGGAAGGAACACCTGCACGTTTTCGTGTAAAGTTGTCGTTAAAAGTGTCCGATCTGAACAAAACTTAAAATCCCTCAACAACTTTTGCGTAAGCTGTTCTGTGGCAGTTTTAATGAGTATCGGTTTAACTGTTCTCGAGTTGTGTTCCGCGTGCAGATAGCCACACCCGTGGACGCAGCAGATGTAACAGGCACGCCACAAGGATAAGCACGCACGTACCGAGGGTTCGTGCGTCACACAAACGCTTCCTGAATACGCATTTTCAGGAATTACACTCTGTTTGGCGGTCACCATAAAGACGGCACGTTATACTTGCGAAATGAATGTAACACAAAACAGTCAATTAAAGGGCCTAAAATACTGACCAAAAAATATACATATATAGGGTAAACGCGCAATCACGCCTGCTTCGATACAGCGACCAGCGTCACTGCGTGTTACCTACCGGTGTGCAAATGTGTGTCAGCACGGTGCGACCCCAGCAATTACTTCTGGTACGGTACGCCATGCTTCGGCACGGAATTTTCCAGTTAGCGAGCCTGAAAATACTCGAAGTAAAAGCATGAGAGACATTATTCAGTCACTTACGTAATCCGGGTTTGTAGGACCGACGGAACTGTGCTGCTGCCAGCAACACTCAGGACGGCTAGCTGCGAGCTTTGGAGAGACCACCGGGGGTTTCCGCACGTCAAAATCCAACGACGTAACGTCTCATTTTTGAATTTGTACCACAGAGCGCTTTGATTTTAAAAACAACGGAAAACACCAACAAATGCACATTAAGTTGTAATGCTCTCTATTTTATGCTTCTTCACTCCTACGTGTTTCGGCCCTTCTGGGCCATCCTCAGGGAGATTCTCCGATAGCACGCTAAACCGCTTGTATCACTGCGGCAAATGGTTGTCCTATTGCAGCCGGGTAACCTAGCTGTCCGCTCTGCACGCGACGTGAAAACACGGACACACACATACGAACGTGATGCGAGCTGCGGTTACAGGACAGTCGTTCCGCACATCTGTATCATTTTGTTGGTAAGACACTGAACAAGAAAACCTGCAACCTGATTTACAGACATGACAATAACATTACTACTAATACATCTACCTCTACTACTACTACTTTTCTTCTTCTTCGAGTTAAGCCATTTTTCCTGTTCGATTCAAAATTAATTGCGAGAACTACGAACATCTGACATTCGGTAAAACTCCTTGGGCGGGGGATCGGCCTATACCTTCAATGGGCGGCCCAAAGAAGACAAATGCGATTAGGCCTATGTACTCGTATATATGCCTAGTGGGATTAGCACTCCTGACGTCACGTTCCGGCTGGCCACACCCACACGCACCTTTCGTGGCCGCGTGGGCACTGAGATCAGCAGAACACCTTTGACTGCTGACGTCGCAACTGCCGTCTGCACTCAACTGTGTCATTACTGAAATGGTGGCTTCTAGAAACGTACTGTTGTGCGTGTGCTTACGCACCGCCCCACATACAGAGAGCACGGACTCGGAGACGAGTAGCAAGCTCCGGGCGCTTTGATCTCGGGGAAAGTGACCCTGCTTCTATTGGTAGGTGTCTGGACGGGCGTCAGATCCAGCTGGACGTTAAACGCTTCTGTGCGGACCGAAGCCCGGCTATCCTGCCCTCAGTCGCCCAACACAGCCTGCTGCCTGGAAGAGACCTGAAGGCCGAGGATAGCTTCCGCCACTTCGCTTACTTGAATCAGAAGTGGTACAAAGACCCGCCTTCAGTGCTCACCAAACCATTGCCACGAACTGAGTTATTCAGACACGTTATGAAAACACGGCACTGTACGTACTGCATAACACTGTGCAGCGTTCGTGTGAGGTTTATACCGCCCCCGCTGCCGTAACAGTCTAATGCCATTTCACTGGAAAACATAACTTTTATGGCGATTTAATGTCGCCCGAAACAACAAACTTGCTTACGTCTTCATGCAAAGTGCACGATACTTTTGCCCGATTTTAACCAAATTTGGCACGCCTCAACAGATGTTCATATAAGTCATTAATACGAAATTTCACGTAAACCCGTCCAGTGAGAGCCGCGCTGACAGTATACATGCGGACGGACGGACGGACTGATAGACTAACACTGATACCATTTAAGTCCAAAAGAGGGCTTTTATGGCGATTTAGTGTCGCCGGAAACAACAAAACGTACTTAGCTCTTCATGGAAAGTGTCAGACATTTTTGTTCAGTTTCAACCAAATTTGTATTTTCCAGACAGCTTTTCATAAAAGTCCGCAGTATCAAATGTGACGGCAATCCGTCCAGTGGCAGCCACGCCAATAATACTAAGACGCGACGAGACCGGCAGGCAGTCCCGAAAATGCTGGTAGCCAACTGCCAACCAACGCTGCGTAACAGCCAGACCAGCTGTGGGGCTCACCCAACCTCCTACTCAGTGGGAACGGGAGGCTCTTTCCTCGGGGCAAAGCGGCCGGGACGTGAAGCTAACCATTGACCTCCACGTAGTGCCGAGATTAAAAATGAATGGAGCACGATGTCTTCAACACACAGAGATGGAAGAAAACTAGAAAAACAGAGAGAATTTTGATGGGAAAAACTTCCGACATACCATCCACAGACACGTCACTCATCTCGTTTTGAGGCGTGCCATATATTGCAGGCTGCACGTTCTCAGCTTGTCGGGAAACACAAAACTTTCGATTTCTTCTCTGGACTTCCCCTCTGAGAATCCGTCTGTCCAAGCTTCAAACTTCTGTGATAATGACAACGGCTAAATAAAAAAAAGCCTGAAGTAAACAGTACTATACAGTAATTTTGAATTTTCGCGAAAAGGGCCCAAGACCAAAGGATTTCAGCGAAGCTTCGCCGTATGCTCGAACCACAACTACAGCACGGAATGCAGTCTTTCCTCACACGAGGACTGTCGCTCAACTAGTCACGCAGAGTCTAACCTTTAATGCAAAACACAAAGGTTCGTTGTTGGGTTCAAAATAGCCCGCCACGGGACCCAACCCCATAAAGAAACTTCCAGTCCACACCGGCATCCTCTTAACAACCATCACAACACCACCCCAACACACACTGCTGCATGTCTCACGCGGTCTCTTCCCACCACAGTGTCTATGTATTTCTTGTCTCGTCCATGAGTGTCATACATTCCTTCTCCTTGATTTGATTGGCCCAATTCTAAACCTCACATGCAGTGACCAAGAGGGGCTACCATGGTGATCACAGAGACGGTCGTCCCATAATGCACTGGACGCAATCTTGGTACTCGATGCGTGGACTACCGGATATGCCTACGACATAACGGCGTCTTCAATAGGCCGTGAAGTCACTTCGTGCATGGTCCACATGTGACATCACGAGAGACTTAAGCAGCGTGCGCAAAAACACGCGCAGCAGCAAATAAAACCTGCAGGCCTATACAGCTGCTACAGTCTGTCACTGAGAGTACAGGCGTTCTTTATGGCAATATTTACTCGTCACATTTCGCAGTCACAGGCTGGAAAGGGGTTGGGTTTCCGGCAAATTAATATTGATTCCTGTTACCCAGGTCGCTGTTTCTAAGTGTCACCACGTCCCACTGTGATCGTGTTATGCACCAGTCGCGTGTGAATAAGCATTCAGGATTCTGTACGCCGCCACTACATAAAGGCTGTATCCCGCAGTCACTGTAATTGCCGGGTATGGAAAAGTCAACCCTGGAGGGATAAACTGCAGACGTATGCATCTGATGAAGTCCATCTGGTGGCAAACGTCAGAATACCAGGAGCTTTAGCTCTACACGTCCTCTATACGCTTTTAATAGCACGAGGGTTTGGCACAATGAGAGGTCACTTTTCCCTTCATTTATCTAGGGACACTTCTGACTAAAAAAAAACTTACAGTGGTGCCCACTCATGAAGTCTTCACCGACAGTCTGCACTGTACAGGTCCCAGCTTATCTGGCGCAAGTCGGTGGTCACTTCACTGACCGTTCTACGTGGCAGGGTGAAGCGCAGCAGTCGCACCTGTTACAATACGCCGTGTGTCGGCGTTCACACGTTTCATTTCAACGCAATGCCAGAACTGTTAGGCTTTTACTCGTCACATTTAAACAAGGCGCCTGGAAGTATCAGATCAGTACATAGCAGGCATGTTATGTTTCTGGTCACCATACTTTAAGGAAGTGAAGGAAATTACTTCCTGCGGCTCGCAGACACGCATCACACTTCATCGCACGCCGACGTTCCGCCGATGAGGCTGAAGACACCACACACCGAATGCTTGTTTCTCTACGCCAGTTTCCAATGCGCGGATTGTTACAATACACTTTACCCTTAGCACTGGCACAACCGAAAGTCGAAGGCACTGGTCTTGGTCTGGAGAATTCGGAGACCACAGTCCTCGGCTTCTTCAGAGAAACGCTGTGCAAACACCGCGCAGAACTCTAAAAGGTTTTGACGACGGTGTGTAATATTGTGTGGTGATGGGTTTGTGGACTTGATCCATCGTCCGAAGAATAAAATATTAAAAATATTAAAAATTAAAAAATTAAAATCACAACGTTTCGGACGCTGGCTCTGCTTCTGTCCTCTGGTGAAACACCTACTCAGTTGGGCCCCTTAAGACACAGTAGCATGAACGGGAACTCAGAAACGCATGTAGTACCTGACTGTGGCTACTTTAAGGACGAAGAATGCTATCAAAATCAGACTTTCCCAAGTCCCCTGTTACTTCGTCTTTCGTGTGCCCAAATAACCAATGAGAACACCAATGAGTACCCCTTTTTCAAGAAACCCCCTGTGTTTTATTCTTTAGGCAGAGGAACAAATTTTTACTTTATAAAGAGAAGCGGCCTTGCAAATATGTATTTGTTTCTTTACTGGATGCACACTGTCCTGCCTGTGCGGCACACACTGTCCTGCCTGTGCGGCACACACTGTCCTGCATGTGCGGCACACACTGTCCTGCATGTGCGGCACACACTTTCCTGCCTGTGCGGCACAGACTGTACTGCCTGTGCGGCACACACTGTCCTGCATGTGCGGCACACACTTTCCTGCCTGGGCGGCACACACTGTCCTGCCTGTGCGGCAGACACTGAACGCTACGTATAATGCAGGTTGACATTACATTACAAACGGTCAAACAGAGTAGATAATGGTTGGGTGAATGAGTACGGAGCAGCGGAGGAATAACAACATACAGACAGGGAACAACAGAAGTACTTGCAAAAAGTCAGTCCAGGTGCTCCTTGGTCCACATGGTCCACGAGTCTTCCGCTCGTATCAAACCCGCAGATTCATTATAGCGTCCGGCCGGATGAATCAAGGCCAGCCTCACACCTTATTTTAGAAAGCACCCTGCGTTTTAGAGACCACTCTGTCTTGTCAAGTGGGAAAATACGTGTTTCTGTACGTGTGTATGTGTGGTGGCTTACAGGCTTCAAACCGGTCAGCTGCAGAGCACCTGATACATTCTGGTCCATCCGTTTTATGAGACCGATACTGTCTGATCTTAGCAATTAATGGCGCCTTTAAACAACACCCTTCAGGCACGAATTATTCAAGCAACACCGATTTTTATGTTGAGTTCACTTCCTGCCACGGCTTGTCTTCAAGACGTAACGCGTGAAATGTAGAGTTTGTTACAGGCCGGGTTTAAGAACAGGAATAAGTAATTAAAATTAAAAATGGAATATTTAATAAAGACCACTGTAAGTAAATATATGACAAAGAAATTATTAAATATATGTCAAGCTGTATATTTTAATAGTACTTAAACTAGCCAGCGGGACGACTCGAGGCCAACGCCACTTTTTATGTTGATTCCACTTCCTCCCCTGGCTTGTCTTCAAGACGTAAAGCTTGAAATTCTGATTTCATTACAAACGAGAAAAAGAATATGTTTAGGGAAAGTAATATATAATTAGCGTGAACACATTACGAGAAACTTTGAATAAATACCACTATAAATTAAATATATGAATGTTTACAGACATGGTTTGCAGTTTACTCGTACTTAAACTGTCCAATAGGGGATGAGCAGGTACAAACAAGTGACTGCCCGAACCCGCCGAAGGGTTGCAGTACCTGTTACTTGTTCGAGTTAGGTCAGTCTTAGTCTGGATGTTGGTGTGTGCAGTCGAGTGCAGTGCAGAACAGCAGTGTAAGTTGCCGTCAAATGACACCTCATGCAGGTGCACCTTCTTCAGCTGGTTACATGTGAAGGAATATTTGCAACCTTATGATTTCGGTTAATTCCTTCATCAATAACCGCGACGATAAATTATTTAAATATTTTAATCACAGTAACAAAAGTTTTACATTTTTATACGGAATCGCGGTTAAGAAGTTATTCGGAAGGATAGATGCAATGAACGTTTAATAACTGCAAATTCGTTTTCGCAAAATTAAGTCTCTAAATTAATTTCAAACTTCTGTGTGCTTCACGAATTCGATCTAACGTGTAGACTGCAGGTAATCTCACCCAGCAAGAAGAAAACTGATCTAAAATCAACGAATTCGCCATAAAGGTACTCAGCTGAGGATCTCTCGTACAATAGATCGTATCGTTAGGGACACCGATGATTTCATTGGCTCAGGGCAGCCCAGACACTGGTTATTTAAAAAAATAGTTTCAGTAAAATTTCAGTTGCTTGACCAGCTACGCGAAAATCAGCTTCTCAATAGAAACTCCGTTTTACGGACGTAATTGCTACAATTAAATTTTTTTCTGACGGAACAAATACATTCAGTATTGCCAGCGCCAACTGCACTAGGCTATTCCGTCTGTCCCACCGCTGTAGCATATAATGCGACATTCCTTGTGTCCGTCACTTCAGCGAACACGATTAGACGTAGTGGAACGTCTATTCAGAACTCTGAATATCCCATCCGGTCGGAATTAATACTAAAATCAAAATCTCACAAACACAGGGAGAATAACGCTAAAAATATCTTAAAACATGACTCTGTGTAGATCGGTAAATTTCGTACAAGTCTGTTGCTTCCATCTTCAAGATAATCTAAAATCTTGTTCGTGAGCTTTGAATACGGAGGCAGGTGGCTTCTCCAAATGTGCCTGTTACTGCACCAGCACTGCGTTTTGTATTGAGAAACGCGTGAATTTTCATCAACACCGCTGTGAGAACCTTAAATTTCTCATACGAAGAGCAGTTTAAATATCAATATTACGTGCCAAAATAACTGGCGAAAAATACGGCACTGCGCAAGATCAATTTTATTTTCGGGCGCATAAAATGAAGTCTCCAAACATAATTCATAGTAAATTTAACACAATCGTGCCCCATCCATTCTTGACGATTCATTTAAAAATTCAAAATTAACAAGCGAAAGTATGAACCTTCATCCAAAACGAAGTGACAGTCTCCACTCATTGCAGTTCATCTGCACCGTGACACACGTGTATACGTACTAACCTCTTCACCTAGCCTGTCTTTGTCACGTGTTTATGTAAGTATGGGTGGGGGAATGAATGGATGGACGGAAAAAAGAATGTACGCATGTATGTATGTATGTATGTATGTATGTATGTGTATCAGTGAAATGTCAACACATATACTACTGTATTTTAATAACATGTGCGTCATATCTGGAACATTATACACAACACTGGCGTGCCGTATTGTACCAGTTGTAATATTATTTGTGATTTTACGTCTTTTAGAATAACGTAAAATAAGACGAAACGTCTGCGGCAGGCACTCTGTTTAATGAATAAACGTTTGATTTCATACGGTTAGCTGTTACCGATCCACGGCGGTAACCTTAGCTCGATACGTGTTGACACAAACAGCAGTACGTTCGGCCCACGGGGCAGAGTCCTGGACAAGCCTGCAGTCGCTTAGATCCTGAAGACGTGTCTGCTTTAGTGCACAAAGCTGATCTCCTAGACGCGGCGTACGTGGATTGAAACCAACCAGTTCGGTAACGTCATACATTCAGTTGTTTCTACAGGTACGGAAGCTCAACTTCTGCGTGTCGTGTGTGAATTCAGAATGCAGTTACATCACCTTACAAAACTGACGGAAGTACATAACGGTATTCACACAAGGCACTACCAAAGATCGTTTGTCCATCCAACTTTTCCAAGGGCAAGCCAGTGTTAGCTACGTAAGTGTAACATTAGTCACAAGAACGCTCCTTCAAGTACGACTGCGTGGTGTGTGCAAACAGTCTGTGGTGGTTGTACTTTCGTATGGAACCGATCGACGAGTGCGTACAGGAAGGTTAGGCACTTCCTTTACAACGCAGGAGGCGCGTCCGATTTACTCTATAAATGAACGATTCCATCCAAATGAAGCGTGGCCGATTAAAATTGACAATCTTCTTACAAACGTCTTATTTTTCTAATTTCGAAAACTTATCGAAGGAAATCGCAACACGTAGCTGCGTTTACAGAAGTACGTAACGGTATTCATACAAGGCACTCCCAACGATTGTTTGTCCATCCATCTTTTCCTGGGGCAAGCCAGTGTTAGCTACGTAAGTGCAACACTAGTCACAAGAACGCTCCTTAAATTAGGACTGGATGGTGTGTGCAAACAGTCTGTGGTGGTTTTACTTTTGTACGGAACCGATGGGGTGTGTCCAGAGTCTATTTAGTTTAAAAAGTAATAACCGCCTGTAAGACGGAGCGTGTGCAATTGGAATTTACAAGATACGAGTGAAAACATGTAGCGCCATTCACAAAGTGATCGAAGTGGAAGTGTGTTCAGTGTGAGAAGCGGGTTGCTTCCACTGTCAAATGTCAAAGCACAGAAAGTGTTTTAAGTGTAAAATTTGTTCGGCGATTTGAATAAAATAGTGAAAAAGTGCATCCCTTCATGCAGCTTCAGTGGTTGCTCGTGCTTAGTGATAATTGTGAGTGGAAGTGGCAAATCTCGCTTTAACTCAAATCTTATACGCTACAGCAGCAGCAGCAGCAACAACAACAACAACAACAACAACAACAACAACAACAACAACAACAACAACAACAACAACAACAACAACAACAACAACACTATCACCTGCAGCAGCACCAACTCGACATACATGTCGACCACCACTGCAAGCTTCATTACCTTCAAACCATCATCGTCCACTACACTACGCGACGTCAGAAGAACGCCATCCGCAGCGCGCCGGGGTTAAAGTAGGTGGTCATTTCTTTTCCCCCCGTTGCTTCTCGCTCAGTAAGGGTCGCTGGCTGAATCACTTAGAACTACAAAGCCACTCCGTATCAGTCGGGGTTTGGTGTGTTTTAGAGTCGTAGGGTTTTTTAACATGTAAGCGTCAAGTTGGCAGCCTGTATTTCAGAGACAACACTACATATTTAAGAAACTGTTTGCTGCTTTTGGGTGTTGTTTGTTTTTGTCTCCCCTCCCCCCACCCGGCAGGACTGTGCTGGTTAGGTCGCGATGTTAGGTTTTCGTAATGTTAGGTAGGCAGGTATTTAGATGTAAGACCGTGCCAATGTGCGGGGCCACGTTGGTAGCGTAGTGCGTCGGCAGGCTGCAGACAACTTGACACCCCTGTGTGTTTCAGCCAGTGGCGGACGGAAGCAGCACTTGGAGAGGTCGCGGAGAGACACGCAAAATTACTCGCGACCATTTCATGAAAAGAGTCTTCGAACGCAGAGAGGGTAGCCACTTTAAATACGATGGAGACTCTTTCTACCGAAGAAATTTGAACTGGAAGAAGCAAAATATATTCATGAAAATTTAAATTTTTACCTGTAATCTATTTAAGTAAAACCTCTTGAATTTTGAGGTTTGCCTCGTGTGTAAGTTGCGGCCTCTTCTGTACAGAACTGATTGCACACATCAGGCAAGTGAGTTCACACGTTTGCTTTTGTCATTTGTTCTTCAAGTGATGAAGTGGCGTAAAACTCATTGCCTACTTATTTTCACTTAATTTAAGGTAGATTCGTCACGAAGAGAATATTTGCTTATACGCCTACCTACAATTTATTCTTTCATTATATGATGGATTTTTAAATAATTTAAAAATTCATCAGTACATTAAAATTCGCTTGATTTCACTAAGTTACGCGATGTTTACAAAGGAACGTGACGCGTCTACATAAAAAATGGTGTATGCACTCAATTCTTCCCGTAGGTCCTAGAGCGAAGCAGCCCCAACTCCATGTACACGCAAAACACGCATTACAGGATGTCACTGCAACGGTTGCATTTTATATGGGGTTGTGGAGCTCGCCCGGTTGGCGCTGGCAGCCGGAGGAGACGAGCGGAGTGGACCTAACATGTTGTTGTAGCTTCTGTTCTCCATCATGCACGGATTGTCGGGGGGGGGGGGGGGGGAACTTTCATCGCCTGAACGTGTCAGCAACTGCCACGCATGTTACGGACACTACGTGAGCCACGAATGCCAAATACGCATGCGCAGTTGTGCCTTGTACAGCCATGCGCTTGGAATTTATTACGAAGGGCATACACTTCGGATTTGAATAACAGGACTCAGAATTTTTGAAAATTTTGGCAAAACTCTTTTTGTTTGAGGTCCCTAAATCTGTTAAAATATGAAATTCGGTCTCGACAAGCTGCAGCTCTTCCGTTGCTTTTCCATTTTTCCATTTTCTCTTCAAAATTTAATAGGACTACGTGATGGGAGGGTACCAGGACATATGTTAGGATGTTTGGATCAGCTGCACCTTGCATTAGAAAAAGAGGACAATAAAATTATATAAAGCTGGAAGAAATTTTGTCATATTCCAGCTCACTCGTTTGGAAGAATGTCCTCAACTCTTCTTAAAGTAAACCACGTGGTATCCTAATGTTCTGTTTGAATCGTTTCAGACTGACAGCCAATCAACCTATCTCCACGAACAATCAAATCTGTGGACAAGCTTCTTCTGTCACCGCAACTCTTTTAGAAACTTCGTTTGGCACTGCCCACCTGCAACTCTTCCAACACATTCTTATAGCACATTTTCTTCTAAATTAGTAGGACTGCCTGGGTGGGGGGAACCAGGCCAGTTTATTAGGAAACTGGATGAGTTGCAGGTTGCAATAGAAAACCGAGAACCGCTAAATTATTAGGCGCCATGAAGAAGGAATTTTCTTCCGTTTAGAACATTCATTCGGAAGACGGTCCTCAACGCTTTTAAAATTAATGTGGTATTCTAATGTTCTGATTGAATTGTTTCAGGCTGTAATCACCACGTCTCAGCGAAGTGAAAAATGTCTTCGGAAATTTTATCTCTCATCGCAGTTTGTTTAGAAACTTTGTTTGGTACTGTCCAACCTGCAACTCTTCCAACCCATTTTCATAGGATATTTTCTTCTGCATCAGCAGGACTGCGTGGGTGCATGGACCCAGGCCAGCTTGTTAAGAAACTGTGGATCAGTTGCAGGTTGCAATAGAAAATAAGGACTGATAAATTGTTAGGCTTAATAGAGACGACAGTGTCTCCCACTTAAAAGGTTCATTTGGAAGACTGTCCTCTGGTCTATTAAAAATAAGCTATTCTTCTTGAACTTCTTGACCCTTGAACATGGGACCGATACGTTGTCCCGAAACATCGGTAAAGGATTACCATTCGACGTTGCGTAATATCCCAGAAGAACGCAGATCTCACCAGCATCGCGGCGGAAGCCTGAAATCATCCTAATTTTTTGATTGCACCCTTTCAGACTGACGTCACTTCATCTCAACAAAGGGACACGTCTGCGAACCGCAGCGGCAGGACACAAAATTCACGGAAGTGTCGCGTGATTACCGAGCTATACACCAGCGTTTTAATTTACTAACGGAGATGTTTTCTCTTTTAGGTGCACTAATAACTTTGCTTGTTTTCAGGTCCCCCTCACTGACCCTGTGGCTCAACGTGCCGAGGGGGTGTAACAACGAAAGACGACTGTCGGTTAGGTTATTTTGGTCCTCTCAGTATTATTACAACTTTAACAGAATTACTATTTTAAAGAGAAATCCAAAAAAGTAATTTGCAGGAGCATTTTAACATCTACTTAGGTGTAACCCTGAAGATAAATTTGAAGTAAATAAGAATACGGCTACCAGACATGAACATGATGAAAGGGTGATAAATATTTTACTAAATACGAAGAAAACTCCGAAGACACAGGTGTGTTAGAAAATTAAATTTCCTCTTACTTACTTCATAAATTGTTAAACATTCCATAATCTGTAAACATGGATGTTCTGTGGATATGCAAATCAGTCTGCAGTTTTCGAGAGACATTTTCACTTAAGAGTAAACAAATCTTCAATTAAAACATACATTTGAAACGGTTATTTGGGAAAGAGGAATGCAGTCTCTCAATGCCCACAGCCCCTTCTCCGACTGGGCACTCAGTCGGGTTCTGTTTCCATTACGTGTCAAATGCCATTCGCGGAACTGTCTTCTTCACTCCGACACTTGAACCTCAGGTTTCACACTGCTTACTAATATCCTATTCATGCGTCTTTCCTTGGCTAAACAGGGTCCAGAGTGTGGCACAACGAATCTGTAAAGTACACGTACTTAAGCCTGATTTCGTTCCAGTCGAGTGTTATCATCGCCCAGCACCAGCTGTCAGTGCTGTCCTGGGAACAAACTGCCAGCCGAGACACAATAATGCTGAGTTTTAAGTCCAATGTCCAGTTTTCTACGGAATTTTAATAAATGAATTACCATACGTTACAAACATCTTAAAAATCTTATTTTCGCATAATGTCAAGGTAGGGCTGTCTGACCTGCATTTGTAGTCTACGTACTTACAGCTACATACCGTATGTTAATTCGTGTCGCGGACACTCTTCGATGCAAGTTTGTGACGTGGACGTGCTGAGATGTAGACTCTACACGAGACGCAGCATCTAAACAGCTTAACCATTTCGGAATATAGAACAATTTCCTTTTAAAAGCCTTAAATATTTCTGCCATTTATCTGACTAAAAATGTCTCTGCAGCCAACAAAGTTCTTAATCCTGTCGCTACAGGCTGTATATAAATACACTCGCATAACGGTTCGCTCAAGGGCAAGTTATTTAGAAGAGGACGTGTTACGTTAGTTTCGGCATTAGCAGTTAAAATGTAAATATCCTTCATTGTTTTCAATACACTGCCACCTCGTAGATTAGTAATGTCACTGAAAATACAAGCACTTACAAACATTTTCTTCGTCCAATTGTCGCAAAGCATTGCGATGAGAACACAAGCTAAATATTCTGAAGTACGAGCAAGCTACATCTTTTCAGTCTCTAGTCCGTTCTTATATATTCTTACTTTAAACTTAAACAAATTTAAACCTTCTTTTAGCACAAATTGAAAATAAATCTCTTTCCTAAACACTATAAGTCACATACGGTTACAAATTCAAATTAACTGTCTATGGAACATGGGGTAAAAGAACTCTTCCCCTTAATACAGTACATCCCGTTTACACTTTCACGTAAAGTAACTTTTCTAGAATAAAAATTAAAAATGTGTTTGTGCCAGATTGTGTGACGAAGACTTATAGTCTGCAGTTATCATATATAAATATGAAATAATAAAAATATTACACGACTGACTGACTGACTAAGGCTTCTTTTCTGCACAATGCCATAAAGACACTGACTGGTCCCTAGCGTGGACAAAAGAGAGTGACGTACAGTTTGGAGATAACGGACTCGGGTAACTTGTATAACTTCAGTATTCCCATCTCATTCATGTGACATAAAAATGGGTCAGTTTACTGTCCGCCGGACGCACGCCCTATCCACCTGGAGCACCGCCGCCTCGCGCGCGCACGATACTTGTTGTTCTCATCGCAAGCGGTGGGCAACAGCCATCATGCCCTATCTGCCACGGCGAAACTCAGCGATTACGTGTTAGCTGATAGGCCTAGCTTCCGAGAACCCGACAAGGTCTCTGAAATAGTCGGTAAGCGAAGCCTGACACGAAGACTTCTGTTTCGTCACGCACCCTCGATACAACACGCGCACATCACAGCAAATTCAGCGGCGCTGAGACCTCACGGCTGCTCTTCAGACGGCAACAAACAGCGCTCATTCTTCGTCGCAGAATTCCCTTGCGGAATACACCAGACATGGAAACGTATTTTTATTTTTCAATGAAGTGCGACACGCAATTGCAGAACTTACGAAGTGTGCGTAGTGTGCGTAAAAATCCCTTAACATGCACAGATTTTTCTGCAGAAATGGAAATGCCGATGGACCCCGTGTTTCGATTCCTGCTGTCGCGAATCCGCCTGAAGTCCTTACACTTTGCTCCGTCAGATCGCGCTACGGTAGCTACTGCAACGCACCGTGTGCTGTAACATTCGTAAGCATTATCTTCTGCCTGCTTGGTGTATTTATGTGCTTGTGGGCTTATGAGAACAAAAAAAGCTTTACTTGCCTAAACACCATTAACTGGTTGCTTCTGTAACGGACACAAGTGCCTTCTGTGCGGAAGGAACTACATTTTACAGTCTATTACTTAGATAAATTTCGGGCTTTGCGATACTACATTTCCGCAGTACACTCGCTACTAACTGCCAGAGACACTACTTCTGCTCGCTCTACAATGTAATGCCCTTTCTCCCACCGACGTCGCGTTTCTCGCTTCAGACGAGTATGCCGCTCCAGTTTTACGTATTTATCGGTCATGCCATGGCTCAGGCGGTTAACCGCCGGCCTCTTAGCTACACGCTGTGGGTTCGTTCCCAAAATCACGGGCATTCCATGTGGGATTTGTAGTTGTGACTTTGACACTCCACTAGTACAGTACACCGCGTTCAAAAACCTTTTCTTGGATTTCTTAACACTGAAGACGGTGGCATCACGCTCCTCCAACGCGCCGTTACAATTTGCCAGTAAAATACACAATTTGTCCAACCAATGCGCTGTATTCTAATGTCTCTACACAGAACATGTACAATACAAAACTGACCACTAGCTACAGTGCAACACCCCACAAGACCTGAACCTGCAACACGCCTGCTGTCCGTAATTACACTTCGAGTACAGCAATTATTCGCGTGATACCCACACAAAATACACTTACATGACGACGCACCACTACACGTTCTTACCACTCGCACAGAATATTTACTGAATTCGCCAACAGCTCGCTGGCCGACACAGTTCTGTGCGGCCGTGTCCACGTTCGCTGTACGGACATAACGTTTCTGCCAGTTCAAAGCCAAGCCCCTAAGAAATAAAACGCTACAGGCAAATTGCCAGCAACGGACTTGCACTCTGACGTGGGCACTGTGGACGTTCTGGCTGCACATTCCAAATCGTCACTTTAAGAAAAACCCGTACGTCACTTGTAATACTGCCGATACTTTAAGTCACGTTACAAGCCAGCTGACACTGTCGCATGGCACTGTGTATAACGGCCCAAACGGGCAGAAGCGTGTGTCAGACTGAGTAAAGAAAGGCACGGGTGCCTCAATACAAACAGTGTGCTGTGTTGGTCTCTAATCTGCACAACTACACACTCATACGTCTCGCACAAAAATAAACACAGACTGAAAGAACTGAGCCTATTAGAAAACAGAACAAATTTAATGTGTTCCATGTCCGTGCACTATATCATACAAAAACACTAATCACCAACAAATGCACAAAGAGAGTTCTATCATCAATTATAACACACTCCTACATGTTTCGACCCTGCTGGGTCATCTTCCGGGATAATTTTTTTTTTGTTATCGTTACACTAAGGTTGCACTTTATAGCTGAGTAAGAATGTGCTGTTGACTGTGTACTGCGTTGTTTCTGGAGGCGTGAACTCTCCGCGGTCCGGACCCGCGGGCCCGGACCGCGGAGAGTTCACGTCTCTTTGTGCAATTGTTGGTGATTAGTGTTTTTGTAAAGCAGAAGAAGTCTTCCGTGCTCTTGTAGCTTAGACACATAATTTACTCCGGTATAAGTGCCCACTAAAAACGGAGCTCGCGCACAGAATCTAAAACGCCCCTCGCGTAATATGCACTAACAGCCGCGCAACTCAATACTCGTGTAAAACAGGTAATGGAAATGACGTCCGTCTCTCAAACATGCTTAATACCTGGCAAACAAATGATTAAAAACAATTACGGTTTCGGCCCGAAAATTGGCGATATTGCATACTCGATGATTTATTTTATTTTGTCCTCTTGTGTGTATGGACTGCCTTTATATGTGCTTTCAGGCCTGCCCGTAGGTGGCAGGCAGGTGGCGTCGTACCGTGTGAACGGGCAGACATCAGAGCACGGCTGTGCAGTCGGCACACAAAACCTCCGACTCCGACTCCTCAGTTTTTAAAACTCCGACTCCGACTCCTTCATAAGAGCTCAATATGTATTAATAACGGTAAACCTATAACACACGTGACCACCACGTGAATCATCAGGCTACTGTTTAGACTTTTAACCTATATTTAAGTATAAGTCTAATGGTTACTGTAGCTGTCCGGGCTCTGGAGTTGCAGTATCTAGTTAAGATATTAAACTGAGGTCGAAGTCGGTACATTTTTACCGACTCCTACTGCACCTAAAATTCCTTCCGACTCCGACTCCACAGCCCTGCATCAAAGGACGACGATAAATGTTCGGTTCACAAAAATGTTACGTAAAGCGGTCACTGAATGACGCGCTGTGGGGTCAGTTGCACCGTCATGATGGACCAACCAGGATCCCTTCTCAGTTTTAAATTTTCTCAAAACTGCGCGAAAATATGTCCACTGCGTTTCTGAATTCATTGTGGCCGACCAGAAGATGGTCTGACCACTACTACCGAACTGACGGCACATCATACCGAAGCCTTCATGTCCTGTAACAGCACCTCGTGTGTTAAGCCTGCTATAATCTGCCCACCAGTTACAAAACCACCCTCTCGCAACACAGTCTGCATCCTGCAGTTTCAGCACAACTGTACATTTATATGGTTCAAAATAAAACATGACTCGGATACACCAGTTTCCACAGAAAACCGTCCGACAGATTTTCGTGGAGATGCTTCCAGTCTCGCTCCAATATCATTTAATGTTTCTTCTGAACGACTGCGTCGTGTTCGTTCGCGCTTTCTCTTTAACAACAAAGCAGTAATTCGAAACTTGTTCACGAGCCGTATGTCGATTTCGAAGTAACTGACACACCGGGAAACCAACTTCTGAATTTTCTACGACACTTGTTTAGAGGATTCACCGTCAAATAGCTGTCCACACTTAGAAAAACACACTTCACACTCCCAAACAAAAATAACGATTTACATCACACTAAAAGTCAAGCTTTCTTAGTGTTCACGGCTACCGGATTCCTATGGTTACGACCAAGCTTATTTTGTGACGCCAATCTGTTGCTAAAGAACGTGGCAATCTTATAGTTTGCGTTCTGCAAAAATTTTAAACGCATCTTAAAGTACTCGTACTTACATGATTTTTTTAATGAAAAATAAAGACTGAGAAGTGAAAATGCATCACCGGCTAAGGTTAGTAAATCTCAACATCAAGACAGCTTGTAATCGGACCCGTGTGGGCTGAGTAACATAACCGCGGCGAACGGCAAATGGTCAAGTTACATACGATTGTTGCACCAGCCGTGTCGCAATCGGCGGTCTGTTACTGCTGTTATTGCTACATCGTTGCTGTGCAGAGCGTGTATATATATATATATATATATATATATATATATATATAGCCCATCCCTAATTTAGTACTTTATTCACTGAATACAGTTAACAAAACCCTACATTCGAGTGCTTCTCAGTTCGTTGTCACACCCTGTGTGCGAGTCAAATTCATGTCGCCCTTACATGAGTAACAAATCACGGAAACCTTGCGGATGACGTTCACGAAAATGTCACGGCTTACAGTCGCGATACCCGTTCTCAAGCAAACGTTCCGCCAGATGATCGACAGTTTATCAAAAGTGCAATAAAAGAGTTACAGAACTATTAAAGTTTAATATCATTTCTTCTTCCGTGATATGTGTTTCACTCTTCTCGGTTCAAAAACAACGGGTTTTAGCTATGTTTAGAAGAAAATAACTTACTAGTCAGTACTGTAATGGCTTCATCAGTCGTCTTGATACCACGGCACGTAACGGGTCCAGTTTATACATATGAGGAGAGATGCGACATGTCGACAGACAAGACAGACTGGGTAAAATTCCAGTAGTATAGATAGTGAACTCTAAGCCCACAGACCGTAAAATGATCAAGACAACGGTGGGAAGAGTATTTTAGGACCATAGATACACACACACACACACATACATATATATATATATACACACACACACATATATATACACATACACACATTTTATCAGACAACTGTGTCCCTAGTCACTTCCTGTCAGGCCACTTGACTCATAAAGCACTGATGCTCAATGACAACATGCTGGTTAGCCGTGATGCCTGACTTCATGGGAAACGGCGTGAGTTGTCAAACAAAATAATGTCCATGCATTATAATTGCACGTTTGACATTCACATTTAGTGGCGCACATAACTTTTCATTCTCTTTGTGCACTAAAAACTTCCTGAAACAATTAACGACAACTACTTTTTTCGACAATAAAACCAAAAATAAATGAAAGACGAACGCCACTACTCAGTTGTTTTAAATGCAACTGTATTTTTGCAGCAATACTAACTAACTACATGGAGCAGAGACCTTCTTGAGAAGCTAACAGTTTCGCAGGAAGTCGAGAAAACACACTGAGAACATCTAGAATCAGAAAGCGTTTTCGTGTATTTCGTTAAAAATCCACTATATAGAAAATCCTTCCAAAGACAGTTGCGGGTCTGGCGAAGATCTATAGGGTCATTAATTTTATGTCCAAAACTGATCACTTCCCGTCGGGTCGCTTATGGTAGACGCCAAGCCCAATCGCCGGCTCGACCCCATGCTGCCTACCGCAGACAGTTCTCTGCGAAGGCGCCTGCAGTAGTTCCATCGGAGCAACCCATGTTTTTGTACGCTAGACACGCTAAATAAAATTCCCACGAAAAATATCACGTAACTTCAGACGCAAGCTTCATACTGCAACTGTTCCAAGGCGGCAAACAAAGCGTCGTTATGTGAACAGGTTCGAGGTGCAGGCACACATCAAAATTGCTGCTGCATTTGCATCCACAAAACAAAACTGAGGTTCCAAAAATCTATTACGCAAATCGTCAAGGATGACTGAATTTTGTTGACAGGCACCTTCATGCGGTGCCTCATGCAGGACAGGCCCCACAATCATTGTCTGGCGACGAAGCGGCGGTGTGCGGTTTGTTTTGAGTTCAACTAGAATTATTCGGGGGCACTGTGCTACAAACCGGCAGGTCGCGGGTTCGATTCCCGATGGTGTCAGTGGAATTTTTCATTGGCATAATCCTGTCGGTCGCACTATGGCCCTGGGGTCGACTCAGCCTCTAACGGAAATGAGTACCAGGAATATTTCCTGGGGGGTAAACGCGGCCGGTGCGTAGGGCTGACAACCTTACCACCTTCATGTGCCGATTGTCTAGAAATCTGGGAGCCTCAACCTCCTGGAACCCTGTGGGCCTGTCCTGGCCTGTAATGGGACTGCTTTACCTTTTTTTTTTACCTAGAATTATTCGCCCATTCTTGACACCACAATTCACAACCTTCCACATATCCCGGTACCATATTTTGAACATCTGTCGGATCAGGGAAGAATTTTGCCTGTTTTCAGCAACCGAGTGCAACAATTCGCCCACCAAACAAGTCTATGCATGAGATATGCACTCTTCTGCGCTATTACGCAGCGTCGAATGATAATCCTTCGCTGTGGGACCGATAAGTTGTCCCGAAACGTCGCTGAAGGTTTACTATTCGACGCTGCGTAATAGCCCAGCAGAGTGCAGATCTCATCAACATCGCGGCGGACGCCTGAAATCACGGAACGTCTATGCATTTTGTATAAAGTGCTTCTGGCAACAGAATAATATGCAGGCAACTGTAATATTTTCATCCGCCACATTTAAACCTGTGCAATCAATTTTTTACTTGTATGTTAAATACGTGCACAGTAACAATTCTAGCACCGAAGACGATATGAAAGCATTCAAAATAGCGTTTTCAGCTTCATTAGCCTAAATTCTGCGTGCACTCAACCTGTCTGTTAGGTGTGGCATGAACAGGCGAGCCGAAGGACATTTTCAGCACCTTCTTTAAACATGGCGAGTAAAAGCCTTGCATTAACTGCAGTACACTGAATTAAACACGTAACCCAACTCACGTCAAATTTCAATCGCAGCGACAGCTGTGCAGTCTGCCCAAGGACAGTGACGCGTGACGTCAAATAAGAAAAAACTCCCTGTGTTACGTACGGCTCTTTATACGACTTTAACATACTCAATAAAGCTAAACAATTTAAGCTTTCAGTAAAGAGGGGAATCCTTTTCACTCATAAGAACCAACAGCAAACTCCCTTGAAAACTTTTCATGCAGACCCCGAATCCCCGAGTTCATCGACATTCTATGGGTCCTTTCTGAGATTCGACAGGCGGAAGGAAGCAACTCGCCAGTGTTCGCTCACTTCACACGCCTCGTGCAAATAACGAACAGACATAAACAAATACCGCAATCCCACAGCGTATCATTCAGCATTGCCTTACTCCCTTAACCTTTTAAAGCCTAGCGGTAACTTTACATACGACCAGGTTTAACATTAAAAAATTCTACGTGGTGCCCACCTTGCGTTTATGTGTTTTGTACGGATCGCAGAACAAACAGCAACTTTTGCCTTATAAAACATTAAGAGACTGATTTTTATAACCCAAGTTGGAGAGCGTTTACAGCGCGGTACGCACTGAGACATTATATAAAAGATACGCTTCGTCTTTAAAGGGTTAAAGGACACCACATAACACAAGATGCCGCGCCAAAAGAATCACTTTCTCGGGAAATACACATGTACATACGTGCGCAGTGAACTGACTAGAACAAAACTGGCATGCAACAGCTGCAGAGCTACTCGTTTTCAGTTCTGTACGTCGGTCGGTCGTGTCAAACCGTACGGGCAGAAGGTCGCATTTCCTTTCCTTAAACCTTGTCACACTGCACACAAACAATAACACATTAGCAAGAACTACTTAGTAAATACAAAACGTTTTATTAGAACAACAAATAAAAGAAAACTGTGAAACATAAATGTACGCTACGCACAAAACGTGCAGTTGCGAGCAGAACTCGCAAGGCCTGCTTCCGTAACACCCATAATTAAGCCTACGCTTCTACAGATCTATGAGTAGGCAATGTTGTCACCCTTTCCTTTGCAGCAAGTGTCTTATTCAGCATACGTTACATCTGTCGTACCTAAAAACTCAGAGTTTCACACCGTTCGTCTGTAACTGCTGACTTAACACAACATGTTTCGCAAGTCACGTGTTGGTACATTCACCACGCCTCCTTACCAAACCACATGAACCAGTCCAGTGCTTCATTAGTTACCGCCATCAGACCGACAACTACCGAAAACTGTTGTTCGGCCGTTGCATATTTTACATGCTACAAAAGCATTACCTTAATTTGATGTTATTTACGTAAGTATTGCCTTCGCCAAAGTCGCAAACCTTTCCAAAATCTGTTAGCACATATCATTTCAGGACCCTCCATTGCTAATTATTTATAAATACCGGGGGCCACAGCCAGGGGTTTCCACCCCACACAATCGGAAATGGTCACGAAACAGAGTTCTATTATATTTCAGATTTTATCAACTTTATACTTAAAAGATTTGATGTACGTACATCCCGATTTATCACATGTAAACAACAACAAAAACCACTGACTACGACTGCAATACGCGTACGTTTTACCACTGCGTGACGCGCTGCACGCTACTTACGGCTGAGTAGTTCAGCCGGTTAGTTGTATCTCATGGCTAGCAGTTTGCATGTAGTGATATTGCTGATCGGCCTATAGCCTACCCACTGCCATTACAGACAAGACGGAACACAAACACTACGTTTCATGCCAACATAGCAGCTACGTGCCACATACCATTACGCACCCCATCAAACAGACGCCGCGTCTCATGAAGACAAGAAGCAGCAATGCCGGCATTACTTGCTACTACCATGTTGTTCTCTCTCTCTCTCTCTCTATATATATATATATATTTGTTTTTAAAAGCATGATTCACATGCACTGTATAACGCCAAGGACTGAGATATCAGTCTGGCCCCACAACTGGTGTTGCAATTATAATTTTGATTTTTATTATTTATGTATTTCAACGGCCTGGAGGCGACCACGTAGCTGGTTGAAACATGCAGCCGATGTCTGCACAATACAAGGAACATCAGTTGCATTGGTGGTAATTAATAACCGTTGCACAAGTGACGCACCACAACGGGCTGTACAACACCCTGGTAACGTTCCCGTCAACTGATACAGTATCTCCAATTACATCACCAGTCATTTTCCGGTTCTGTATGTATAGCTGTTTTATTGATACACGCGCCAATTAAACTGCACACACTTCTCACTCTACTGGTGGTAACTCCACCATGATGACCCAGGTGGGCTGAAACGAGTAGAGACCGACTAGGACAGGTGTGCCTCCCTATATACAGCGTATTCTGTTGGTTTTTAAGTCTTATAATTAAATAACACGCTGAAATATGCGACGCTACAAGAAAAGAAAATGTGTATTTTTACGCTTCTCGGTAAGTGTATGTGTAGCACACGGTGTTGGCAAACCTAGCTATGTGATTCAGAGCAGTGTTGCGGTACGCCGTGCAATACTGCCATCCCAAAGCAACGCGTGCCCTGAACCAACACGCGTCCGGCGCAGCAACGTTTCATATAAATTTCACCCCATGTTCACTAAAACGTTTTCGTGATAGCTGCGCTGTAAGCCGGTAGGCCAAAATCCTGCGTTCCGGAAATCTTTGCCCCCCACCACCACCACCACCACCACCATCAGGCGTTCACTAACGCCGCGTGCCCGCATTTTCTACGGTGGCGCCTAATATCTCCAGCATGATTACTGCAGTTCACCTGCACCGAGCAGCAAGCGACAGGATAAGGTCGAAGTTCATGCGGTACTCAAGAATTTTGGGTCCTCAGTATGGACCTTGCTTGTCATCCTTCTGACGCCTGGAATTTGGAACGTCCTAGACATCTGGACAATCTGTGAACCTCTGATCACCATCCTTGATGAGATCGAAACGTTAGATTTTGATATAGATTTGGCCCAGCTGTTAGGCCGCGGAAGCTCTGGTGATTTCGTGGACTGAGAAAGCTGAAAATCTTACGCGTTTCTGCAGCACCACAACATATGTCGTGTCACTTGCAACATCGCAGCAGTTTAATTTTACAGTAAGGCTTCTGTTCCAAATTTTTGTCCTTTCAGTCCCTACATGCTACTCCGGTTTACTCTTTTTCAGACATCGTTACTACTACGAAGTACACACGGAGCACATGGCTCGTACGGGAAACACTTTGTGGGGAGGGGGTGCAGTAAAACATTCCGCTGACCGAGACTTCAGTCTTCTGAGATACGAAGCCGTGCAGACTGGCATGTAAATAAATGCCGCTGCATCTGTAAGGCTTCATCTTCATCAGCAGTTCTATTAGAACTTCAGACTCGCTTCTGTTGACCAATTTATTCTTTTTCCCTCTCGGGTATTCTTGAAGGCTAACCACTTACAAATATATGATAGGTCACTAGTGACGTAAATAACTTCCAAGAACAAAATAAAGCCGACAAAGTATGCAATATTGCACAAAGATGTACACGCGAATTACGTAGGATATATTACGCATCTCTTCTCTTAACGTTCAGTCAAACCCGGTTATAACGACATCGGTATATGCGACACCCCGTCTACAGCGTCAGGTATTCTGTAGTACCAATTAATTCCTTGCTGTTAACAACTGTTACAACAACACTCGTTTATAACGACACAAAAAATATTCAGTTCCTTTCAAGACGTTATAACCGAGTTCAACTGTAATTATAACCAACTTTACGTCCCAAATCCTCAAGAGGTAACAGCTATTCATTCTGTCCAGAACCTGCCAGATCGTCACCGTGTTCGCAAATCTTGCTAGTACACCTGGTCTTCAAACCGATGCATTTCACAACCGATTTCTCTGGCAGCTTGCAAATCATTTTTCATTAACACATCTGGCTCCAGGTTTGTTCCAAGAGGCGGGAAACAACAATAATAACAAACAAAGCGCGATCTATTTATTTATTTCCAAGGCACGACAGCCCCTAGTGGGCCAGGTCCTCCTCACTGTCGGCAGTTAACTATCACACTCAGGCCCACCACATTCTGTAGGAACACCTCCGAAAGGGTGACCAGCCCGACGCAGAGACCTCTGACACACAACACTCAAGAGACATCCGTGCCCTCGCAAGGATTCGAACCCGCAATGCCAGCAGGCGAACGGCCGAAGGCCCACGTCTTAGACCGCGTGGCCACTGGGATAGGCCAGCGCAATTTATACAAAACAAAAGTTTATAAGAACTGGATGAATAACACAGCTTAAATAATTCTGCGAACTGGTAAATATGCGTAATGATTTAACTATTACTTGTAACCGTTTCATGTCCAGTGGTACCTGTTACGTACCGCCTGCCGTAAAAATCTGCATCCTGCCGTAAAAATCTGCATCCTGCCCACACATCGCATTTCAGTGCGGTGCGATTCTCACTGTCGACACCGATACTTCCCTCAACAGCATTAACAAACTGTCGTAAGAACGGACACAGACCATGTACTTGGTCAGGTAGGAATTGAATTTTCATGTAACAAACGAATTATCAACGAATTACAGTTCAGATATTTCGGTAATAACAGAATGACACAGCAAAATGAAGTCTCACAGTCAAGTACGTTAAACGAACAAAAACGAAAAGAAAAAAAAACCACACACACCTGCGCGCGCGACAGTAAGGGCCATAACTTGTGCTTGAAAAAATACACTTCGCCCAAGGGCCCACAAATTTTCCAAAACTCTAGTATCCACCTCCAAATTCTGGGCACCAGAAGGGCGACATGAACCAACTTCCACGCTGAGGACGCACAATTATGGAATGACCTGTGAACCTCATCGTTTTCTCGCGCTTTCTGCTCGGTGCATGTGAACTGGTACACAATCACTAAAACAGGTAAAACTCCACTTGCACGTTTTACATTTTAATATTTGCTTTCTTTTTTGGTAGTATGCGGAAAAACCAAAGAATATGTTCCTTCAGTCGCCAGCAACACACAGTGACAGTTTAGTGCCTCAAAACCACAGCACGCCAAAGAACCCTAAGCCAGCATAAGTCAAAACATGACTAAGATATTTTCTCCTTCTCTTGCAAGAGGCCTTTCCAAAATATATGTTCTCTCCACCATGCCAAACCCAGCATCACTCACATTACCCTTCACACTACTAGCAAACTTGTTTAACATCATCCACCCACTACCACAGTGTACAGCAACATTTGAGAAAACCCATAATCCTGCACAGGCCACAAACTAGTTATAGAGTAAAATTCTTATTTTTTTAAAGAAAAGTATATTTTATTTTAAGCAATAAGATTAAAATTACTATTAATTAATTATTATTGCAATAAGATTGATATAATTATAGTTTCATATTGAGGATCTCCAAATCGTTAAGAGTGGAACATCCCAAGAGAAGCTTGCCAGTTTCTGTCACTGGCAATTTTTAAATAAATATACAGACTTTTAAACCACAAAATTATGACTGAAATACACTTGTACTATTATTATCATCAGATTATACTCAAAGCTGAGAGAGTTAGCAGTATGGCAGAGCTTACAATTCTACATTTATATCGTTTCTCCCACTGTAAAGTTCCCAAAATACAATGTCTGTCAATTACCACATGAATAACGTTTATTAAATTTAACTCTGCAAGCGATATTCACCAAACCACTCAAAAAGTCGTCTCCATTCTCATGGACGACCGTAAGTTACATGCGTTCAAAAACACTGCCCATCACTGCACTACCTGAACCCTCTTCAGGCAAGATGGGGTTTTGGGACCAATTTGCCTGAGTGTGCCTTGTGTTGCTTGGATAGGATTAAATGATGTAAAATTAAAACACACAACTGTGAAACAGCATGACATATACAGACATTATTACCAAGAAAAATGGTAGATCTGTACCTACTCTCTCTTTCACCTTTACTACGTTATTCTCATGTATCAAGAAACAAGTGCTTGAAATATAAGGAAACCATTTACAATTAATGGCAATAAATATAACTATAGGCCTCAAACCACTCTGAACAGCAGTACAAAAATATATCTGCTTTCTGAGTGATTGAATTGCACTCTTGTTTTGTAATCAAACATGAACGTATATCTGGTGGTACTTCTTGCAATGATACACGCTGTACTATGAGTACAGGACAGCCACTTTTATGATCCTACAACCACTCATATTCTTCTGGCAAGGACGAAGCTACAGTCTCTACTCTATTGGTTATGATGTGAGGTCACCTGTTTCATGTAAATAAAGATGTAGTTTCCAGACCAACAACACTCAGCAGCAATGTTCCCTCTAAGCTGCGCCAGTACACATCCGCACAGTAACTGAAATGCTCCCGTGTACACTGAATTGTTGCCACACAGCTGAAATTTTCCTATTATGTATATTACAAATAAATTTTCTGCTCAGAGTAGTTGCAGGTCTGCGCAGCTGTAAAAACCTTAGAGGCAACTCTGCTCAGCAGTCAGATTAAAAGATATATTTCGCCATACATGCGCCCCCATCCAGAGCAGGGCAAAACAATTTTCTCTACACACGTTACCAATGCCCTGTAGTAACCATGCGCAACCTCCAATCTTATACTCACCATGTGGTCACTTACAACGTACACTAGCTACCAAGACCTGCTAGTGTGCACTTTCCTTCATACTTCAGGATTAATACAGTGCAGCACTTGGGCTTAATGTACCCACCCATTATCAACTTCACATGGACTTCACTAAATGCGGCTGCAGTGGAGTCCCTTCTCTTCGTAGGCAGACACTGCTCTACACACTTCTTTGCCTGCCTCTTGCTTGCCAGCAACTTTTTCTACCTGACAGATTATCCAACAACTGTACATTTTGGACAGAAATCACCGAGCCCCGCATGGCTCATACATGATACATACACCTCACTGATCCTAACACGGTGGCATTACGCAGATAACTTGCAAATCTTCACTCCAGCCATTTTGTGTGACGGCAGGGAGTGCAGCTATCACCACTATTCCCATTTGCATTGACATTAGCTCCATGAGTTTCCGATAAGAATATTGCAGTTAATATTAGGTTTGTCCTCACCATATTTGCAGAAGGTGCTAGAAATGCTTTCTTTTGGCTCGAAGGCAAATGTCACACCCAACAAGCACGTTGTTCATTGAACATTGAAGCTGTACAGATTAAGCCAGCCAAACAGCAAGTGACAAGTGACAAAGCAGGAGATGGAAGGATAATATTAATACTGATCTTATGCAACTGAATTGTGGGGACAGAAAACAGATGGAATTGGCTCAAAATTGTGTCTATAATCATTGGCATTAGTAGTGTTTAATCTCTTAATGTTACTATCACAGTACAGATAGGAATCGTTAGTTCATTTCTCGAACAATTATGTTGTTATTCAGAAGTTTACAGATACTGTATTAAAAAAGAAACAAGTAGGTTTAACCTCAGTTTCTTACTCAACTGAATAAGTAAACTTGTGAAATATTCAAGTTGTGTTCGTTGGTAAACTATGCACATTTAGGAAGCAAAACATGAATGCACCTTGCTGTTGACATGTCAAGTGTGCACCAAGTAAGGACAGAAGTATATGAATTATTCAGTGGTGACACATTGCCTGGGGATGAAAACCCTACTTTCCTGCTCACTTTACCATGTGGCAATCAAAAATTAGTGTCAAAAGCACCATTTGCCCGATGGATGCAAAACAAGAATTAGTAAGAACCCTAATTTGTGGTGAATGATGAAAAAATTAAATTTAAATATGTTTCTCTTAAGATCATTAGCACATATACGTATATATTGCTTTTTCAGCAGAAGAAATTTGTTTATTGGCAAGCATGTTGTGAGACAACTGTTCAACTTCCATACAACACATTAAGTTTCCCTTAACAGATATCTCCACTGTATCCAAAAATACTTATTGGTAGTCCAATGTTATGGTTTCAGTCTGTTAATTAAGTCTTAAAAAAACACGGATGCTTACCAGGTTACTGAAACTTAAATGGGTAGCACTAGAGGTTGAATACCATACACACAAATTCTGTACTTTGCTAGTGACATACACTACACAGGCAACATTCTGTTTCTGACCCATGGGTTACAGTAATGGGGTTAACTCCTTAACTACATGCCTAATAATTCTGTATGAACTTAGCAGTGATTCATATCTGTGAAATACTCCACAAAAATTACATAAAGAATGACAAGAAACACCATACCTTTTGGGTCGTAAAATTAATATAAAAATATGTGGCTTCAGAAAGGTGTTCAGCTTGGTATAAGATCACATACTGGACACAAGAGTCACTGCACAATCACTCATAGCATAACTATGTACATACCATTTTTTATGTCAGGTGTCTCAAACGTTATTGAATATGGATTCGAAATGGTATTAATTTCTTTTTATCACTAAACATTTATTTTGTTGTCATTGGGAAATTTTTATATCAACAATAAATCTGAATTGTATTTCTTGTATTATAGACGGCTGATTGTTGTTTGTTGTGTGGTGTTTTCTTATTTTTTGTCTATTTTGTTTTTACAGCATGTGTGTATAACTAACATGTTTCATACTCAACCATATCAAAGGGCTCTGGATCTGTGAAACGTATAGGCATGCATGCATGCGGTTGAATATGAAACATGCATACATACATACATGCATGCATGTATGCATGTATGTATGTACGTAAGTAAGAAAAATTTTGTTTCCTCTCACTACGAGCAGCAGTCAACACTGTTTCAATGAACTGCTGACAAACATCGAATGACATCTGCAACCTTTCGCTAGTGGAAAATGCTATTTTTTCATTGTTCTAAATCTGAGTTCCTACCCACATTGCGCTGATCATTTCTGCAACCCGTGGCTCACCAACCGCGTGTCTCAATCCACTGACTGCAAACTACCGTCAACAGTTACCTCGACAAAACTTACCTCCATAAAAGAACAGAGTATATATCCAACGATGAAAATACGCTGGGCACTAATGAACTTTATGTTAAATCGTTCGTGTTTCATGTTCTCTAAGTGACAGTAGATACAAGCTGCCCTACTTAAAAATCTTGATTATAGCACACACACGCTGAAATGTCATACTTTACAGATGTTAGCAATTACTGCTCAAAGTAGACATCATACACCGTTTTAAATTGCACAAAAGTTTAGACACACTCACTATGGTACAGCAAAACCCCATTCTCTCCTGCAGAATATGTGCATTTCGCGCCTGCACACACACAGTTCATAACTACCAACCTCCAACTGCACTTGCACCTCCAACCAACCCTTTCACTACACACACGCAAGTGAACTCACGTAGATCGACTGATATCTAGACATGCATACACATTGACCACTAATGCCCTCTGCTGAGAAGTACATAGAACTGCATCGTCATCCGTCGCCAGACACTGGCCTAAAATGCTGCTATCTGGTACGAAATACCTTAGCAATAGTACTTTTACTTCCTAGGCTCAGTAGGCAAGCAGTCTTCGAATTCTTATGCAGGTGATGTCTGAGGACGGGAGAGAAGCAACATTGCCAGCATATTTAGGGTAAATGGAAGGAAAGAACGGTTGTATCCCGGAAGATAAGAACAAGAATCTCCACCTTCGGAAAAGCCTGAGGCGTACATCCAGTTTGCAACCTGCAGGGTAAAAGCGAAAAAAGTATTCCGATGGAAAGTACACTAGTTTTTAAATGGCGATTTTGCACTACGAGGACTCTAAATTGTTGCATAACTAAATTAATACCGGCATTGGTTATTATATTAATAATGTGACTAAAACTCCCTTGGAATTCAGTACTGTGTAGTTACCTGGAGTACGGGTGAGAGTCTGTACACATAGTAAAGCTAAAGGTAAAGGTAAAGCTAACCCGAGGCCTGGACAGGCCCTTGGGTTCCAGGAGGTTGAGGCTCCAAGGTTGCAAGATAATCGGCGCATGAAGGTGGCAGGGTTGTCAGCCCTATGCACCGGCCGCCTTTACCCCCAGGAAATATTCCTGGTACTCATTTCTGTTAGCTCAGTCGACCCCAGGGCCACAGTGCAGCCGGAATGATTATATCAGTATAACAGATGGCTTGCCTATGGAAAATGTTACCTTTTTTAATTTTCTAACATATTATTTTAGGCAGAGGTTGTTTCTGTGTTGCAAAACATCCTGTTGTGGCACAGAATGAGGAAGCATCACACTGAACCTTTCATTCAGTGTCTCTACTTCGCTTTGATTTCATGTGCTGCCAACTGTTTACACCACTAACGTGAATTGCTTAAATCATTTTTTGACACTTCACAGACTTACGGGCATAAAGGAACGACTTAGCGATGATGCATTCCTGGATGCGTAAAAATAACGAATATATTAAAATGTGTTTCCTAAGTGGCTTAGTTTGGGTACTTACTGTTGCTGAATAACGTCATTTTAAACAGGTTTATTGTAAACATTGCCCTGTGTTTGAAATAAAGTCAGAGTTCACTCTGTACACAAAATGAAGGCATGTATAGACAGCAGAGGTACGGCTCCACTCATTCTGAACCTAGGCTCTAAATGGAGGTGAGTGGTCAGCCCTTACATCACAGTAAATTCGGCCCTCCCCCCCCCAGTCAAACAACCACAGGTAACAATTTAATAGGAGACTGTGTGGGCTACAGAGCCAGCCTGGACATTTTGGAGATATTTTACCTCTGCCAGCATTTGAATTCCAGGTTGTCCAGCTTCTACCTTAAGTCACTATCCTGAATCTCCGCTGTCCCCCATTTCTATCACTTATTCAACCTCATAGAAGTTTCTTTCCATAAAGCACGGCTAAATGCATTCTAAATACAGTAAAATTTCTAAAATGCAACTATGCCGAAGGTCACTTTCTCTACAGTCAATATCAGATTGGGGTAACTGTAAAAGTTTAAGGTGCTGAAGCAGTGAAAACAAACTATTCAAGGCATAGAAATATTTTCATTTGGAGAACAAGACACTACATCTTCCTGCATTTCTCTTCAAAGTTCATAATTACGTCTTACCACCATCTGTCCAAGTGCCTAGATTTCAGCATCGAAAGGACAATAATTGTCGACTCGATTTTTCCTTCTTGCAGCAGGATACACTTAGAAGGCTCCAGAAAATGTGGAATGTTCAAAGACCTGTTATAAAATGTGTACATATTAATCTTCCTTCTGGAAAATCTGTAACTGAATTTAGTTCAGTTTCCAGCATGGCGTACATAAAGTTAATGAAAAACCAATATGAGAATTAAGGCAGTCTACGTTATCATAAACCCTCAAATTTTTGAGTACACGATGCCATGTACACTGGTGCTTATATATCAATCTGCATGGCATACTATAGCTGGAGAATGGACTTAGTAACTGCGATGCTGTGAAAACCTCAGATCTCAATGCTTTTACAATTTACACAGCGGTTTCAGAACCACGATTGTGAGTGGAATGTCAAAATTGAGATCAATTTTAGTGGATGGTTATGAGTACTGCAAATAGTTATAGCTAAATTTACAGTACTGAAAATTGATATACCTATTTTAATATTTTATTATGTTTTATCATTCCAAGAACTTATTAGTAAGAACTGTTAGAAAAACTCTTGTTCAAGGTTACACCATATTGACTGGTACATAGTTTCTGGTGTTTGGATTAAAGAATTTTATTGCACCTTCACAGGCAAGCAGCCAAGAAGAGCACTCTTCTCACGGTACTTGACTGCGAAGATGACGGCAGTATGCTCCTCTGAAAATCAAGTACCTATCAATTAGCACGGTGTAACATCCTAGATTTTGTGCTTTTTCCATCTCATACAACTAGCATCATTTTTCTTTACATGTCTGTTTAAAAAACATTAAGAGAGAAACAAAAGTAAGTAATAATTCAATTTACTTCAGTATAAATATTCTTGGTCTGTGGGAATTCTTCTTCATATATGCAAATGTACAAAGTTCATGTATAATTCTGCCTTCCTTCTTCCCATCTGTCAGCTGTTCCATGCAGCCAGCTTTATAGTATTGACACTGTAATTTAGTATGGTGACCCCACTAATTGTGCCAATAGCGTCTAAGTAAGCCATGTGTATTCAGCTATGTGAATGTGATCTGCAACATTTCTTTTCTCGTATCAATGTCATCATAGTGTATCCCATCGACTTGAAAATGATCATCAGTATTGGAAACAGGAGACATCACAAATGGGTAGAACAGGAGTGGGAGGTATGAAGTTGTGCTGTTTCTGGCCATAAATTCATGCACAAGCAAAGCATAGTGAGCAGGACCATTGTCACAGTGGAGACACGGTTTCCAATGTTTTATTTTTCAGAATGTTTTCACCACACTTTCCTCTCATGCATAGTACAGAACGCATGTAAAAATACTGACACTTTGTTTCTACTGCAGAATCCTGCTGTGCTGCACAGTTCTCTGAGTGCTGGAAAACAGTGCCCTAAGTGACAGTATTTTCAATGGACATTATTTCAGTTTTCACCTTCCCAGAACACTTGTCTCCTCTCCAGTGCAAGTTCAACATATCATAGGTTTATGTGGCAGTTTTATGTAATATGAAACAACTGGAGGGAGGTATGGGATTCTGTAAGTTTCCTTTTTGAAAAATTTTACATTAAACTCTATGTGACATTACTCGATGGTATATCAGAGTAACATATCTTACAGTTTTCAAATTAATGTAAAATCATCAATAAGACTGTGTTCTGCCGTCACAATAAGGGGACTCTCTAGGAGTTACGACAGTATCAACCTGCAGTCAGTCTGGACATTTCTACTGCGTCTCATGTAGTGGAAAGATTGTTTTCATCATCTCAGAAGCCTTGAAAGTTAGAAAAGAATCCTGAAAGGGCAAATAAAGGGACAGTACTGTAACTGTCATAACAGTGGATAATTTAAATTGATTTCTGGGGAACAAAGCTTCAGAATAATGACCTTAGGAATAAAGTGTATACAAAACTTTGCATTAAATCAGTCTGCATCACTGGTTCTTATTTTTATGCCAACAGAGTGTCAACCTTTTCTTATCACGCAATATCCATACCATAGCCATTCCAATTACTCACTTGCTACTGTTAATCCCGCTGAAGGACTTGGGCTTGGCTTCTTTATGGGCCGAATGTGCACCACATGCAGCCACATTTTGAAGTTAACACTCCTTGTTCCTTCTCTTTATAAAAGTGTAATTGTAAAATTACAATGATCTGAACCATTTGGCAATAATTCCTATGCCCACTAGAGATGTGTTTACATGTTTAAAAAAGTAAGAATTCTCAAATATGAACATGCGTCTGACACATCTCTCATAATACTTAAATATTAAAATACTTCCATCTAACTAGTTACAATATATAAACACTTAATTTACACTCTGCAAACAAGTGAGGGGAGAGTATTGACGACATTTATTTGATATAAGAACAGTAAACACGGATTGAATGGGCAATGGTACAAATGAGCACTTAATCCATGTTAAGTGGGTCCCTGTCACCACGGCATGGCGCGTCATCAGGTTGCGGATGGAGGAATGACCACCAGATATGGAGGGCAGCTGCGAATACATTGAATAAGCAGTTGTGGACAGCCGACAAGGGGTGGTCCTCCAGCTTGGGGTTGGGTGAGGTGCTAACAACTCCTCACCATAAAAAATTATGATGTTATTAACCATTACACAATGCCTCGGACCTGGACTGTTTCTTTGGTATGACCCCAGCTACGGAAAAAGGATATGAGTTTTGGAACATGGAATGTGAGGAGCATGTATAGGTCAGGGTCACTTATGACAGTGGCCAGGGAATTAGCTAAGTAAAAGTTAGATTTAGTGGGTGTACAGGAGGTTAGGTGGGACAAAGCAGGGACTGTAAGAGCCGGGGAGTATACTTTTTTCTATGGCAAAGGGCAGGAAAATCATCAATTGGGAACAGGTTTTTTTGTACACTAGAGAATAGTATCAGCAATCAAGAGAGTGGAGTTTGTTAGTGCTAGGATGTCATACATAGTGCTGAGAGGCCGCTGGGGTAATATCATTGTTCTGAATGTGCATGCACCAACAGAACAGAAAGGTGATGATCCAAAGGACAGTTTCTATGAGGAATTAGAAGGGGTTTTTTATCATTTTCGTAAGTACCATATCAAAATTCTGTTAGGAGATTTTAATGCAAAAGTGGGGAGAGAAGATATTTTCAAACCGACTATTGGGAATGAGAGTTTACATCAGGATAGTAATGATAATGGTTTTAGAGTAGTAAACTTCGCCACATCAAAGAATGTAGTTGTTAAGAGCACCATGTTTCCGCACCGAAACATTCATAAATACACCTGGACCTCTCCTGATGGGAAGACTCACAATCAGATCGATCACATATTGATAGATAGGAGATGGCATTCGAGTATACTCAATGTGTGATCTTTCAGGGGACCTAACTGTGATACTGATCACTATCTGGTGGGTGCAAAAGTTAGTGAAAGACTGGCAGTAAGTAAACAAGCAGCACAGAAGTTTGATGCAGAGAGATTTAATCTCAAGAAGCTAAGTGAACTAGAGGTTAGGAAACAGTATCAGCTTAAGATCTCAAACAGGTTTGCAGCTTTGGAAAACTTAAATGTTAGTGAGGACATACACAGGGCTTGGGAAAACATTAAAGAGAGTATAAAAATCTCAGCTCAAGATAGTCTAGGTCTACACGAACAGAAGCAGCATAAACCATGGTTTGATGCAGAATGTGCAGAATTTTTAGATAAAAGGAAGCACGCTAAAATTCAGTGGTTACAGAATCCAAACCAAAATAATGGAGATAATCTGCACAACGTAAGACGTGAAGCTAGTAGACATTTCAGGAACAAAAAGAAGGAATATCTGAAAGCTAAAATTAATGAACTTGAAACAAACAGTAAGAACAAGAACATAAGAGACTTGTATAGGGGTATCACCCAGTTTAAGTGGGGGTATCAGCCTAGAATTAATGTAGTAAAGGATGAGAAGGGTGACCTGGTTGCAGACTCCCACAGTATTTTGGCTAGGTGGAGGAATCATTTCTCCCAGCTGTTGAATATACACAGAGTTAATGATGTTAGGCAGACTGAAGTACACACAGCAGAGCCACTAGTGCCTGAGCCCAGTGCCTTTGAGGTTGAGATGGCTATTGAAAAGCTAAAAAGACACAAATCACCAAGTATTGATCAGATTCCAGCAGAATTGATTAAAGCAGGGGGTAGGATAATTCGGTCTGAAATCCATAAACTTATTATTTCTATTTGGAATAAGGAGGAATTGTCTGAGGAATGGAAGGAGTCGGCCATTTTGCCTATTTATAAGAAGGGTGATAAAACAGATTGTAGTAACTATCGAGGCATATCACTTTTGTCGACTACGTACAAAATTCTCTCCAACATTCTTTTGTCAAGGTTAACTCCATATGCAGAGGAAATTACTGGGGATCATCAGTGTGGATTTCGACGTAACAGGTCAACTACTGATCATATATTCAGCATTGGTCAAATACTTGAGAAAAAATGGGAATACAATGAGGCAGTGCATCAGCTATTTATAGACTTCAAGAAAGTCTATGATTCAGTTAGGAGGGAGGTCTTGTATAATATTCTCATTGAGTTTGGTATCCCCATGAAACTAGTAAGGTTAATAAAAATGTGCCTAAGTGAAACGTATAGCAGAGTTCAGGTAGGCAAACATCTGTCTGACACATTTTCTATTAAGAATGGCTTGAAACAAGGAGATGCTCTGTCGCCACTGCTTTTCAACTTTGCTTTAGAATATGCCATTAGGAGGGTTCAGGCAAACCAGGAGGGCTTGAAATTGAATGGTACACATCAGCTTCTGGTTTATGCTGATGATGTTAATATATTGGGCGGAAGCATACATAGTATAAAGAAAAATGCAGAAGATTTAGTGATTGCTAGTAAGGCGACTGGTCTGGAAGTAAATGCTGAGAAAACTAAGTACATGGTCATGCTTGAAATCAGAATGCAGGACACAATCACAACATAAATATAGATAATAAATCCTTTGAAAGGGTGGAAGAATTCAAATATTTGGGAGCAACCCTAATGAATCAAAACTCCATTCATGAAGAAATTAAGAGCAGATTGAAGTCGGGGAATGCTTGCTATCATTCAGTGCAATCTTTTGTCTTCCAGGTTGCTATCCAAAAACACAAAGATTAGAGTATACAGAACTGTAATTTTACCCGTTGTTCTGTATGGATGTGAAACTTGGTCTCTCACACTGAGGGAGGAACAAAGACTGAGGGTGTTCGAGAATAGGGTGCTGAGGAGGATATTTGGGCCTAAGAGGGACGAGGTGACAGGGGATTGGAGAAGACTACATAACGAGGAACTTAATGACCTGTACCCATCACCAAATATTATTCGGGTAATCAAATCGAGAAGACTGAGATGGGCGGGGCATGTGGCACGTATGGGGGAGGATAGAGGTGCATACCGGATTTTGGTGGGGAGACCCGAGGGAAGGCGACCACTTGGGAGACCCAGGCGTAGATGGTAGGATAATATTAAGATGGATCTTCGGGAAGTGGGATGGGGGGGCATGAACTGGATTGAGCTGGCTCAGGATAGGGACAGGTGGCGGGCTCTTGTGAATGCGGTAATGAACCTTCGGGTTCCATAAAATGCGAGGAATTTCTTGACTAGCTGAGAAACTGTTAGCTTCTCAAGAAGGCCTCTGCTCCATGGAGTTAGTTAGTTAGTTAGTTAGTTAGTTAGTTAGTTAGTTAGTTAGTTAGTTAGTTAGTTAGTTAGTTAGTTAGTTAGTTAGTTAGTTAGTTAGTGTGTTTGTTGTGAATATTTTTTCCTCCATTACTGATGCAGGATTTTGTTGGGGAGACCTGAGGGAAGGCGACCACTTGGGAGACCCAGGCGTAGATGGGAGGATAATATTAAGATGGATATTCGGGAAGTGGGATGGGAGGACATGAACTGGATTGAGCTGGCTCAGGATAGGGACAGGTGGCGGGCTCTTGTGAATGCGGTAATGAACCTTCGGGTTCCATAAAATGCGGGGAATTTCTTGACTAGCTGAGAAACTGTTAGCTTCTCAAGAAGGCCTCTGCTCCATGGAGTTAGTTAGTTAGTTAGTTAGTTAGTTAGTTAGTTAGTTAGTTAGTTAGTTAGTTAGTTAGTTAATCCATGGCTGTATATAATAACCAAAATGTGTTCCACGCGGCGCAACTTTCATGCCCATTTCAATGCTCTGCAAATTATTACAGGATATAAATACTTTGTGTAAGTGTAGCTACAGATGTAGACAGGCTATATGTAAAAATGGGAAAGGAGGAAAAGATTTGTTACAAACTGAAGCAACATACAAAGTAGAGATAATCAATACCGCAGAATATCTGAACACAAAATATAAACAACACGAGTTTGCAAATATTCTTAAAAGCCACGAAAGCAATCAACCAAACATGAATTCAACAACTAAGACAGCAGCAAAGGTTGATGAAGAATTAAACAAATCAAGTGAGAACAGTGACACAAAAAAGGAAGGCAAGATTAGGAGAGTCATTTAAAAAATGGGAAAGCAGAGTAAAGCATGGGCAGTATATTAGAAGTACAGCTAGACACCTATTACTGAAGAAGAAACGTTCCTATAGCAGTTGAGGTAAGATCTGAAAGCAGAAACTGAAAATGAAATAATCGCAGCACAAGATCAGGCATTACGAACAAAATAGCATACAACAAAAAAAATCACAAACAGAAGTGTACACTATGTTAAAAATTTGATGAGACAACAGACCACATAATGTCAGCATGCCCAATATTAGCAAACGAAAAACCCATAAAGAAAAATGATAGCGCGTGAGCTCAGCTACACTTTTAACGTATGCAAGGAAATAGGGCTAAAATAAGACAACAACCACTGGTAGAAGCATGTATCAAAATTAGTAGAATGAAAGTAAGGGAACCATAGTACAGCATCAACAAGCGCAAACTGACAGAACTATACCTAACAATAAACTGGACATCATAACCCATGATAACTGGAAAGGAACATGTCATGTCAGCAGATGTTGCAATTTCAGAACACAGAAATGTGATCAAGACAGAATCTGACAACATTCTAAAACATAAAAACCTTACAACAGATATACAGAGCATGTAGAACGTAAAAACAAAACTGATGCCAGTAATAACAAGTGCAACTACTAGAACCATCTCAAAATCATTTACAAAATACCTGAGCACCATACCAGAAACCCCAAAATCAAGGAACTACAGAAAACAGCGATATTTGACCCTGCAAACATAGTTCAGAAAGTACTAATGTAAAAGTACACAACACTAAACAGGAGAAATAATGTTACATGTACCATGAACTGTAACTACAGAACAGTGGGTAACACTATATACCCTAGACACGTGGTTTATTTCAGATATATAATCGTAAATACCGTACATAAAGGTGATAAATAATAATAACTCCAATATGGTCAGTCGAAGGCGACTAATCAGCCATTACTGGCCACGATATCACGTACTAACTAGTAAAATTCTTTTAAATGATACGTATGATCTCGTATAATGTTTGTCACTAAAGTTCAGAGATGCAATGTAATTACGGTGGAACCTAGAGCGCCCTTACGTAGAATGTTTTAGGAACACAAAACACTTGGATTCTCGCTTCTAATTAAAATCTCCCAGCGACGAAAATTATCACTACAACGGCATTTGCACTTGATACCATTCCTACGTAACGTGTTACATCCAGTGATGCCACTTGTACGGCGCGCACAAATTCCAACCGCATCACCTATACAGCAGTGATGCCATCCTGTGGCACTCGACCTTTGCTTCAGTGGCCCGTGGTGCCTCCAGTAACACAAAATTGTTTTAACATACAGCCCATTTTCACACGTTTCCAACATGTGCAAATCACCCGTAACAACATTTACAGAGTCGGACGAATAGTGTAGAAAGGACATCACACATTCACACACAACCTTATGTAAAGTACTGAACGGATTTCACAGCACAGATTTCCGTCACACTCATCTTGGCTTAACATTGTTATTGGGAAGTATTCTATAATGAACGTCTCCTACATGGCAGAAGACATCAGCGAATTACGGGTAGCAATTCTTGTCCGCCCTTTCGCACAGTGCGGCTGTCACGGCATGGTTTTATACACGTGTTCATATGGACTGACATATTTGTATTCAAATGAGAATTTAGATAGGTAAGTATGCGGAGTAGGCAGATGTTATGACCACTGCAACAGTACAATGCACACATACAAATATGACGTATATATAAAATAATTATCGCTACTCACCAACGTGATTTAATTTAATTTCTGATCTTAGGGATGCTTGTTCCATCACCACACATCAGTCACTGGCGTTCATCATGTTTTACCACAGCTCTGTACATAACAATGACCTAATAACACAATTATATACTATTATTATACCAGTGATAAGACACAGAGTTTCGTTTGACCTACGCATGTACCCGTATTATGTGATATTCCCTTTAAGGGTGTGTTTCCTGGAATTATTCATTTTACCCATAAGATTCTTGTTTATCCCTCGTTGCCCCTAGCAACACTACATACGAACTCTTGTTTATCCCTCGTTGCCCGTAGCAACGCATTACGCAACACTGTAAATAACATACAACAGCCAATAGCAGACAGCTTTTCAATCAAACTCTCATAGCAGCACTACATACGAACTGCAAAACTTTGTTTATCCCAGTCTTACTCAACCAGCAAAGCTGAGCAGTGTTCGCTATTTCACAAATCTTCATTAATAATCATGGCATTCTTCAGGAAACTCATGTTTTGGACGAAACGGAGCAAGAAGGTAAGTACATAATCTAAAACTAAAAAGTGTAAAACTGAATTGTACTATTGAGTACCTGGTAAACTGCATATTAATAGAGACGTGTTCAACATATTTTATTACATACATAACACTAGGCTTTGCCACTTTTCTATATCATAGCGTCACAAACGGGACGGGCGCTAGGGTAAAACATTAAATACAATTATAAAGTGAGAAGAATTATAATAACTGTATTAAATTCATATTTGAACACTGCTACTCAAATGCCATCAATAGGTACATACTAACACACAATGTGATCAATGTTCCAGGCTGCCTATCAGCAGTATGTATATACTGATAAGAATTTCGGCAGCTATCGGCTTCTGTCACCTGAGGCCTCTACACAATGGACACCTCGAGAAAACAAATGCGACGAAGACGCCCAAATCGGGAAAAGGTATGTTACAACTTGTGAAAAATCAGTGGGGGTTGTCAAGTGTGCTTACTCTGACATGCTCCTATTTCAAGATGATATTTGCGTTTTCCAATTAGCCGAACATGCACGATCGAGGTAACCACAGAAATGCCCACTGTACATCGACAAGTTCCAGGCCTTACTTGGGTCAGTTTGCAGAAACTGGCATTTTAGGAATTACTAACCGTAGATTATGGCGTTCTAATCACTTGATCAGTCTATACAAAAAATCTTTTCTCTGACCGATGTCTATTTAGCGGGACTAGAGCATATTATCCCCTGATTTAAACATTTTCACTGAATGTCTGAACACGAAGCATGTAAGAAAAAAGCTTCTGCAGTGCCCACCTACATTTCCTAGCATTTTATTTCCTGTTCAAGCATTGCAATTTCAGTCAACAGACTGTCATACACCGCGCAGTTGAAATAAAAATAGTTCTATACACATCCTCTCAGGGACTCACGCATTTGTATTCAAATGAAAATTTAGATATTTAACTGTATGTGATGTGGGCAGATGTTATGACCAGTATGACGTGTATCAAATAATGATAGCTACTCAGCAACATGATTTAAATTAATTTAATTTAATTTCTAATCGTACAGATGCTTGTTCAATCACCACACATCAGTCACTGGTGATCATCATGTTTTACCACATCTCTGTACATAACAATGATCTGATAACAGAATTATGTATCACAATGTGCAAGGTGAAGGAAGGTTACATAACAGTGAAGTGATAACAGAATTATATATCACAATGTGCAAGGTGAGGGAAGGTTACAAATATCCTGAACCACTGTTCTGTGATTTTTGAATCTTCAATGTATGGTGTTCAGTTCTGCCCCTATCATGAGGTCCCTGTGCCATACCCTGAAGCACTGCCGTCAGTACAAAATGCGGACCGCCACGAGGCACCCCACCATTACGTCTCTGAAGACGACACTTAATGCTCAGTAATAATTGACACGTTTCTCTCTCAGGTCACAGACCGGACATCAGGACATGGACGTCATGACTGCAGTGGTAAGCCCACCCTGCGCCTCGAGGGGCAGAAGAGTGAGGATCACCAGTAGAATACTGTGGACTGCAGTGAGGGCAAGCTACTCTGGACCAGGACTGGAAATCTTCCTCATCAGAGTCACTGACCTCTACAGTCCAGCACAACTGAAGGTAAGTGTAAGCACAACTTTTACTCTGTCGAATTGTTAGGCAGCTACATGCTTCGATCCTATACACAGATCATCGTCAGACTTGAATAAAACCAATGAGTAAAAGGAAAAATGTATGTTATCTTGTACGGTATAGCGTAAGATCTTATACCCTTCCAGGCGCATTTGCAAAATTATGGAAAGCGACTGTTAGCTTCGCCATGTGTTTGTCTGTCGGTCCACATGAACAACGCGGCTCAAGCTGGATGGATTTTCATAAAATTTAATATCTGACTATTTTTCGAATAATTTCCATTAATATCTGACAAGAATAGCAGGCACTTTACGGCTGAAGACCTGTGAACATTCATGATAACATCTCGCTCAATTCTTCTCAGAATGAGAAATGTTTCAGACAAAAGTCATACAGAAAATCAAAATGCACATTTTAGTGCAATAACTTTTCCTGAAATTTGTGCCATTTATGAGATAATGTGCAAAAAATGAAAGTACAGCCAGACAGGCCACAGATGACAATATAATACAGCGCATACCCTTTACATGCTGGATAACTAAGGCTACACACACACACACACACACACACACACACACACACACACACACACTCAGAATATGTAACACTTACTGCTTTTCCACAGCAACAGTAGTTACGTGAACGCGCCTCAGTGTTATTCTTATACGTGCACTGTCTGCCTTGTTAAATTTAAACTTCCTTTCTAAGAGTACATTTACAGTACCTATTGTTGTGACTTTTCTTTTGCCAGCTGAAACTATTTTATGGTTGTTTGTTGATTTTCTTTTGAATACATAAGTGGCACACGAGGTGTGTGGAAACTTTTATGCATGGATTAGTGTGTCGTGACTCTACTACCTTCTATTCTGTATCATATTTTCGATGTCTCACCCTTTGTGTTGTGACATTTATCATTCATGACAATGAGCCAGAATATTTCGGATATTGACTATGGCCGTTGTGTCTGGGGTTCGATTCTCGTATTTCTGTGTTCACCGCCACTTCAGTATTCAGCTTCAGGTCTTTGTCGCTTTCCTCCCGGTACAACAGCCAACGATACTACTGAATAGGAGGAAGCTTGGTCGGCCCCACAGCTGGTGTGGATATCGCAGTAAAAAATGCAAAACATTGCCTCTATTAAGATCGAACACCGGCCATCCCTGTTAGCCTTAAGAAGGCAAATTGGTTTTAATCATCGCCTTCATGATGCCTGTATCCTTCTCTAAATTTGGGAAATATTAACCTGTGTTACTGTTGTCTGGGCTTACAGATATCAAGTAGACCTGCACAACGTGCCAGAGCCATCACTACGAGGGACACCCAAACCAAGAAGACAAAGCGACGTGTGAATGTACAGCGGAACCAGGCCGTGGAAAAGGAGGTACGTAATAGAGTTCCAAGTGACAATATATATTGGCCAATTAATGTAATATCACTGTACTTTCCAAACACAACATGTCAGAAAGTATCACGAAGAACGGATAAAATCAAAATATAACATCATCACAACACAAGGTTAATTTTGCTTTATTAACAACAGTAGTCTTTTGGTTATATTCCATGTTTAAATGACTCAATAATATTTGTATCAAAATAACGCACCTTGTAAATATGACCATGTGAAATTGAGGCAAGTACAGGAAACAGTAGAACAACACATGTTCCATATAAAGCAAAGCTAATACTGGGTTGTGGTGGTGTCAATATATTTCAACTAAGCACAATCTTATGAACTTCAATAAGCAGATCACACACATAACTGACTTGGGAAGAAACAACTTAATACCTAGACCTAGATGGCAGGATAATATTAAAATGGATATTTTAAATATGTTAGAGGGTCTGTGTTAGATTAATGTAGCCAGCAATGTGCTAATGAAACTCTTGTTCCACGTAAGGTGAGGAGTTTCTTGCACATCTCAGTAACCACTATCACAGAGGCAGTTAGAAGGTGTTTATTAGTTTATAAATTAGCTATCAGGAAGGTCTTGTCTTTGGTTTGCGGTGTCATGGTTTCCTGACCAGCAGTTTGCATGTTTTTCCGGTAATATTGAAATGAAGATAGCGGGCTTGTGTGGTGTGACACCGTGTTTATTGGTAACATGTTAGAGACTTTTCACAGGAGCATGTTGCCATCAACTTTAAGGTAGACGAAGAATAATGCCCTGAAACTAAAATTCAAACGTGAATACCCTGAAACTGGAGGCAATAATCTCCCCCAAAAAGTGAGTAAAATGTACCAGTCAACACAGTCACATCCTACAGGACCAATATCTTCATCAGTGACACTGTGCACACTTCAATTCACACATACCATGGAGACACTTTATGTATCTTTTCTTCTTATTCTCAATCCTTCCTTTCATCTTCTCCTTCTGTTCCTCCTCCTTCCAGTTCTACAGTTTCTTGCCCACATTATTGCCCCTCTGGTGTTCCAAAGGGCTGTGTACACGGTTTTGAGGTTCTCGAAGGGAAGGTACCTGTTGACCACACGCCACGGCATAACAAACCAGACGACTTCAGTACTGGCATATGTCTTTAGTTTTGAAGCAGAACATATGTTTGTACTGAAAGTTAAGAATTGAGCACCTGAACTGCCCTCACACTGAGCCTAGGACTACTGTAAAATTGTGGTTCACAAATGCAAATATTTAGTAATTGAAGCTTCAGAATTCCGGGGGGGGGGGATGAAATATTGTAAACTGACTATCGATATCCTTGCTCTTCCACAGATCACCGAAACGACAGGGACTGTTGCAGCTCCGGTCAGACAGAAGAAGGTCGCCGCCAGGAAGGCATGCATTCTGGAGATCCTAGAAACAGAGGAGACCTTCCGCAATGATTTACACATCATCGTCGAAGAATTGTATGATCCTATAAGGCAGTCAGGGCTTCTGAAAAACAGCACCTTGACAGGATCTTTTTAAACCTCGAGGATCTTCTGATAAAGAGCACGGCCTTGCTGGAGAAGATGAAGGCTGCCAAGAGCGCAGCACTGCAGCAAGGAGACACCGACCTCCTGTCAGTGGACATCGGAAGAGTGTTCATGGAAGCGGCAGCCATGCTTCCAGCTTTTGAAGCTTATTGCTTATGACAGGTAAGTGGTTGGAAATAGATGCAGAGGGACATCCAGACTGCACTAAGTGCAGGGGATGTGTTCAAAGAACAGAGGGGCAAATTAGCCTTTCCATTGTTGTACCAGGTGATTCAAGTTATTACACCACATGCATGCAGCTAAACATTACAGGATTTTAATCTTGAGGAAACATTTAAAGTCCCAAAAGGAGTGAGTCTGGAGGAAAGGAAAAGTGTCATGCTCGGGCAGTGCCTCCAAATCCTTTCCAATTCGCCATTCACCGATAATTCTAACATTTCACACTAACGTAGCCTGAGTTTTAGACACCTTTAAATAATCAATAACAGAACACATAAACACAGCTACATAAAACAAGACCCGAAATTCTATCGTACTGTTCATCACTGACTAAATAAATGGTAGTCAAAAGTCACTTTTTATCACACCCTCTATGACTGTAAACTATTGACCCCACTGGGGTTGTTGACTGCAGTCTACGCCATGGCCCTGTCTGTGACTCTGTGCTTCTATACACAACATCTTGCACTCTTTTATATTGCTGCAGCAATGATTGTTGTGACATTGCACACTGTCAAGGCCGGCTGTGATCTCACTCAAAGGATGCTGGTGTGTAGGCACCAACACTTGAAAAGGGAAATGCTGCTTCCATCTTCAAGGTATAAGGGTCTCATATCCTGTGGATGGAGGCAGCAGATTCCTCCGAAAAGCTGGTGCTTTGAAAATGACATACTTCAACCATATCATGCAGTGTCAAGAAAATGAAACGAACTCCATTACAGTTACAGTAACTGCAGTAAACAGCAGTTCGTACACGTATCAGCACTTGTGACTCTTGAGCAGGTGTGGCTGTGTCCTCCCAACATTTTTAAACCCCTCGAGTCGATCAGGCCTATACAACTTGTTTTTGTCTGTTACAGGGGGAAGCTGCCCTTCTCCTCAGGAAACTATACAGGAAGAAGAGGCAATTCCGTGAACTGCTGGACAAACTGCAGAAGAAAGCCGTCCTCAGATGCCTGGATCTGAGGTCATTCCTCTTGGTAAGAAACAGAAATACAAATTGTGTGGGTACACTCTCATTTTATTTCGAAATCATTTACTTCCTTTAGACATGGTGATTGTAGAAAGTGTTGCGTTCTGGAACACAAGTCCATGATGGAGATATCCGAATATATTTCGGAGTATCACAAGTAAAATCACCAACAAAATGCACTGTATTTTTTTACACTTATTCTGTCTTACCCTGACATGTTTCGACTATTTAACAGCGCGCCTCATTACATTTTATCAGCCTCTTTGACTATTTAACAGTGTGCCACGGCATGAACAGTAAAAGTGTGGTGTTGCCTTTGATCATGACGTTGTGTACTACCATTTTACCAGCTCTTATCAAGTTTTAACAAACTGAAAAAGTACTGAATATGTGTATATGTTATGTTTTTAGCAACCACTTCTTTTAATATTGTATGTAAACATCGCCTGAGTGATTAGCGTCTTAAATCTGCACGATCCCCCGAAGATGGTGTCATGCTACGCCGAAACATGTCGGGGTAAGACAGAATAAGCGTAAAAAAAACAGCGAATTTTGTTGGTGATTTTACTTGTGATACAAAAGAATGCACGGTGAGAACAAAGTGAAAAAAAAATATTTCGGAGTGTTTCAAGTCTAAGTCTTGCTCTACTACTTACTGCCTTCTCTTCTAGACATGAGTGAAGTGACATGCACTGAAAACTGTCAGTTCCTGGTGCATTTCTTTTGGATTTTGAAGAGTGTATTTTTTGTAAATATCCTTAGAACATTAGTTAGAATCGCCAGACAATGTTCAGCGAAGGTACACTTCCGTGCATTGACAACCTGGGCACAAAACAGAGGCCAGTTGTCAGCTTCATGCGTCAAGGATTTGGAACCTCACTCTCCCCCAATAGGAAACTGGGTAGGCCCCGAGAGTTCAGACCCGATAGTTTGGAGAAAAGAAAGCCAGTAGCGTTTACCTAAATCACAACTGGCTTCCTCAGTCATCAGTTCCACAACCCAGTTCGCTGTAATGACTGCAATATTGTGGCTCTCATTCAGTCTGTCTGTTTTTCATACATCTGGGGGCATATTAGGTTCGGAACAAACGTGGCAAGGTTTGGGGTGGCTGTTTCGATCTAGTGTCAACTTCATCTATTTTTACGAATGAATCTATTGCACAGGAGACGGCAGTTTGTAACCTTGGCTTATGTACACAGGTACCCATGCAGCGGATAACCAGATACCCGCTCCTGCTGGCCCGACTTCACGAACTCACAGCGCCAGAGGATGCCAGCAGGCAGGAGACACTGCGGGCCCAACAGATGGTACAAGATTACCTTGAGACCATCAATTCGGTAAGACGATCTGATAGTTTTGAAATTATTGGGTGCCACATATTTGTTGCAGCCTGAATTTATATAATTACTAATAAATATATGAATAAATAACCATAATAAAATGTTAAGGCCTCATACAGACTGATAAAATGTTAGATCCGTTTAGAGTATGAATGAATGCTTGTTTTTTAATGTTAAGACATTATTAATATCTGTAAATAGATCATACCATATAGCAGTGAAAAATGGCTGTTTCTTTTCTCTCCTTTAACACATACCACTCATCCATCTTTATTTAACTACTTTCGCAATTAGACTGACATACCCGTCAACTACAAATATATCCAGCCATCCGTCTAATCCACCCAACCATCCACCAATTCAAAAAACACACCTACTTGCGCTCCCACATTCCCACACTCAGCAAACCACAGATCCACATGTTCAACCATTCTGTCATCCACTTGTCGTCTCTTTCCTTTAATTCTGTAATGTATCCTTATGTGTATTGCCAATGTTTTATAAACTTCCATCCTGTAAGTACCTAAATTCAACCTCTGTAACCATTCAAAGAGCAGGATGGCCCACCTGTTACAAAGCAGTTGTGCAGTCTATTCCTATCTTGCCTCTTGATGCAGCTGCCCATTCCTGCTTATGCTTAACTCCTTCAAACCATTCAGTCACATTCATGTTCCACTGACCTGTGCCTGTTTGTTTGCAGAAGGCCGAAGATACCAGGAGAAGGAGACCGTGGTGCTGCATGTGCCTGTAGGACCACACATGAAGATGACTGCTGACACCGGATGTGACAACACCTGAAGATGACCATAGACACCAAATGTGACAACGCATGAAGATGAACATGATTTCATAAGACGTCCTACGGCTAGCAGCTGCGTCAAGTGTTGAGAACGACCAGTAAACCAACGTTTCGACAACAATCCCTCCTCTCATCATTTTGGAAACTGGACACCTCGGTTCTTACTCCCTGTCATACGTAGACATGCCCCAGCCCTTTCCTCATAGTCAGCCGGGAGTGCAGTGAGGGCTTGTGGGCAGAGTCAAATGCTTGGACCTGCTTCTTCATTAACGTGTTGGTTACACTGTATCACGCATGGCTTAATATGAAGCCACAGTTTCTTGCTGAATTTCTCAGTGCTCAGTCGCATGTCGGGCCGTCCATATGTCGTGATGTTCTGACATTTAGGTACTGCTGAAGGTGATGCGGTGACCTGCCACCGCCCGCTTATCAGGGTTTATCCAGTCCTACGTGTGTCTTGTGTTCTTTGCACCTCGCCTCGATAGTCATTCCACTTCATCCGACATAAAACTTCACTGCATTCACAAGGAATCGAACGTACACTAGGGTCCTTCACATCTAAACCGTCCTTGGCAAACCTCAGATATGGTACTGTTTTTCTATTTGGGATATGAAACAGTACAGTTCCTGACGCTTGCCAGTTATGGCTTAGATGTGAATGTCCATTGGATTCCATGTGAGTGCAGCAGAGTCTATGTCCTACAGAGCGGAAGGACTATCAAAGCAAGGTGGAAAGAACATGACACCTACGGCTGGATCACCCTCATATGTGGGTGGTGGCACGTCACTGCATCGCCTTCAGCAGTACCTAAATATCAGACGGAACATCAGGACATGTGGACAGCCTGACATGCAACTGATCACTGATAACTTAAGCAAGAAACAGTGACTTCATATTAAACCGTGCGTGATACAGTGTAACCAACACGTTAATGAAGAAGCAGGACCAAGCATTTGATTCTACCTACAAGCCCTCACTAGGCTCGTGGCCGACTATGAGGAAAGGGCTGGGGCATGTCTACTTACGACGGGGACTGAAAACCGAGGTGTGCAGTTTCCCTAGTGATGAGAATTGAGATGGTTTGCAAAATGTTGGGTTACCTGTCGTTCCAGCGGAGGTTTACTAGTTGCGTCCCTCAGTCACTTTTCAGGTATCACATTTGAAATGTTAATTAATTTGTGGGTTCTGCAAATTTGGGTTAAAACTTACACTGATTCCGTCTTCAGTGTAGAAGATGCGTCAGGTTGAAAGTCACTTCTGAGGTCAAAAAATTACCATATAAAGTTCCTTTAAATTGTTGAATTTCAAAATTCATCTGTGTAAAATGTAATATTCAGCTCTTGCTAACAGAAAACACAATACAGCTCCATTCTATAGATCAGTCGTTTAATGCTACATGTGGAAATAATGGCTGTTCATTCCGCAACTCTTATAAAACACAAAAAAAAAAATGATTTCTTTGTGAGGTGAGTCCGGCAGGGATCCGCACGCAAGTCTGAACCCCATGCTCGGCCTGGGTGGCGTGAAACATAGTACAGGCAATTCAAATGAGAAATATTTCACTGGACACAACTATACTATAACATGTCCAGATTTTCAGGAATTTCATTTTCTGCTATTTTCTGTGCTTATCAGACTAACAGATTTCCTTCAATATTTTCTCGTTCAGCTCTTAAATCGACAATTCATTCATGTACATTCAGTTGTTCTGTAAACCAGATTCTTCTCAGAGTTATTCAAATCAATCCAGTGGAACATTCGCAAATTCAATTTGTCTAATTTTAGTTCGCCCATTTAGTGAATTTTTCAGTTTCTTCAAGTGAACTGAGTGGAGGACACCTTGAAGAAGAATGGTTTGACACTGGATATGTCCTTTCAAAGGCCAATGCCAGCAGTGTGGAACGTTTTTCAACCGCAGACATCGATGACACCAGTGATTCGGTGAAGTGCCATAAAGAGTTTTTAAAAATATTCTAATATTAATATACAAAATAATCTAATGTTATTTATTTTAATTATATTTTTATTGGGTAACAATAAACTGTATAGCTTCGTTAATAAATAAATAAATGATAATAATGCATTTATTCTTATTTTCTATATAATTCCTCCCTAGGATTAGGAAATATCCTCTCAGACTTATTCCTCTCTCTCCGTTCCCTAGGGTCCATTCCTTTCGTAATTTTTGCAGCCTCCGTTTACTGGCATTGTATTGCCAATCGTTCCATTGACGTCTTAGCACCCTGGACACCTGCCTGGCTGCCCTCCCCCCCCCTCCAAATTCGGTCATGGCCCCGTATACTCCCCAGTTTTGCCATTGTACTGCTGCTAACACCTTGCCCGCTCTGTCCATACTTGTGTTTCCCCTTTCAGTAGTTCATATTTTTTATTTGCATTTTGCATAAAGAAATTGTGGGGTGAATACTATAATAACACAACTGGCCCTCCGTTTCATTCGAGACACCGTGTAGTACAGACACTGGCATACCTCTGAATGTCCCCTCCTAATGTCAGCTATTTTAACACACACACGTGTGAACGCACACAGTAGCAGGTTTCATTACAAAGAACGTGTTTATAGTTTTGAGGAAAGCAGTCCGTGTCTGTTGCAAGATTCGTAATTTTGAAAGAAAATTCAAAGGGTCCTTTTTTAGTGCATGTGGCTTTAAGGACTGATACTGATTTGACTGTCACTACCACACACTGTGTGAAGGGATTTAATTTGATAGGAATGTACCGTCTCTTCAGGTAAACGTTCTACCTCCGTCATCAGTCGGTTCCTCTGAAACGTCGGTATATTTCAGTCAGCTTACTCCGCTACCGCCGTGAGGGCCTCAGATCTTATACACATATTTTATGTTGCACGAATTTTTTTTCAAATAATTCGTGGAAGAAAGGTAGCAATAATGATGTGGAAATAAACGGTTGCTCATATTTCAGTTAAGTTATATCAAAATCATACCTGGCTTGCGTGCGCCCTTTTTCGTAGGTTAAATTGTGTGTCACGGTTTGATTGCTAGCTCGGTATGCACATATGCATGCACTAATTCTACGTTTATGCAGTGATTATAATATTTCGCTATTTTAAAACTTGTCAATAATTCCAGTTGACTTGCTTTCTGCACGGGTTCGGAGCGTGTCAGCTGTGATCAGTCTACCAAAACAAAACACACAACATTCGCACATCCACCAACACAACTTTTCACGAATAAGTGCCTCTTAGCCATGTACCAAATGTGCCGTGTATTTGTGGGGAAATATTTATAAAAGATAAAAATATGCATTTCATCCTACTAGTTGCCCACACTTCAGGCTTAGGTGAACAACCATTACGTAACGCTAATCTTCATGTATGTTATTCCCACGATGTTACTGTTTCTGCAGTGATAATAGTGATACTACAACAACAACAACAACAACAACTACTACTACTACTACTACTAATAATAATAATAATAATAATAATAATAATAATAATAATAATAATAACAGTCACAGTCACTATCAAGATATTGTGCTTTTAGTGAGTGAAGGAACGTACCAGACTTGATTAATGAAAATGTTAATTGAAAGAAATGCCCAGGCACTAGGCAGCCCTCAACATGCCAGTAGCCTCCATTGTTACGGTTTTGGATTGTTTATATGCTTCTAATTGTTGCCATAGAAGAACAAAGGATATTTACCGCGCAATGTGATCAGCAGGTACCGACAGCTATGCAGTACACTGGTTGAATTGCACCACCAAAAAGATGGTTGGTAGCAGTGTGTGTGACAATTTCATTGTCGGCAACTTCGCAAGCATTCATATCCTAGAGGTATTAACACATATTCTAGTATGGTATTCGGCTGTAGTCCTAGAGAATTTGATTACTTACTATTGGTGGTATGCTAGTCGATGCATAGCAACAATAAAACGTGACATGCACTTGTCTTGACCGTGGCGTGGTGTTTGGCGTTTTGCGTTTTTTCCGTCGACTATTTTGAATTGTACTGGTAATTAAATCGTTTTGCACACTACCTACTTGAATTTTGAACCCCTATAATTGTTTAGTATAGTCGAACTCTACATGGCAATTTCGTGAACACCATTTAACTGCGGTGGAAGGAATACTGTTGAAATATAGTTCGTAACGTGTAAGGTTAAGCACGTCCATAGAAGGTAAAAAATTCTGTAAAATGATACATCTTGATGCATATACATAGCTTCCGCAGTACTCGATCTCAATCCTCGAGCTAGAATTCTGTTGGGTTTGAATTTATATCGGAAGTGGAACAGTGGTATTTAACTGCGGACTTTGTGCACACAGTAAACAGTATAATAGTGCCAAGCTAATCGGAGGACAACCCGCAGATGTGAGTGGCTCGATTCAGTATAGTTTCCCGAGTATTCAGAGGGTCTTAACTTCCTGATGTTATTCCCGAGGTCATTCATAAGCCGAGATGTCTTAAAAACAGGGGTCCGATATCCAAAGATTTTGCAGCTGCCATTACTTGAATATTAAATAAATACGTGAATGCAAATAAGTGCATATGTAAGCTTTTTATTGCTGAATTTAAGTGTTCATTATGACTACACTCAGCCACAGTACACATCCTGGCACGCTGAAGTTACCTTAGCAGATTTTTATTCCCTCTTGCTGATAAACGACATTTTATGTGCATATAGAGATAGTTAACTGACAGAGACTGTCTAGTGATTGAGAATAGCTCATTTCATTTGACCAATCTGTGCAAATGCCTCCACTTCCTCCCTCACCTGAGAATAGGAACAGACCCAGTTTTGAAGACATAATGTGTTTTTTAATACAAGATAGTGGACAAATGCGAAGGGTAATATATCATTTTTGAACCCTTCAGAATTAAGTTAAATATTACCAGTTACATTGAATTGCTTTGTCAAGAATGAGTGCTTCAATAAAGTAGAAATCCTATTAATCCAAAGTGGTAATATTTAATTTTTTGTAATTAAATATTTGGGCACTTCAGAACAGAAATTTGTAATGTAATTGGTAATGTAAACCAACAGTCATTAACCATTCTTAATAATTACTTCCTTGGTTTGGAAGCCATCAGTTTTTACCATGTTTACATACAATAAAACCACATATGCACAATACTGCTGTTGGCAAAACTGGACAGTGTGGAAACTGCAGATCGTTGAAATCCACCTTTGGCAACGGAGTGCCACTTACTTGCCTTAAACTGAATATTTGTGAGATGTTCTTAAAGGCATTCGGTTCTTCAAGTAATTATGAACTTATTAATTTTGGACAGAGATATTAAGTAATCTCTGTATTGAATTTAATACAATTTATCATGCTTTCATTTTCATTAGTAGTTCCGTACATCTTAAATATGTCCAGCCATTGTATTTTTGTGTGCAACAGATGCCAAAGGATTAATTTTATGTAACCTGTGTTTTGTACATAATTTCAGAATGGTATGCTCTTCAAGGCCATGAAAAGAAAGTGTAATGGACAGTTCAGGTCCACCTATTTGCCTGTTTCATCTCCAAAACTATTGAATGGTGCTGGTGAAATTTAGTAGACCTGTTGTCAGGCAAAAGAATTTTGTTTGTACTGATCACATATAAGCTCAGCTTTACAAGAAGCACACATGAAACTCCATTAGTTCCTTAAAACCAGTCCACATAAAAAATCTATACATAAGGTATAGATAAAATTATGGCTTACAAATTTTACTGAGTCTTTTTTTATGGTGACTGAGTACTGAAAGTGCTGTCTGTATGTAGTATGAATAGCTTTGCAGCAGCACTGGTTGCTGTTAGAACCTGAGTCAAGTTCATCACCAATTCAATTGCATGCATGGTGCATCGGTTCTTCATCTGACTTAGTACTTCCATCTCCAACATGTCAGATTATATATTTAAAAAATCCTGTGGACTGTTTTAGTTAAAAGGATGAACAAAACATGTCCATACGTAGTTTATTTTAATGTTTACCTCCCAAAAACAAATTTCACTACCCCTCTCCTGTTAGGACCTGATTGTGCTACTGTTAACAATATGCAGGCAGACAGTACAAGGACAACCAGAAGACAAATTTAAAATTGTCCACACTGTGTACGCATGAATTTAATTTGTATTATTAAGATCAACTTGTACACTAAAAAATCACAATATATCAGGTTTTACATAATTCCCTACACATTTTTGTGTGGATCTACACCATCCGCAGGAGAATGTATATAGAACACTTGAAATTACTGAAGAAAAACACAGTTGTAGTTACCTAAAAGTTCATTAAAACTGCTGCTTTCCAGTTGATGTACTGCTGATTTCACATGTCTCCAGGAAAGCACTTAAAAACCACTTATCTGCTTTCTTTAACACACTGTCATTCAGATGATGCACTATTAAAAAGTGTATAACTGCTCATGTTTTGTAGGTTGTCGTCATGGAGCGTGCCAAAAGCTAAATGTGGAACAGTTGAAGGCTTTTATTTTAATATCTAATAAGTCTGGTATTGGCCTCATCCTGGAAGATGAAATCGTTTTGTGATGGAATGACTGCAGGAGACCTGTTATATTGTGATTTTTTAGCATACGATTTGGTCCTAATTATACAAGTTAAAACCAGAAGACAAGTTTTCTATACATTCAAGGAACAATACTAACAGTATATATACAAAAAACAGCGTATTCTTAGACGGCACAAGTGTAATCTTTATTATAAAATATAAGTTAACTTGCTACGTATTTCAATTCTGTACAGTCATCCTCAGGTAAAGTCCTTTATCAAACAGTAAATATGTTCAAAACTAATGCTGATTTTACCTTGGGATGGATGGTATTACAGAATATTTTATGGAATGTATTATAAAATTATTGAAAATGTTCAGTCTAAGTCTAGTTTTTCTAAACAACAAGATAATGTGAAGATTCTCGTGTATATTATGAAGAGGCCCTTGCAGCAGTTGTCTGGGTAGTAGGGAGCTGTCTTGGATGTTTTGTATCCGTCTGTACATAGCCCATGTACTTAATCATTAAAAATAATGTCTTTACACTCCTGTATGGCATTTTGGATGTGTGTAGATCCGAATTTCGACTTATACATGTCTGCTATACTGTGTGTTTTGTATTAAATCGGTTTTCTTTATATGACAGACAAGTGTAATGTAGTTTCCCTCTTTTCAGTTTTTATAGTTATGAGTTGTGGTACTTCATTGAATGTGATGGAATATGTGACCTGTTTTGTGCACCTTTACTTGTAGATAAGGGATTTACCTGGTGATGACTATAAAAAGTTAAAACATTCAGTAAGTTGATTATAACTGACACTGAGATACACACTCTGAAAATAGATCTGATTCCATTCATAAATAGCCACACAGATCACCAGCCAAAGCCATAGCACCAACATAAATTCACACAAGAAATCAGAGGTATTGTAAGATTTTAACACGATTTTTAAGATTCTAAGAACTTTTTAAGAGTAACACGAATACCACATTTTAATGGTTTTATATAATGAATTGACATACACCTCCCTAAAGATAGCAGCGAGCCAAAATATGTCACAGGAATAAAGTCAATTAATTGATTATGTACTGAGATTGTGCATTTGGTTGGTTTTAATTACAAAATTTTATTTTTTATATGTACCTGTAATCAAGATATAATTAAGCACAATGGGCCATCACAAAGAATACTATAAAAGATCTTATTTTACAGACACAGCTGCAGTGATGTCTTTAAACTTCAGCCAAATATGTCGACTCTGTATGGAACGAGATGACACATTAGTTCCTCTTTTTGAAAAAGGAGGATATCTGCTTTTTAGAATCAAGACTCTAGCTCCAAAGTTAAAGGTTAGTTTTGTATTTTACCTACCTGTCTTGTTTGCTGTTTCATTGTTTTATTCCTTTTCTAATATTAGTATCATGACATACTTAGATTAAGGCACATAACATTTCATGCTTTGCAGAACCAGTGCACATTATGATTATTTTTGGAACATTAACAATGATAAATGCCCATTAGCTTCACAATTCCTGTCTGCATATAACAGCTGAAGATCTACTCAACCATTTTAATGGAACTTAACAATGGAGAGTCTGCCAGCACATTGAAGTTTTGGTTAAAACTGGACAGTCACAGGCACTGTGCAGGAAGATCTACATGCAGTTCTGCTTGCACTGGAACTGTCACTCACTGAACATTTATCAGAGCAGAAAATGTTTCCAGATAAAGTTGTACTGAAAAATGAAATATTTCATGTCTAATATACCTGCTTTGTAGTGTATATTTGTTTCATATGATTAGACAGAATGTGTGTTATGGCATCATGTACCTTGAGAACCACTATACAGTGAAACCCTGTTAAGAAAGTTTTGAAAATGCGAAGAAAATCCTACTTCTTAAGCGGGAGATTTCTTAAAAGGGTAATTTTAATGAAATGGCAGAATTCTAATGCTTTTATTTCCTGACTCCTTAGGCGGGAAATTTTCTTAACCAGGTTTTTCTTAAGCGAGTTTAATTGTATTTTTATAAATATTATGTTAGAATTTCTAGTGTTCATTTTACAAAGATCTCAGTGCTCCTAAAGACCAGACAATATGAATGCTACCATGCATAAGCTCCTGAACATCGGTTTAGAAAGTGTAGTTTTGTACAAGCCCAACACAGTAATCTATGTATTGTAGCACCGGATATACAGCTGCATTCCTTTGTGTTGTTCTACTTGCAGAGGGCGTTTGCTCGTTCAGCATTTGCATGTTCGGCTCGTAGTCCTTTGTTCCAAGTAACAGTCTGATGCCGAAACATGTAGGAGTTCAATACTTGTCATGAATTATATTTTATTAAGTGCATATTTTGGTTGATGTAATTGTAAGAATCTGCACAGTTTGAATAACATAAACAATTTGTATTGATCTGTTAACATAATATTACATAAACCTCAAATAATATGAATCATTAAAACTGTTGAGCATAATTCTGTGCAGTTGTTATAAGTGAGTGCTATTCATATTCAGCTAATATTAGAAACAAGTTTTACTTTCACAGCGGTTTGTATTTTAATTTATGGATGATACCATTTTGTTTGGAACGTAAGAATTTTACACAGCAACATGATCAGGTTCCATAAATATGAAATTAAGTAATCAGTCACTTCACCCTAATAATAAAGAGGCACTGCCAAATTCTCATAAACAGATCAAATTCTGTAAAAGCATCAGTAATCCAGCTCACCACACCAGGGTCATATGCCCAAAATCAGTACAAATTTTCAGAAAACCACTGTGAAGACCTCAAAACTGTCACTGTCTTCCCTTTCTCTCTGTAATTGTGGAAACAAATGTCTCTTCTTTTAGTTTTCTTCTGGAGATGGTCTGCCATCACAAGTCTGCCAGCAGTGTGCTCAGCAGGTCAATACGTCATATGACTTCAAGCTGCGATGTGAGAGCACCGACTCATTATTAAGACAGTACCTCGTTAAAATGCAACCAAACCATAAGGCAGGTATACAGGTATGTAGGTCTTCTGTGATGACATTTCTAGGTTTGATATTGCTACATTATTTGATGATAATTAAACGCAGTACCAAGCATTTTTTTGTTGCTCTGAATTGGATATGTCCCACATCTGAGGAACTGGTGTCACTGGCCACCACTGCCCTGTAATGAACGTGATTATGTGGATTGATACGTAGGTAACTAGATATGCTAAGGGAGAACAACCACCTAACGTGCGTGAGTTCTATCCTTTGTGAAATTTTAGGTTCTCACAGTGGTGCTGCTGAATATGCCAGTCTTGTAGGATGTGATGCTGCGGCTACTACTTGCCAAGGAGACTGTGTCACATCCCGGGAGACTTGCGTCTTCAGCTCTGTGCTTGGTCCCAGCGTGATATAAACTGTGTAGGACACTCCCACCTGTATTTATATAATTCTTGCATCATCATAGAAGTAAGTAATCTTTGATGGAAGTGAGTTGGTGTCTCCTGTCTGAAAGTCACCTCCTCTTACATACATTACATATTGCCTGAAAATATACCCTATTAATGGCATTTATATAAATGCAGTTCTTTATAATGTTCAACATCCCCATTGGTGCATATTTCAATTCTCACAAAAAATCAGTCACAGCCAACTCTGTTTGCATCTCAGAGTTGGCTGTGACTGATTTTTTGTGAAAAATTCAGTTCTGTTGAAGCATATGCATAGAATAGTCTCCTTCAAAATAAGTGTACACATATTTTGGTGTGATTGCACTATTATCATCAATACAAGATGGCAAACTGTTGGTTAAAAATTAGTTTTTTTTCCCATGAATTCAGTGTATCACTATGTTAAAGTGGAATAATAGCTGCTGTACATAGTGAAAGAACTTTCTGATTTCTCTCAAAGCTTGCTCTGTATACTGATCCTTCTTGTATGCTGGTTGATTAACATGTCAACCGAAATATGTGCTACGTAAGTAAGAGGTAGTAGGCTCTGCACTGGTACTGTGAAGACCTGAGTAGTGTTTAAATTAATTCTTTTAAACATTCACAAAACTGAAAATGTTTCAGGAAAAAGTTATTGTTAATGGCATGATGAGTCAGTTTTGAAGAGAAACTGAATATCCAGTCTCAGTTCTTGCCCTGTTTTGGCACATGGAACATAATTGGACAAGACTGCAGCAATTGTGTAGCACCTCCTGAAGGACTGTATGTTTTATATATGATTACAAAGCACAGCTTTCCATTTTTCCCATCCTAATTTGTGACGAAGTAAACAATAATCTAATCTTCTCTGACCATACATTTTCAGGAAGATCCAGAAGCAAGTTTGCAGTCTATAACTCAGACTGATAGTGAAGATGAGGACTGGGAACCACTGTCTATCAAAATAGAAGTAAAGGAGTGAGTATTAATTCATCACAAAGTTCTGTTCTGTTCAAAAACCTCTTCCATATAGCGGTTAAAGTTTAGTCAAGTGTTAATCAGAGTAGGGCAATTGATGAATTGGCATTCCCCAGGATAATCTGAAGCAAACAAAGAAAAATTAGTGTAATAGAGTCCGTTTTAGAGGTGAGTGAACAAGTGATATGTTAATCTCCACAGTTCCAGTGAACATTATGTGCAACTGGGTTTTTCAGGAGTAACAGCAATAACTGCTACAGACAGACCATGAACTGTTGAAGAATGCATATGCTAGAGTTTACCTGTGAGAAGGAGGGAGGAAGGTAGAATGAGATTACCTGTGGCAATGAGCAGAGGTCTGGGAGTGTCTTTGCCCCTATACTTTTACTGTATTTTATACTTCTGAATATTACCTTTATATGAAAATTAGTTAGGAGAACTGATAAATACTTAGCAGAATTTTTTATTATCCTTAAGGGATTAGCAAACTGTCACACAAAAATAACTTAAACAAAGAACTGCAGCAGAAAGGATCACAATATGCATGAATGTTTTTGTACTGGACTTCTGTGACTGACTGGACTGAATGGCAAAGCACAACCACAACTGACCAAGCACCCTTACAACAGCATTTACAGGACACGTTATTTTCAAGTACAAAAATGTATATGCACAGCAGCTGCAAGTTTTTGGTCACGTTCCACCATTATGTTTGCAGTTAACGCAATAGCCCTACAAGTTTGGGACTGGAGGGATGCAAAAGCAAGTGCACTTTTACTATTCACAGCAAAAGCTGTTGTGCTGTGGTTCATGTATTATGATGAATTAACCTTTTAAAGCCTAGCGGTAACTTTACGTACCACCAGGTTTAACATTAAAAAATTCTACGTGGTGCCCACATTGCGTTTATGTGTTTTGTACGGATCTCAGAACAAACAGCAACATTTGTCTTAAAAAACATTAAGAGATTGGTTTTTATAACCGAAGTGGAGAGTGTTTACAGCGCGGTACGCGCTGAGTCCTTATATAAAACAGATACGCTTCGTCTTTAAAGGGTTAATCAATGTACAGAATATTCCTTGACAAGTTCACCGATCTTCAGGAAGAGTCAGTATTTATTTATCAGAATGTGAAGTCTGTAAAGATTCTGATTTGCCAGGCATGCTTTTTCGCTTTAACTGACTACGTTTCTGACATTGGGACACCAGCCATGATAACTTAAGTCACAAGTTCACATTAATTAATAAGGAAGCTGTGTATAATAAAATTAATATAAATTAAACATACTAAAAATCATAGGCATAACTTGAGCAGTGCAAGGGGGAACAAATGCCCTTCCAGTACTTTTTCTACCTAAGAATAATCTTTCCTGGCTACTGAGTTGAACAGGGGCAAATAAAAAAATAGAAATATTTTCAAAATGATTGGTGTAAAGACGGCAAAAGATGAAAAACCTGCATTTTACAGGGCACAGAATAGAGGCATCTGAGTTCCTAACATTCATGGTATATTTAAATTTAAAAAATGCTGACAAACAGATGAAGTGAGGGAGTCTTAGAAGATGAAGACAGAGGAACTCAACTGTCACCTTGTTCGTTTACAGGTGCTCACCTTCTTTGCAAAGCAGCATCAGTGAATTGTGACTGTTATAGCCAGACAAACAGCTATGAATCTGAGAAGTGAGATGTGCTTTACTTGTGGAACTGTCTTAGATTAGGGTTTTCTTGCATTCAAGCAAGCACAGTATTCAGAGGCTTTTTAAGTCACATTGAAAGGATTATGGTACAACAAACCCCCAACACACTACCATTGCCTTACGTCCAGATCCTGCCTGAACCACACTGAATGAATTCCAGCACAACATAGTACGTATTACGTTCTGTTGCTGGAGAATGTAGCATTCACAAGCTGTCAAAAACAAAACAGATATAAAGTCTGGGAGCCTGCAGGGGTCTGTGTACACCAGAGGTACTGGTTTTAGGACGAGAGGTTGACACCAATGAACACATCAAAGAGGCCTCCATGTTTTATCATCCAGAATGCATACCTGTTACAGCACATGTTATCAGTCAGACACTTAGAAAACAACACTGTTTGTGAAACAAGATCAGTGTGAAACCACTGGAATGAATATACATTCTAACTTCCACAGGGAAAGAGAGTTCCTCCTCAGACCGTTATGAAGTTGTCTATATAAGGAAAAATACGATGCCACAATTTTAGGTAACCTACAATTTCTACTCTGTGCCTGAGACATGTATTGCAATGCTTTAGATGTGATGTGGCTGTTCTCATTGGTAAGGTAGTCTCCGTATCCCCCCTACCCTGAGTTTTATTTTTATGCTACTCCCAGTCTCTGCCTGTCATGCAAGTTCCTACCCATCACAGATATTTCATTGCATTTGTCATCCCACCAAAACAGATTAGCCTGTTAACTATCTATTTTTCTTTCACAATTTTGTGTTGAGTATGGATCAATGTATCAAAACAGAGCAGTTCTCACCAACGGATGGACTTGACACTGTAAGCATTAGTAGTGACCATTGGGTAGTCACTTTGCCTGTGAAGACTGTGACGGTAATTATCTCCAAAATGTTGGTTAAGTCGTCCACAGCTAAGTAGTGGCACCTCCAGGATTACGCATGAGAACATTACACACAGTTACCAGTGTCTTACAGAGAATAAACTGTGGTACGCTGAAAATGTTATGTTTATGGATACAGTCAATAATGTGTTTCTTACAGATTGGGAAGTGAGGACTGCACTCCATCAGATGGTAAGTGGAAGAACCCTCAGCCAGGACCTTCAGATGTATGGAATTTGGATGATAAAGCACTCTCTGCAGCTAAAATAAAATCGGAACACAACAGATCAAACTCCAACAATCAAGAAAAAAGCAAGAGTGCTAGTAAGAAATTTTCGTGTCGCGAATGTAGTAAAGTGTTTCCAAGTAGGCAAAAACTCATTAGGCATCTAAGAACTCATGCAAATGAGATGCCATTTTCATGCCCAGAATGTGGAAAATTTTTCCGGCGGAGTTACATGTTTGCTAAACATATGCAGGTTCATGCAGCAGGAGAGAAACCTTACATGTGTACAGAATGTGGTAAGAGTTTTTGTCACAGTCACATGCTTAAAGAACATATTCGAATCCATACAGGTGAGAAGCCATACTCTTGTAATAAATGCGGGAAGAGTTTCGGACAGAGTGGCAACCTGACAAACCACATGCGAAGCCATACAGGTGAGAAGCCCTTCTTGTGTACTGTGTGTGGAAGAAGCTTCGGATTCAATTCCACACTTACAAAACACATGATGACACATACAGGAGACAAACCCTATTTGTGTACTGCATGTGGGAAAAGCTTCAGCCTGACATGTACTTTAAAGAAACATATGAGAATACATACGGGTGAAAAACCATTCTCATGTCGTGAGTGTGGAAAGTGCTTCAATCGTAAAGACCACTTGAAATGTCACCTCAAGACTCATACAAATTTTTCCACTGTACCCAACATTGCTGGCAGTGTAAAACAGGAAACAATGAAACCAAATCCCACAAATCAGATAATGCAGAAGACTTGTGTGTCAACCCCATCACACTTTCAAGATTGTTAAGTTCATTGACATAATGCACGATAGAATAAAATGATATGTAACACAAAACGTAATTTTTTTAGTATAACAAAATTTTTGCATTATATAGCATGCGAAACACAAAATGCCCAGTATGTAGGAAGTCTAACAACACTACAAGTAAATAAATAGTGGGCAGAAGAAAATGTCCACAGAAAAAGTGCACAATAAGAGAACTACCCAGTGGCATTTTAAATGGGAAGTTATATCCTCTGCTATTTCTCAGCTGCAGGAAGTTGTGACAGTACCTTAATAACATTAAGCGGATAAGATCTGATATGGCATGGCAATCTTGAAGCCCACACGACATCACTTCCGGTCTGTGAAGTGGAATATTTTTTGACAGTTGCATGTAACAGATGTTGGAAGAACTAAAAGACACCAGTGACTACTTTTCTGGTATTCAGTGTTCCACATTTACAAAATGCTTAACAGAACATGGCCACAGGTCAAACGGTGTGCAGGGAACAGGGTTATACACAGATAAGCTGAAATTTTAATGCAAAGGTACTTTATAACTGCTCTGTAGTTATCATGTGTGCCATCCAAACAATTGCATTCATTGGGGGCTGGGGGAAGCAAACCATTCAGAACAGATACTTGAACAAAATTAGTTAATGCCTTTTAAATAAATGTCCACAATTTTTACCACCCTCCATGAAAATAAACTGGGTAAGTCATGTATATACATTTCTGTTACTAATCTTTTAACATTAACTGATTGTCTGTTCAGATATGAGTACATTCATAATCTAAAACTTTGCTATGGCTGCCTTTTATTTATGAAAATTTTTAGTTTAATGTTCCAGACAGACCTCAAATGATAGAAGAACATTTAAGGTTCACTATATTTAGAAAATGTAGAAATACTAAATTCCAAGATTAGATCATAACTTCAATAACAATTGGCCATATACATTTTTGTTGACATGTTTGTAATGTGATAATTTATATTGGCCAATTTATCTTATCACTTTCAGGCCTGAGTTTTTTTATCAGTGTCTTGTGTCCACCGAATATATATACTCAATTTGTGGATTAGTATAGACATACCCGCTTCTTGTAAGTTATATTTTATTCTCAATACAAGACCAGTCTGGTATTACCCATTATTACCTTCCTAGTACTGTATCAAATTGAGGAGTGCTGTTAATTACCCATTATTACTGCCACAGTATTTCATCAAATTGGGGAGTGCTGTTAAAGTATCATGTTTACTTTCTTCCCTTACACATATGATAGGTGGCTTATGAAAACACATCACCCTTAGAATCATGTACAGTGTTAGGTGTTTTGACACATCTTAGTGCTGATCAGGAGCTAGGGTCAATTTCTGGCAGAAGTAAGAGCTTTTTCTCTTCTCCACAGCATCTAGGCTACTTCCAGAACCCACCCACCTTTCTCTTCAGTGGGTAATGGGGGGGCACTTTGCAGGCCTGTAGCCAGACCAATGAACACAGTGTGTGCAGCGGCTTCCAGTGTGGATGCATATATGTACATCCATTTATATATGTACATAATGTTCTATTATACATATACTGTGTATGTGTGTGTGTGTGTATATATATATATATATATATATATATAATCATGCACACATAAGTGTATCAAGTGCTTTTTTCATTTCCGCAACATCAAGACTTTATAATGTGCACTACAACATTGAACAAAACACCTTCCATATACATATATGTTTCAAAATGAGTTATTTCCAACCGTGGGGGTTCAACAGAGGGAACACATGAGTGCAGTAGGATGTTGCATATTTTTTCAGCACCCTGATCAGCATGTTTCTCTGTGATATTTTGCAAATTCCTAGTGGGTGCACCCCACTGGCTAGAGGCCTGGTGCTTTCCCTTGGTGTAAACCAGACAGGGTGTTAAGTTGACCAATACATACATATATATACACACACACACACACACACACACACATTATATACATACATACATATGTATGTATGTATGTATATACGTACACACACACGTATGTATGTACATACATAATACATACACAGATGCATGCATGTATACACGAATACATTCCATGGATCCGTGTGTCACAAAGACAACAGAATGTGGAACAAATCATAAATATACAAGTATACACAAATTTTTACAGTGTAGAATACTATAAACATTTTACAAAACAGTATTATAGATCATCTTTACACATAAAAAATTCATCTACAGAGTAAAAGGAGTGCGTAATTAAGTATTTTCTTAAGGCTGCTTTAATGTTTGCCTTTCCATTTGTAAGGACTGTCAGACTACATAGTATACTATTGAAAAATTAATGCCAGCATAAAATCTACTTTTTTGAAAACACGGTTTTGGTCAGAACATACTGCCTCCATCTTCAGATTGCCTATAAAGACACACCCAGAATGCTCCTCCAAAACATTCATAACCATGTACATGGTGTCCCAACCGAGACCACAATATAAATCCTCACCACTGTGAGCACCTCATATCTTGTACCACGAACATAAGGAACAACTAAAGCAAGGACGTAAATGTCACATTGGGAAAACTGAATTACAAGAAGTGCAATATGTTTTTAAAGACACACTATTTAATACCACCTTCTTTTAACACCAACTGTGTACAATTTTCTCATATTTTGCCTCTCAAACAAACTGAGGACACGAGATCTGGAACACTTCCTGGTTACAGGCATTATCAGTGTAAATACTCAGTTTAGGGTCAGGACCATACACAGTGAATTTCAAAGTTCTACTAAAATGATACCACAAGGACAGTCGCATACTCCAAACTACATACAACGTTGAACGTTCTCGAAGTACAAACAACTGCCTCCATTACACACAACTGTTACCACATGAAGTAAATAAAATATGTATGCCATAACTATGATTACATAAATAAAAAACTACATTTCTAAGCTCAAATCTTCTTCACAGTACACGTGACAATAATACACTAAATGTGTAGCACTCCCTGCGGTATAGAACAGTCAACACACAAAACAACAACACAAAATGTAATACAAACAAAGTTCAAGAAGCAGAATACATCTACATAAAACAAAACATGTACAGATTATGAAGAATTTTCACTGAGGTTCTGTATGTCACAGTTATGAAGTTAACTGACAACATAAAATGAAGCTGAATTACCTCACAGAAGTATAATTATGTTTCAACACATTCCCACACAACACTAATGCCATCTGTCTCAGCTTGGCACAGTTTCCGTACTCATTGCTCAGGAAGGTCCACTTTTTACCTTATCAGCAGCAGTTCTCTAGTGCTCCTAGTGCTTGCTTGAACCGCTAAGCCAGCAAACAAGAACCTTAGGGCAGTTAGGGCAGCATGTGACACCACTGAAGCTGTCAACTTCCTTGACAAACACAATTGTTGACAGATATCTGCTTTCAAATTTATGCGCAATTAACCTTTAAAGTACAGGAGATTTAAATCCCAAAGTAGCTGCTGATGGTTGGGGTTCTTTTCACTTTAAATGCCTGTTCTTGCACCTGCTGATATTAGGTGTTATATTTCATACATTTTAAAGATAAAAACTTCAAATAAGAAGTACACATTTAAGAATGAATCCATCTACCCGTTACGCAAGTTTCAGGAAAGTCCGCCTACTTTAACGCAGCTTAGTTGAAAGTGATTTTTTATTTTATTTTTTACTGTTAGCTTCATCTTCTACATTTATCCTTTTCAAATATCTCTTGCTGTAAGCAGAGACACTGTGCTATAAAATCTGGCACTGACTGTGCCTGCCATTGTATTTCCTGAGGCGCTGTTTAGGTTTCGTTGTAGAGGTGCCTGACCTGGGTGCTGAGTTCATATGCAGTGAGTGGGAGAAGAAAGGAACGCATACAGGCCTTCATTACTCTGGTTAGTGCAATATCAGACCAGAGGAAAATGTATTTCGTTCTCCTATAAGGATTTCTTCATGACTATTTTGAGTTTTACGGCCACACTTATGTCTGTCTTGAACTCAGCATTTCGGTCCATTTCCTGTCCCAACAATAACATGCAACAAGCTAGGCAATGCAGACACTTGAATCACTGAAGAGAAATCAGACACTGGCTTATGCAGTGTATGAGAATTTGGTGATGTGTTTGTCCTGCCAAAAAGAAAGAAAAAAAAAAGAACCAAAGTCAGAAGTCGAGAATGTAAGTTAAGGTTGTATGCTACCCCATGTTTCGAGGTGTATCACACCAAACTGCATTTCTGAGGACCAACTGACACTAAAATGGAAAGGTGGAACACACAAATGTCAGTAAGTGTTACTACTGTAATTACTGAACTAATACTTCCAGCAGCATTTCATTGATGAAATAATGGGGGTGAAGGGGGTATGGATTTAACAGAAGGGGCCGTATAAAGGAACTGAGACTTGTTGGAAGGTCCTTTATGCGTGTTTATTTGCTTCATGCCGCCAAAATGCGGAAAAAATAAGAACTCCTGCCTGGAAATGTCTGTAAATAATTCATGATTGCTAGAAAAATTGTAAGGTTGTTAGAAAGAAAAATTAAACCACATTAGTGACACTTTTAACCAGAATTAAATTTTACACAATCTTTTATGCCTATAGAAGTCTTTCAGACAAGTACTGTGAAAAAGAGATGTGATTATAGATGCAGAAAATTTAAAAAATGACATGGTGTTGCAGGACAGTGTTTTCCCATTCAGCCATGAGAGTATTTAAATTTTCGGGACAGTGTTCTCCCATTCAGATGCAAAGGGTTGATGTTAGAATGGTACAAATTCCCTTCACAAACGGGTATGATATAATCAGAATTATGGTTGGTGCACATCCTAGAACTCCATGTAGAAGTCTATTTAAAAATAGAGGTTTTGCCTGTTCCCTGTCACTGTACATTTTCATTAATGAACTTCTTTGTTAATAATCAAGAGAATTTTTAAAAACATCATCAGTACGCAGTATTAATACAAGGAATAAGCACCATCTTCATAGACCAATTGCCAACGTATTTTGTTTTCAGAAAAGTGTGTTCTATTCTGGCATCAGAATTTTCAACAGTGTACCACATAGTCTCACAAATCTTAAGAATGAAAAGACACTATTTAAAGTAACACATAGAAGATACTTAAATGCACACTCCTTTTACTCTGTAGATGAATTTCTTATGTGTACAGATGACCTATAATAATGACCTCTAAGACTATATAAAATGTTCATAGCATTTGGCCATGTAAAGTTCTGCATATTTTGTATGTTTTTGTATGTTTATGACTATTCCACATCCTATTGTTTTGTGCCAAAATTATGGATCCACAGAATGAATGAATGAGTGAATGAATGAATGAATGAATGAATGAATGAATGTATGTATGTATGCATGCATGCATGCTGACAAACCACTGTAACACATAACACCATTATGTGTGATTCAACTTCACAATGCAATTGTCACTACCTACTGTGACCAGAATGCTGATAGCTACTCATAACTTGTGCAGCGAAGCTCACTTTCATCGTACTGTGTTAACCGGGTTCAGGTGTCTGTGCATCACATTGCACAGCAGGTGATAAAGCACATTCTGTTTATCAACTTCATACAGCTTCAATATGTCCTCCCATTTAGCAGTACCAGTAAGTCGCTTGCTGTTTATTGTAACCCCATACCGAAGATTCAGTGCACTGCAAGGCATGCTCAGTCCCTTTGTCCACAGCTGAGCCCTGTGTAAAAATGAAACAACAAAATACAGAATGAAACTGTCCTTCATATTGTTAATGTCCTGTGTTACATTTTCCATGCAAGGTGACCTCTATTGGTGACACAAATTATTCAGTGTACAGTGCTGGTTACTGTATATTGGTCTACTGTTGATAATTTCTTCTGTCTTCAATATAAGAGGGTAGAAAAAGACCTTGGGAGACGAGTGAATTTGGAAGTTATTGCCCGCAAAAGTACCTTTCTCTGCCCTGTGTGTGATACAAAACACCCACTGTGCGCCGTCTACAACGAACTCACTAAGACGTTGTTTCCAGGGGTCCCTTGAACTAGCACCGGCATGCTCCTCATAACGTCTACGTCTGCGTCCCATTTTTCATTGCAATTATGTTATACCTCTTCTCATGATGTATTTTATTACCACTTTCACTAATATGACTACACATTGTACTTATATTGTATACACTGGACTAGTCCTACATCCTATGAGTTGTTTTAACCCTTGTAAGGATCTATTGAATGAGAAAAATAAGACCGGAAAAAAATACTTTTTTCAATGGAATGACAGGAAACGCCATTGAATGATGTATGAACGTCTACCAGCATAGTTCTCCGCGGTACCGGAAGAGGCGTGCTTGGATAACGTCACCACCCGCATTGTATCAATGGATGACAGTACTAGTGTGCGCGTTTACACGGATTAGCGTTGACTTAGTGGTCGTAACTGTGATCAGTGTCGTCAACTATCTATGAACAGAGCGGAGGCCTGTTCATCGAAATCACATGAGAAACAACCAGTTGCGAAGTACGTGTGGTAGACAGAGTGTGTTCGAGGAGATTGAACGTAAAATATCATGCTGAAGCCCAAGGCATTAACTCAGGTGTTGAGCCAAGCTGATACTGGTGGCGTGGAAAATACCTTGTAGGTTTTGATTAATGTTTTAGATAACCTCTACATTTATTGTCAGAAGACTGTGAACGTAAAAGATCATGCTGAAGCCCAAGGCATTAGCTCAGGTTTTGAGCCAAGCTGATACTGGTGGCGTGGAAAATACCTTGTAGGTTTTGATTAATGTTTTAAATAACCTCTACATTTATTGTCAAAATAATGTGCTTGATATTTTGCCTGTAATAAACGCACGACTCGTATGTTCAATGTATATGCGGACATCTTTTTCCATAATTTGTTGCGTACTGTGGTATATTCGAAAGGTTATGAGTGTTAGAGGTGCAAAGTATTTTATATATCTTATCCTTTAAAGTGAACACAGTGCATTATATTGTAATGCATTTCTGATACTGTGACTGTGAGGATGCAGAATTCCATGTTTTTCAAGTAAATGTTTTGCAGATTGATTAACCATGAAGGTGCACTATTGGCATACAGTGGATATGGAGACAGAGATGCTCGAGTAACTGCAGCCATTGCAAGTAATATCTGGACAGCTTACGAGAAGAACGGTCGAAATGCTTTTAAGGAAGATCGACTGCGGTTAGTTCTGATGGAATGTATGGTATGTAGTGAGCACATATATTAAATCGTACTAACTTGTCAAAAGTGTGTGTGGGTAGATGCAGGGTTTGCACAGTTCTTGAAAACCAGCCAAGCCCTTGTAAACTATGACACAATCCATAGTTTCAAAAGAAACCTCCCAGATGTTACTATGGGGTTTTCCAGTATGCTAGCAGCATAAATAACACTCACACCAAACAGGCTGGTATATCAGCAGTACTTGTAAATTTTTATTTGGGACATACCTGGTTCAAATTTTGGCCAGGACAGTGGATGTCCCAAGTTTTTGTGGTTTTCCTTGGTTACTCCAGGAAAACAATGGGATAGCACAATAAGAGGGTGACTGTGACATTCCACATCCTTTCCAATTGATTATTCACCATCTTATCACTTAACACTACATAGAACCCAACAAAAGACAGCTCACTAAATTAAATTAATGTAGTAAAGTAGTTGTATTTAAATGTATCAGGACAAAGGCCTGCACAAATTAAGATTAGTAGTAGTAGTAGTAATGGGAGACGCTGTTGAGGGCAGAACATTCAGTTCCTGACACAATGAATACATTTAACATTTAGCAGTTCTAAAACCTTTGAATTTAAAGTTTTCAACAGTTTTCAGCTACTGAGAATGCAGTTTTTCTTTCAGGAAGGGAAAGTAGCAATCACTCAAGTTGCTAACCTTCTCTTATGCCTTTATGCAAAGGACACAGTTGGGTTTGGCCTCCTCAAGCAGAAGGCACAAGCCTTGGCTGAATATTTGGATGCACCTTTGAGGCAAGTTGCAACATCCTGATCAGCCCTTCTTCTGAATATTCATACATTTTCCATTCATATGTAAGTTGGACACTTGGAAGACAAAATATGTAGAGATCACGTAATTTAACGTGTGTTACAGTATTGTGAATTATGGTTGTCTTACCTGTGCTCATATTATTCCTGATTTATATATATGTATGTATATTGTAAATAATATCCGTAAAAATAAACAGAGACAACTTTTACAGTCAGTTCATATAGACCTTGTACTGAACGAAATACAGTCGAATGGACTTGTAACGACATTGGTTTGTGCAACACCTCACCTATAATGTCAGATGTTCTGTAGTAGCAATTAATCTTCACTGTTAACCATAACGTTATACTCCTTGGTTATAACGACACAAAATATTCAGTCCCCCTTCATGACATAACCGAGTTTGACTGTACTGGCAATATGTGCTACATTCTAGACCATTTTTTGTAAGATCTGTGTATATAGCCACTTTTTTGCTAGGCAGATCCAAAAGTGACTGAAACATGGCCACTAATTGCACGAGTCTTTTATGTATGTGTACATCATGAATGATGAATGCACCTACTTATGGCATGTTGTGCATCCGACCAACAGTGTTCTGCTTTCTGTCACACCTGCAGCAGTACTACATGTGCATATTACGTATTCGTTGCAATCCTTGAAAGTATCCCATCTCATTTACGTATTACAGTTCACAAAATTTTATTACACTTCTCTCTTCTCCCATCAGTATTTCATAGTTTTATGGAGTGGATTTTGCCCATTTGGTACATGCTGAACTTTCTTCCATCTTCCCTATGCTGAACATCACAGAATGAAACAGTCCCCAGTTTACTTTGGGCAGGCTTGTGAAACACTTCAACATGGAAACAAAAATTTCAAACCTTCATTTTCTTAAACTGATATGCAAAGACCAACGGGACACCACTACATAAGCATCTTGTATCTTACACCGAAAAATGAATAAGACATGGCTGGGGTGCTGAACAACCCTCAGATGCTTTTATGCATTTATATGTACACATCATAGTAGAGATTGGCAGTACCCAGTTTGAATCTCCACTGTAAAGGTGTGTTCCTTGAAACACACTTCCCACATCTCATTCAACATTATGTAACTTCTGCACATTGCAGTTATGCACGATAACAGTAAACACACTTCTAAAGGCTATGTGGTGTTTGTCGGCATACAGTTGAACAACGCTGTGTAAGAAGTTACAAATGATTCTTTTCCATATAAGAAGATCACACCAGGAATCCTCCACTACCAGCGAATGCTCATCTAGCATGTACACTGTTATAAACTATATACACAATTTTATCCAACATTCTTCTATCAGTAAGAAATTATGGGGACCATGAGTGTGCATTCTAACATAATACAACTGCCAATGAAATATTCCGCATTCCTCAAATACCTGGGAACGAATGGGAATACAGTGCAGCAGTACATCAACTATATATAGACTTCAAGAACGCTTGTGATTGGTTAGGAGGGAAGGTTATATAATATTCATGTTGAGTTTGTTATATCCATGAAATGTATTAGGTTAGTTAAAATGTGTTCAAATGAAGCATACAGTAAGTTCTGGATACGCAAACATCTCTCTTATCCATAGTCTGAAACAAGGAGATGTTCATTTCCACTGTTCTTCAACTCTTCTTTAGAACATGCCATTAGGAAGATCCAAGTAAACCAGGAGGGACTCAGACTCAATGGGACACATCAGCTTCCACTCTACAATAAAGATGTTAATTTACTGGGTGAAAACATTAGCAATTTACAGAAGAATATGGACTCTGTTAGTCACTAGCAAGGAGGTTGCTGAGAAGACTATGTTCATGTCTCGTCAACATAAAGATAGCTAATAAACTGTCTGAAAATGTAGCAAAGTTAGAATGTTTAGGAATGACACAAACAAACAAAAACTGCATGCATGAAGAAATTCAGAACATACTAAATATGGGAAATGTTTGCTGTCATTTTGTCTAGGATCTTTTCTCTTCCTGTTTACTATCCAAAAACATAAAGATTAAAATGAACTAATAAAAAAATAATTTTTCCTGCTGTTTTGTATGGGTTTAAAGCTTGGTCTCTCACTTTACAATGAAGAACATAGGCTGAGGGTATCCAAGAGAAATAAGCTGAGAAAGATACCTCACCATAATTGGAGGAAATCTGTATCTTCCAGACCACAAGACACTTTTTCTTTTCATGGAAAATACTGTATAAAATTCTCTTGCATCTAATAATCTGAAGGTGCATCAATATTACTGTCAAAGAAACTGAGATTCCCATGTTCGTTGGAGGGACAATGATAATAATGAAATGACTCCTCCCTGGAGGGAGAGAAACATTTCATTGTTTCTTGCACTAATTGTTCAATGGCATGCAGTGACAGTGAGACTTTCAAAAAGCAATATGTTTTCAGAATGTTCATAGACAAGGATTTTGTATATTGTAGGTTTCAAATTAAATGTAATATGGTATTATGAAACTGCATGGTAATAAAGATAGCCACAAGGCATTTTGATCCACCACTGAGAAAATGATATATGGAAAAGGCAAAAGGGGTTAAAGAAGTTAGAGAAGAATAAATACTCTTTTCATAAGAATATTACAAAATAACTTGACCAGAAGCAGAGGTAAGGAACTGAATGATAGATGCACAAACAGTGACTTTCTGTATCTACACAAATGATTATTTCCGAAGCAAGAAAATGGGTGGTCACATATGGTGCCTCTGATTTTGCTGGGACAGCTTCTTCATATTGCAGTTTTATGAAGAGGCATGGACTGTGACACACAAGACACTTATGAAGTCTTTCACAAAATGTGAGATTAATAATGCCCTTGATGGTGCTGAAGATGTATTTGCAAAAAGTCAAAAGTTCAGACAGTAACAGTAGTAATGATGTGTGTGACAGCAGTGATGATTTTCGGGATTCTATGATGAGTAGAAACGTTGTGCTGTATTGCCACTTTGTTAAGTATGCATACATCTGAGTTTCAAACATGATGAAATATTTTTTCCCCTTAATTAGCCTTCTAAATATTGATGCATCTTAAAGTTTAGAAAATACGGTAACATGAGACTGGAGAAGAGTACTTAATGAGGATCCTCACTGCTTTGTGCTCCTCATTAAAAATGGGCAATCAACTCAAAGATGATGAGATAGGCGGGGCATGTGCCACATATGGCAGGCAAAGGGGAGAGAGATAGGCACAAGGTTATGGTACAGACACCTAAACAGACCACCTGGAAGACCCAGGTGTAGATGGGAGGATAATATTAAAGTGCAGCTTCAATAAATAGGATAGGAGGGCATGGACTGAGGCAAGAAACTATGAATTCCATAACATGCAGGCATTTGCTTCACCAGCTGAAGAACTTATACCTGTATTGCATATAAAATATTCTAAAATTAGAATATAATGCTATTTGAATCACAATTTGTCATGGGCAATTTTAGCCGTAACCTGCCTCATGCAGGTCTCTTATTCTTGCAGTGATTGCAAACACTGGTAAGGATACAGCTGTAATTACTTCGAAATCCAAGGAAAGCACAATTCACAGAAGTGTTGCCCACTATGTTATGAAATTACAAAGACACCTCAGTTAATGCTTATACCCTATTCCACATTCCCAACTAATTCTTTAGAGCCATTATTTGGGCATGAATTATATACTGGCATGCAAGTTTGTCATCTGTACATTACAAACACACACACATATGAAAATAATACTAGGCAACCTGTTTTAAACACATTCTATCCTGAATTTTGTTTATTGGCCATATCTTATCTACCCACAAGTTATGTAATCTTTCTGCACATTTAGAAGTAATTCAGCACTGGTTCAATAAGGCTTCCAGCCTCTAGAAAATAACACCACGTCCAAACCAGTATCTTTTATATTACTGTAACTATAAAAAAGACTGACATTCCTTTAACAGGAAATACTTCACTAAGTTTCCATACTATAAATAAACAATTGAAAACACACACCTTTTTTTTTTTGAAATAACATTCAACATACCACAATATAAATATTAAAATGGTAAGGTCATGACTTGCACAGTCTTCATAGTAATGGAACATGCACATAAAGTGTCTTTTTATTAACATGATTCAAGGACACTGTTAATATAGCAAAATGTCAGTAACTCTTTGTCATGTTTGAAGTTATTCAGACTTCCATACATTATATTTTACATAATCTGTTTGGATCCTCTTGAGAGCATCAAAAATAACAATGGTGAATAAACAACCACTTGGGGCACCAAGTAAGGAAAGATATACTATGCAATCAATTCAAAACACAAGATGGCTGCTTATCATGGGTGTCAGCACCGGGCTGGGGGGGGGGCTCCAGGCATTGTCTAAAGAAGGCTGTTGGAAATGTCAATGGATGATGATATATTTGAGTACCTACAATTTCTACCCAGTTGCCTCCTCTTTCTTGACATTTCTAAGTGCACACATAAAAAATTAAACACAGTTTCTTGTACATTTATGACAAAACAAAGTGTCTGACATGTCAGGATGTACGGGCACTTGTTTGAAATGTTATCAGTTCACCGAGTATTTTGTGTTTACTGTCTCATCACTAATTTCTTTTTCACAGAACATACGGTCAGATGAAGTTACAGAAAAATATCCCTTGCAGGAATTATCAAAGTACAGGAAAAAAATTGCTTCTTCATAATATATGCACTTCAGGAATTACATACGCAGGCGCAGTCCTTTCCTGCCACAATAACAAGCTATGTTTTTACTAACAATGGACTGAAAGACACACCCAAACCAACAAAGCTGATCAACATTAATATACGCCTTGCAGCTTTCACAGCAGCTAAATTCACTAAAATACTCTTGGCTGACAGCTGCACACGGTGGTTAAGTAAACCAATGTTTCTGAGATGGACCTGTCTCTATCTTTAGGATTCTGGCATGACTCAATACCCAGTCTTCCCACTGGCCTTGCGTGGGCTGGCCCAAGAGGATTTTATTGAACATAACAAGCTTTAATATACATTATGTACATTAAAAAGGAAAAAAATCTGGCAAATAAATGTAAAATAAGCAAAACAGCATGAATAATCCGATCTCATCAATCCCACATAACAATGTCCAAGAATGATAGATACTTCAATGTGGCCTTACCTCTTCAATGATGACTGGGAGTGAACAATTACAAGTCACAAACGGTTCGGTAGAAATGTAAAAAGTCTCAGCAGTTCATTGGTATTGCTCTGCTACCAAAAGCTCTGCAATGGGAGCGGATTTGGGGGAGGGGGAGAAGAAGGATACCCTCACACTAACGACTCCCATTCTTTTTGTTCTAGACTAAAAAAAGCAAAAACATTAAAAAAATGCTTCACCAGTACTTCACTGTGTTACAGTAACACAAGTCTGCAAAATAACAACCAAATGCAGGTCATTTGTAAAGTGGGAGAACCCCACAAATATCCGTTATGAACTCAGGGAAATTCACACAACCAATATGGGAAATATCTGTGCTCAACAGTCAAAACTGTAGAAAAATATTTCAAGACCACGAACGTAGCAATAAAATAAAGATCCCCCTTTCGATAGTAATCAAGATGTTTAACACACTCCATACCTACTAGGAGAATATCACTTACACAACCTCACTGCACAGACCCTTTGACATCAATTCTTATAAAACAGGACAAGTTCAGAGAATAAAATTCAATTTTTAGAACAATCTCATCCCATGTCAACATTCCAACATAACTCCAGCAACACAAGTATGGTTCTCTATAAGCAACTCACTACCATCTGGTAATCTCTTGGGGTTATTTTTGTGCGCAACACTTCTCAACCATATCGGTTAGAATGAGAACTGCAGGAATAAATAACAGAATCCAGATTCCAATCACTGAAACTGGATGTCTACACCAACCAAGATTCACATCCGTGATCCCTTCTGCTGCAAAACCTGTTGAAAAATTATCACATGTTTTTAATTAAAAGTTCAATTAAACATGACAAATTACAGTTGAACTTTGTTAGTACATCCTTCCTTAGGATATCTTCATATATGTGATGTTTAATCAGTTCTAAAAAAACACCAACACTTCTCAAAGTTATCAGGCTATTATGGTGGTTTACTGTAACACATTTCAGTTTATGAGTGGTGAAGATATTATGTTACCTGCCATCAGTCACTCCATCCTGAAGATAAAGATAGCTAATTTCACAAAAACATTGGCAAGTCAGTGACCAGCATGCAGTGTGATTGCCAAAAGTTGGAAATACAGCTGAGCTTGGTTATAACAACCTCAGTCTGTGTGACACCTCGTTTATGATGCTACACATTCTGTGGTACCAACTGATTCCCTGTAAGGCATGCGTTTTTCTGCCTTGCTTAGTGTGACATACATAGAAGCATCTACCTCAGATAGACGGACATTGCCTATCATCCATTGCAATATAATTTTCCAAGAAGCAGGTTATTTTGAGTATCCAACCCTCTCCTTGTCCTTGAGAAAACAAGTTCTTTACTCTTTACAGGTAATTATATAAATTCCAGGCCTGGAAAATGACAAAAGTAATTGTAATTCATGAATTCAGGCTTCCCCCCCATTGTAAATGAGATCTTTGCTCTTCTGGGATATTATATAGTATGGATTGATAGTTACCAACCTTTGTTGGACTGCTTGACCCTTGAAGATGGGGTGGATAGGTTGTCCTGAAATGTCAGTAACTACCAATCTAACATCCCAGAAGAGGGAAGATCCCAACAGTAATTTACTTTGTGCCTGAAGTTGCCCTCTACTCTTCTACTCCTGCAGTTAACAGGAGACTAGTAGAGTGATAACATGGCTACAGTGACAAACAAAAGGAAGGTTTTGAGCATCAAAGGAAAATTTAAAGCAATATGAAAAAATATAAAATGGAAAAAAAGGAAGCTGACATGCATCAGGAATTTGGTCTCGTACATTCTATGATTCACACAGTTTGTAGAAACACAACCAAAATTATTAGTGGGTTTGAACACAACAGTTTGAGAATAAAGCAATTCCAAAAGTCTCAATGCAGTGACGTCGATGAGGCACTGCTTAATTGGTTTTAGCAACAGAGAAGTAAAAGTGTACCAGAGAGTGGTCCTCTTCTCATGATAACTTTTGTTCTTCCTAAATTTTAAATGTAAGTTAATGAATATTTAGTGCAAGCCGGTACGGAAATGTATATGACAGTAACTTTTATTCTTTATAAATTTTAATTTTATTTTACAACAGATCATAGTGTAAACATTTAAGTAATAGGCCTGCAGGCCTGTATTTTGTCTTAAAATATTTTTCCTTCACTTTTACCATACATCTCGCTCAGAGCAATACTTGTTTATAATGACACAATCTATTCGCTCCCTTTCATGACGTTATAACCGAGTTTGACTGTACATGTATTTACATGTCTTCTAGCATGTTAACTCTTACAACTGATACTCTGACAACTGTACCAATGAAGTTTAACTGCACAACCATTCTGTTTTCCAGCTGTTATAATAACAAAAGTGCTGTATGGATTAAAACAAGAATTACACGATTTAGCAGTCATTCGCAAATTTGGCTAGTTCTAGCTCAAAACGCCAGGAATCAACATTGCTCTTGATGAAGGATGGCAGATTCAAATTGTAGGTTCAAAACATTGTAAGGCAAATAGGAACAGGAAATGCTACTGCCCTTCACAATGGTTGCATCACGTGTGTACATAAGAAAATATACCTGGAGTATTTCCACAAAGTCCGCGTAATTTTAAATGACAAGCTTCAGCGCGAGTCTCAAAAACCCTTCGGTCCGCCTGCGTCAGTCACGTGACAACAGCCACCCTGTGTCAGAGGCCAAGTGTCCACCATGGCCCACCCACTTGCCGCTGTCATGGAGGTAGACGGCACACCATATCAGTCTTCCCTGCAGACGACAGTGGCACTGCTGCTTAGAAGTACGAGAGAAACCTCAACATAGCAGCTGACGGTCGAGGCTCTTTTCGCTTTAAATGGCCATTAATCCTAACCACTTCACATAACAAGTACGCTCTTACAAATGTATTTACAAATGTAAAATAATTTTAATATGTCAAGGCGTTGCGGGGCACTGTCTTCCCTTGTGTCCTTTGAGGACATTTAAGTTACTGGGACAGCATTTCCCCGTTCAGCCGTTAGAGATAACTTTTGCCACGATCCGCAGCACACTTACTGATAAGCAGAGAGTAAATTATTCGAGTGGCGCGATACCGTCCAGTGCATCATCCGTGTCAGAACTGGAGGAGAGCTCATCCATTGTTGCGTCACTTTCTGAGTACGACGACGAACTATCCCCACTGTTGCTCCTGCCACTCACACTGAACATTAGCCTTTCCACTTCTGGTTCCATCAGTCCTTCTGTATGAATGTACTGTTCTTCTACACTCATAACGTGATGACAAACCGCTGCCCATTCCATGTCGCTGATCTCGGCAAAACGCTGCTCGAACAGTTGCCACACGTCATCCAACTTGAAGGTGACATTCCTTTGTCCGACCCACTGCTTGACATCGCCCCAGATGTTTTCAATGGCGTTGCGATCAGGATGGTATGGTGGCAAACGGAGAACTGTGTGTCCGTGAGCACTCAGTAAGTCATCAAGAATATATCGCTTGTGTCTCGGCTTATGTAGTTTTATGAGAGTATAAAGTTCTGTCTTCAGCAGGTCACCACTGAATGGTATTCTGTTTTTCAACAACCAGTTTTCCATATCTTCCTTTCTTGATGATGACGTTGGACACTTCTCACTTAGCGCGTTGTGATAAGCGGCGTTGTCAATCACGAAAACGGAGTTCTGGGGTAAATTTGGAATTAGTTTTTCTTGAACCCACCTCAAATAATTATCACTGTTCATTTCTTTGTGATAGTCCCCCGTTGTCTGATTTGACTTAAAAATCAGTAATGCACCAGGAATAAAGCCCTTTTCCGTTCCCGCGTGCACAATGATAAGCTGTTGCCCCTTTGAGGTTGGCGTCATACATCCCTGAGGAGCATCGTCAGACCACGATTTTTTTTGTAGTGTGGGAACTGTGGATGTACGTTTCGTCACTATATACAATTACACAACCGTCTCTACGAAATTTCATAACTGCCCTCAAAAAGGCCACACGCGCACATCTGACATCTTGTTTTTCGATGAGAATGCACCTGTTGTCTCGCATTCTCCTCCAGCGAAACCCAAGTTCCTTAAATATCTTCAGCAAACTGGATGCTTGTCCCTTGTATCCAATACTCTCCCGTAACTTAGTCAACACAGCCTTAACAGTTGGTACCCTTTTTTCATGCAGATAGAATTCGTGTATTGTTCTACGCACAACACACATATCGAAATCGTCAATCTTTGTAACAGTACGGGGGCGGTTTCTATTTCTTTTTGGTGTGCTGTATGAGGTGGCTGCCCCAGCCTGCACATTTAACATTTCCTTCTTTATGATTTTTAGTGCACTTTTGGAGACTCCAGTTGCAGAAGCAACACGTTCGTGCACCTTTGTAACCGGGATAACAAATTGGCGTCGATCTGCCTCTTTCTGCATGAATTGCAACACATTCGCTACAACCTCCCGTGTCTGGCCTTTCAGCGTTTTCCTGTAAACTCGGGACTGGCTGGGTTGCATCCTACTCGTGTTCTGGCTAATGGGCGATCGAGCATGAAAAGGTCCAGAAGACACTTTAACCCACACCGCTCTGACTGCAGAAACACACTGATCTATGCGCACATGATTTCGCGCACTCTCCCCAGTTGTGATATCAGCCTAGGCTCGCTAACTGTAACTATTCCAGCAGCCGGAGACTTTGTGAAATCACTCGAGGTATACCCTATAAATGTACACAATACAGTAAACAGTAACATCTTTGGAATCTTTCACTTTTCGGACTTTGTTCATCATTCTGAACGTGGGACAACACAAAAAATCCAAGGAGTGAATGATTCCAACTGTGACAGACCCTCATCAGAATCTCATAGATTGAAAAGCACCTCTACAAAAAAGTATCTTCAGGGATTCTGTTCGCTATTTTCAAGCCATTTTCTCACAAGATACTTTTCCAGTTTCAGAAACCAATAAATAAAAAATTTTAAAAATAAAAAATGTGATTTTCCAGGATATGATACTGTGTAGTGGTATAAATCATAATGGTATCATACCTTGGAAAACCATGAACTAATCTTTACTATCATGGAAAACCTCAACTCTAGTAGTTTTACAAATACTTCTCACTCATATGCAAGATTATGTGATGGAACAGCAAGCAGAAGAGCATTAGCGAAATTACAGATGCATAAGTTTCAAAGACAACATCCCACTGTGTTATTGTAACTCAGTCACAGAACTATGTTTATATTATCAAGACAATGTCTGTTTTCACAGCAGCTTGCAACATGTTTCAACCTGGAAGGTCATTATCAGGTGAAAGTGGTACAAAATATAGAAGGATGGAAGTAGGTGCTTATTTTGAAAGAGATCTCTTTCTTACAAAACTTTAACTATATAAAAATTCAAAAACATGACCCGAAATTATATAAATTATAAGCATTTCTTATTCAAGTAAATGTGTTATTTACAAAACCAGTTTTTGTTGAAAGAACATTCATTTTAAAATCTAAAATGTGATAAGAGTTATTAGATCATTATTAAAATCAGTTTAGTCTCTTCAATACGACGTATCATTCTTAAAACACAAGGTTCAGTATGTTGAATTACACTGTAATTGTTCTTTAGTTTCATTCTGTTGATGTCATTAGCATGGTACTTTTTCACGCAGAGTTTGTTAAGTGCAGTTTACTTGCTACGTTTTCCTTGATGCAGTAATAAATTATTATTTCTTTAGTTTTGGATCGAAGTCTAATAATCTGTTGTGAAGCTCATCATGCATACTGGATGGAAGTGAATGTATATCATGTACAATGCACCTGCATACAGCATGCACAAGCTTCCAGGTCAAAACATTTTGTCAACTACTGCGAAAACAGACATTGTTTTTATAATAACAAATGGTTGTGTTTCAGTTGTCTTACAGTAACTGACTTACAGATGCATGTTATATAATTAGGAGATTAATGCCAAAGAGCCATGCTGCATTACCAAGAAGGGGGCAACTAACCATATCAAATGCTTTCTCTGTTACACATTCAAGAAAACTCTGAACAGAAATGCACAACTGCTGGTAGATCTTTTAAAAATAAATATGTTGTGTTTTTAATTTTAATTTAGAGGTGCATCTCTTTTGTATGTGTGACTACCACTCATCTGAAATAGAAGTACTTTTATCCATATCTCACATGTTTTCTTGTTACTTGGCAAGTCTACAAGCTAAAGGAAGAATCAGGCTTTTACTGTTCTTTCAATTCTATGGTAACGGTTCTGGAAAAGGTGATCAAAATGTTTCCTTTTCACATTTGCCATACAGACACAATTAAAATTACCAAATTTCAGACTGGTACATGGTACACTGTAAGTTTTCTAGGCACATCAAAGGATGAGGATAATAAACAATGACCTCACAATTGATCATTAGCCTTACAATAAACACAGTTTTTATTACCTGTTCCCCATTTGTTTTATCTAACATGTTGTGAACCAGGTGGCTCGTTTTCAATGGTCCAGTCTTAGACAACTATTTACAGCTTTACAGCATATGGCCGTTAGATGATAGCTGACATTGTTAAAATGCGGGGACGGGGGACTTAAAAGCAGTAAGCATTACATTATGCTGAAAGTTAGCATGTTCAGTAACAACATTTACTGAAGGAGTATAGCCTGGCCCACGATCAACAAAATAGTGGTTCAGCAACTAATAATAGTGTTGTACTTGACGAAGGGCTGCGATAAATTAGTCAATAATATAATAGCATGGCACTGAAGATCAAAATTACCTTCCAAGTTGAACCATGAACTACTCACACTAGCTTCTACACACAGAAGGAAGGGTGGGAAAGTTCAGTCTTTACCCTTCCACTGTAACATGCCATGTCACCCACCAACAGTGTGAGTAAAAGATGCCAAGAAAGAGACTGGAAAACAAATAATAGGAATAATAGGAGAGGTATGAAAGCTCTATTTGCAGAAACCTCTGTATATGACAGTCATAGCTCATGAAGAACAACAAACCTTTAATAAATACAACCACAAATTAAAATTAAATAGCATAACTTGCAGGCTGAACAGTATGAGCATGCATAATCTGAGAGATGACTGTGATTTTACTGAAAACTCTTAACCCTTCGCATACTGATGTTCGTCTCAATTATGTATAAAAATTGAGTGCCTTCCTCACACAGAACAGAGTCTGCATCCATCATCTAGACAAACTGGTTTTTCAAGAAATAACTGGTGTTTATTGTGACAAACATATAAACACACAGATACACTGTGTGGAAAAATGCAAAGTTTCTTAATGTTACAGCAGGTGGTACATATAGTTACCACTATGCTTTAAAAGGTTAAACTTTCTCTTAATATGATATTAAACACACCCAGTTTTCTGTTATGTGTCAGTGTTGTAACCTTCACTCCATTAAGCTGCTCCCTCCCTGGTATTTGGACACACTATTTCCTGGCTGTGTGCTATGGTTAACAATGTTTGTGGAAAACATAATAAAAGAGAGGTTAACATTACACTAATTCACAATCCAAGTATCAGTTATTCTCTTGCTCAGCATGCTAAATTTGGTCCATGTATATCCTGTAGTTATTGTTTATATACATGCACTCTCATGCAAACATATCCACTTACTGTTAATGATGGACCACACAAAGTGTGTTGGGTAAGTATATACTACTGGAGTGTCACTGCACCACACCCATTATTACTGATGAACATTAAATTTCTTCACCTTTGCTCTGTCAGTTGGTTCAGTTTCTTTCGAGTTGAGTGCAGGTGTCCCATACTCCCGTGAAACCACACAAAGAAATTCTGCATGGTCCTCATTCCCATAATTGTACTGTGACCCAATATTAATAAGCTGTAAAAAAAATGATTGCTGCACGGTAAATTTAAAATCATTGTATTGCAATGTGACAGCTTATATTACAATGAACAGTGAGCCTTCCTCTATTTGTTCCATTGTCAACTCTCAAACAATAACTCCCCATGAAACACAAAAGGTTTGGCATAAGAATGCACCAACTAATTCCACTAGATACACTTCTGACTTCAAGCGTACTTGGGGACGGACAAAGAGCACATGGCATAACACTTGACAATAATGCAACCCACAGTGACAAGATTACAGGAGTAGAAGGACATTGTCATAAATAGTACATGGACAATTTCTTCTTCTCCCTTGATTTACTGGATAACTTCATAAAGAAAAAATTAACTGTTGCATGACATTCGGATCAAATAGGAATGGCATGCCACAGTCCTAGAACCCAAGGAAATTAAAATGAAAGGGGGTGACATTCAAGTAGGGACCAGGTATGACTTTAAGGCAATACTATGGAGGGACAGGAGAGAGACATTCGCATGTTGATGAATGTTCACATTGCACCAGCAGGTTAGTTCCTGTGATCTGAAGTGGAACCAAATAAAACTGCTAATTATGGTGGATTATAACTGTCACATGGGTTATGTGGATAGGGGAGAGAAGATGGCCCATAGTTACTCCCTCAGCCATCCCACATGGAAATGGACAAAAAAAAATGTTCTTTGACCTGTTATATCTGACCATTTTCAACAGTTAAATTCTTTTTTCCTCATGTGGTGGAAAGAAAATTTCACAGAGATTTTTGATTCCTCCTTGTCAGGAATATGGTGGCACATGCTAGGCAACAAGGGTGACTACACAACCCAGGAAGGACACCACCCAGCACTGCCACCAATGTCAGTAAACTGGACTCTAGTGGCAAAAAGGACTGGCCTCCTTCATCTTAAAAACAGGTGTGATGCTGCGTTCTTGGAGATGCGATGCACAAACGTAACCACAAAGTGCTGTAACGGTGTAGTGGAATTATGTCCCCAGAGTATCACACCAAGGCAGAGCTATGAAACTTTTGAATACAACCTCCCTATACAAAATTGAAGCCTCACACCAAGATGCAATTAAAGAAATTGGAAATTTAGGAATTTACAGAAATTTATTTTGTGTATGTAGGCACTAAGACTATTTACTGCACTTTAGGACACATGGAAATATCTGGTTTATTTCCCACAAAATTCAGTTTAGCCCAAAAATTAATCTTTTTTTACGTATATAATATTTATGTTTTATGTAAAGTATGCAATAGAATTTAAGTATATATCTTTGATCAAGATAACACTACTGAGAAAATATTAAAACACTGACAGTTGTTATTCTATTTGTGTTTGTGTGCAGTCACACATTTCATCTCTTTACCTAAATACTGTACACACATCCTGTAGAATCAGAGGGGTTGTAGGTTTTCATCCCAAACTGCTTGTGTTTCGGTGATGCAGGCTGATGTAAGAAATGATACTTGATTGAAAGTTTAAATAAAATGTTTAGTATTCATACAATTATATATATTTACCTATTAACATAATAAAACTATCAATGGAGATAGACAATTTATGGATCACATGCTCAATATGTCTGCCATTCAGTCTCGCAGCTTCAAAAACATGAACCCCTACAATTCTCATCTGTCACCAGCATACATCCTCCTTGAGTTCAACACATTTCAGCAATTAGGGCCCTCAGTTACGTGACTGATACTCGTTTTTTTGCAGATAGCCTTTCTTTAAGTTAAAGCGAAAGGAGAAAGTCAGAGGTTAAATATCCACACTACTGGGTTTTGTTCACTTCCACTGTGAGCAGCATAATGGTTGGAAATCACTTCTGGGCCAATGGCGTCATGCAGGAAATCCAGAACAATGTTTGCTGTGTGAGGTGGTACCCCATCTTGCACAAACCAGCAGTAATTAGCTGAGGTGCAAAACTGTTATGCATCATGCCCAGATAGCGCTCACTATGCAGAGCTCATTTGAAGAAAGAAAGTACAATTAATCCATAAGGAAATTGCAATGCATACTGTATCCCTCACTGAAGGACGCATATTCTCTGTGAGCATTTGTGGATTTTTAGCAACCCAAAATCGCAAACTTTCTTTACTCAGTAAGCCATCCAAGTGGAAATATGCTTCATCGGAGAACCACCATTATGCAATGTGATTTCTTCATGCTCTGCCCACCCAGTACACTGCATTCTGTTACCACAGGCAATGAGTTCCTCCAACGCTGTCATTTTGTACAGGCAGAGGTGCAAACTGTTGTGCAAAATTTGTTGCACAAATTGTCCTGGTAACCATAATTCTATTGCAGCATTTGTGGTTGACTGTCTCAGGCTTCTTTGCATGCCTACTCTCAGAGCTTCCATGTTCTGTGCATTATGCATATGTGCTCCACATCTGCAATTCTGTGCTATCTTGTTCAAACTGTTGGTAAAGTCTGCAACTAGTTTTTGGAGAATGGACCCATTGCACACCAAACTAAACACAAACTTGTCTCCACATTTCCACAACACTTTTTGATTCTGCAAAAACAAAACCCACACACAGCACTGTTTGCAAGATCTGCTGCACAGTGAGTCTTCCCTTGCCTGCCATCTCTTGCATACAGGAGGGAAAACACCGAACATGTTATCAGCACATGACACATGTGCCACCTAACATCTCCATGAACTGTTGCACCTGCATAAATAGCAGCAACCTCCACTGTACCAATATTAAAGATTTTACTTACACTTTCAATTAAGTATCATTTTATGCACCACCGTGTATATGCAGTTTGAAGGGGCCCATACCTTTGATGAGCAAAATAATTTCATCAACTACCAAGTGTTTATCTGGGCTGTAACATTTAGCATATGCATCACTGTGCTTATCTAATCTAGTTCTCATTTTCAAAAACCAGCCTCAATTTTCATCTGCACTGTCAGGTTCATTGTTACTGTCACTAAAATGTAGAAATCTAAGTATATGGTACAATCCATCTTATTTCATTATGTGTCCACAAAAGGCCATGCAAAACTGTTCTAGTGTCAAGCACGAATCTTTCACTGAATTGCTCCAATTGTGACCCTACCACAGTAACTTTCTTATGTAGTCATCGCAGGCAGTGGGGCAGGGCCCTTCATCCAAAGTGCCCACGTACTGGTGGCAATATGTGCATAATTTCGGGAGCATGACAATGCTAAAGGGGTTTGAGTCTTCAGTAATGTGGTGTGCTTCATGTTGTGACCAACTTGGATGCCCTGTAAACCTGTGGATTACATGCATAGAAGGTTGACGGTGTGTACTGTCGGTCTAGTGTCGATAATGTCTTCTTTGTCACTGTAGTCTCACTGACAATGTGCATAAGAGTCAGATTCTAATATCAGTTCTGCAGTCTTGGTCAGCCTGTTTTGCTCTGTAGCCATACTTATGTGCTTGGAAGTGACACAACTCATCATTGAGGAAAACCAATGGTGTAAAAATCCCACAGTGTAACTAAAACCTCTACAACTCCTGGCTATATGCATTTTATTGTAGAACAAACTGAATTGTTAAGTGGAAGTTAACACACGGACACAAAACTGTAACACAAAAATCATGAAAAATTAATAAAAAATGAAGAAAAGTTGCCTTTTGTCCCACAATGCATTAATAAAATTGATAAAGTTCTGTTTGGGATACTCCTTTCCACCGCTGCATTTAAAAAAGAAACATGAATTCATCGATCTGACCACCCACACAAGTCAGCCATTCAAGGAACATGGAACAGCTTGGTGAGGAAATTGCACGACATACGCATCTAGAGTTAACTACAAATGTAGTAGCACAGTATACCTCATAGATCCATATATAAATAAACTAAAATAAACAATTCTAGAAACTCAAACATTATGTAGAAATGCCTGGATTTAACAAGGGTCATCAACAAAGCTGAGTAAAAATGGTGGGTTTTTTCAAAACTTTGAGCATGGGCAGACACATTCATTCTTGAGTGTACCTTTCAGTTTGAACCCTTTAACTTCAGAATGTGTGAAATACAACGGATACTAGAAACAGATGCAGAAATGGGCGTTCTAAATGGAACAAGTCCCAAACATCAACCAGTATGTTGGGGTTCAAAGGCCAAATACTAAGGGTTAACGAAACATTTACAGTCAGCTTTAGCCAGGAACACATAATGTTAGCCTAGTTAACAATAAAGACAGAACTGTGACGTTCATTTTACTAGCTAATGATAAAGACAAAGCTGAGATGTTCATTTTACTATAAATTAGTATCTGGATACAAACTGATCTGCTCAACTTAGTCACTCTTAAAAGGCTGTCATGATGTGACTGCAGTTTAATTTTATACACATTTCACAAGTATTTACCTGCTCAAATTTCCAACCATCAGACATAGTAGAGACCATCTGTGTAAGTTCATCTTCATGACACTGCAATACTCTATATACATGTTTCTTTGAATCTCTCAATGGTCGAGTATCTCGGTGACAAATGCGTTCTTTCACAAGATGGATAAGTTCAGTTATGTTGTAGAACTCTGCTTCCTCTAAAACGCCTTAAACAAGACACAATCATTTTCTGTAAGTAAATTACGACTGACTCAACAATGATCACTCCTAATGCAACACTGGGCTGAACACTTACCTTCTTCTGCCAAATCTTTGTTTATGACAAGCTTCCCATGTCTCAAGTAATTGAGAACAGGACTGAAGTACGTAGGATCCCTGTCAATGAGATATGCCCCTGTTTCATCCTAAAACATTAATACAATCCATACACAAATCTATTAACATAAGGTCGCTATTACAAAGTTTATGTGCAAAACAGTTGTTACCTCACCCTATCTGAAATCAAATCTGAATCTTCTTGACACAACCTGAAGAGAAACGACTTAGGATCACGTGAAAGTGTTGTTTTTGTTGTCAAAAAATATGTGCCCCCAACATTCAGACGAACCCACTGTTTGTTACACCGTACAGTAGCACTATTTTCTTTCACCTCTTGCACATTAGTTTCATCTATGTCCGCCATGACTGTAATCTGCCGTGCAGTATTCTGTGAGATACCTTAGTTACCTTGTTTTAACAAAAACTTCAGCACTATACAGCATACCTGAAAAGACAAAAGCATTGTAAAATTCGAAAAATAAACTCTATAAATAGTTAAGGAATAATAACATAGAAATCAGTTGCCGTACGGTCTGTGGTTGCAGATATACACATTTGACAACTGCGTCTGGGTTTGAGGCTTATTATTTAAAAGTCGCGCCGGGTTGGGACAACCATAACTTCGGGTTTGAGATTTAGTGAAATACGGCCATCTTTAGTAGGATTAGTGTACAAATTCGGAAGGGTTGGGAATATAGAGCTGTTTCAGTTCGTCAGTGTAAATGACACAATGCCGGTTAAAGTAGATATAGTTCCACCGCCTCCGGCAAATTCTAAGCAACCTGGTGTCACACGGTCCTTATTGTATAATGGTTCAAAGTTTCAGGGCCACCAGAAGTCTAAAGGAAATAGCTACGAAGTTGAAGTAGTTTTACAGGTTAGTTTGTCGTATTTAGTCTGAATGTGGTGTTTTCACGTTAGCACAGAAATAAAAAAGACAGCTGAGTGCAGTAATTTCCTTCTGTTTCAGCATGTGGACGAAGAAAATTCGTATCTGTGTGGATACCTCAAGATAAAAGGACTGACAGAAGAATTCCCTACCCTTACGACATTTTTTGATGGCGAAATTATTAGTAAAAAATATCCGTTCTTAACAAGAAAGTGGGATGCAGATGAAGACGTAGACAAGAAGCACTGGGTAAGCCAATGCAGTGATGTGAATTTTTGTGCACATGAAATGAAATAGTTTGCTGTGGAATGGAAACCGTAAGATGAAATCGCGTTTTATCATTGGGTATTTTACTTTAGTAGCTTCGACTGAAATAAGGTCGTTCTTATGGTCTCATATCCCATATTCTTCTGTAGGATAAATATCTTCCAAGTTATGTAAACTGAAGTTAAGTGCTGGTTTGAGATACCAGCTGCATGAAATATGGGTTAGGATGCATATTCTCCATCACGCCATATAACTGTCATATAAGTTCATCCATTTCACATACAGATTTTAAAGGATATACCAAAATAAACTACAGTAACCAAACCAGCAGTTGCTAGGAACATGCCTAGTAGTTGTTGTTGGTCCACCATTTTACTTTGAAATTGGAGGAGTGCTCCTTTTTGGCTGTGTATGACTATTCATTCAGTATATCCACACTTGTACTCCATATCCTGAGGCTGTGTTGTACTATGGTGACAACGAAATTCCGTGACATTAGCATGGACAGACATGTCCATGTTGCCCCATATTTGTTTTGTTACACCAAAAACACAATTCTGAAGCAAATAATGCAACCAGATTAAACCAGAGTGATGAATTAGAGACTGCTGAGAAAGATGACACTGTTGGGAACAAGAGGGTAGCACTAAAGTGTAGGCCACCAATATAGTTGGTTGTATTCACTGAAATGAATTGATGTGACATAAGCAGACATGGCACAGAGAGTTAAGGGTGACAAAGTACAGGATGTCAAAACATTTTGATGTGTCATACATGGCCACAAAAAATGCACAGTACCAAATCCATATGGTGAACAAAATAAACAATATGAGGACAGAACACAGCTAGTGAACTCAAATCAAGGTGCACATAGCTGTAGTACTGTGCAGAATGTCCGGTGCAAGTCCTCAGAGTTCCAGTGCAGTGTTCCATACGTGAACCCAAACAGATACATCTGTATGTTGCAGTTGAAACTTTTTCATGGGATAGTATGTCCCCTCAGTGGTCTCCTTTGTCATTAGTCATAAAGGACTTGCTTATTGCAACTGTGCATATGAATCTAAATTTGAATGGAGGGGCAGGACAGTGTTGTCGCAAGAAGTGTACAAACTTTTTGTCCAAACAGGAAAACCCTGTCTCTCAGTCAGTGTTGTCCCAAGAAGTCTACAAACTTTTTGTCCAAACAGGAGAAGCCTGTCTCTTAGTGGGTATTTAAATTGAATGGTGTTTTGACCACAGCACAAAACCTGGCATTTAAAAGGCTGTACACACATGGTTAATGGCTGCACATAAATTGTTTTAAATTCTGTCGTAGCTGATATATTTATAACAAGTGACATAGAAAGGTGGAGAGTAATGTTGCACACACAGGTGGAACCACATCCTGCGTATTCAGGTATCATGTCTGTGTTATCTCATTGATAAAATTTGATTATTGGACAGACTACCTCGTACAAGACCTTAGACATTGTAAATTTTCAGGTAATCATTCAGCTGAACTAGTTTTAACTCTTGTTTTCCATACTATGCCATAGATATTTTGTGTAAAAACAATTAAAACATGTTTGTTGTGTGATGAAATCAATGAAGGCAATGTCTTCCTCTATTTCTGAATAGTTACAGCTAACATTTTGTGTCTTTGCACTAATGGAAATTATGTGTTACTATGGAAATATACCATCAGAGGAAGGTTTTTGAAATAAAAGTTACGGAAAGGGTTGGAGAGTGCATTCTGCTTATAAGAAACAATGTCAGAAATGGGGACTTCCCTTTCTTTATGCACTTCAGTGATATGTACACACGTTTTAATGCCAGAGGCTAAAATAATGAATGTTTTCGTCGTCATGGTAACACACTGTACAAATTGTTCTGCACTATAATGTGTATAGACCAATATGGAAAACTTTTGGGAATAGTGTACAGGCAGGTCTTATTTTACACGATTTCATTTTGCATGATTTTGCTTTAATGCGACTCAAAAATTTACACCACTTTTCAAATTTACGCGATAAGTTTCGGTTTAATGCTATTTGGCGTAGATGATCCATGAACGCACTTATCTTCTGTGGGAGGCTAGCAGGAAGTGATGCCACTGTTACATCATCAGTCACAGGTATGGATTGGTCATGCTGGTGATATAATGACACGGCTCATTTAGTTTGCTCTTCATCAGCATTTGCTTTTCTTACCAACATGAGTGAGAAACATAAATCTACATCATCTAGTGCAATTGAAGTGAAAAATCGACAAAAGACAGTTGGTATTAAAGAGAAATTATACATAATAAAGTGACTTGAAAAAGATGAACGAATTGTTGACATATATCATAATCTTAGACTCGGTCAAAGTAACATACGTGCAATTCATGATAATACTGATAGAGTTAAAAAAGGTGCTAAGTCACAAACTAAAGTGTTTGTGTGTGTAGCAAGACTGCACCTGATCATTCTCCTCACGGTATTTGATACTCAGCACAGTTGCACAACTCCCTTTTTCTTCAGGGAATATTTACGGAGGAGGGGAAGGATACAACAACGGACGAGTTCATGTCAATAACAACCACCACTGAATATGCGTTGTTTACTGTGTGTGACGCTGTATCACCACATGCAGAAGTTACACTCAAAATGACCTCCCTCCAGTCCAATAAATTTACATCCTGTCTCTTGCAATCTAGGATTCCAGCACAACATTCAACACTGTCCCCAAAACCACGCCACCTCAGAATCGAAAGTGACTGGCTGCCTAAGGCTTCAGCATTGAATTTTATCCTAGACTAAGGCTAGTTTAAATTTCTACTGGTTGTCCCAAATCTTTTATTCTCTAATATTTTTCACTCAAATACCTAAACTGAAATTTGCATAAGGGTTCCCTCAGAGCAGGCCTCTGCTAATCCTCCCTGCCATTTTGGAGTCACAAATTGTGCCACACAAAGAGGCACTTACTGTTAGCTCTGCCTGATGTTCTCATGCTAAAGTCAAGAAAATTTCCACATACTAAAATTTAAATAAATCAAATTAACTAAAATTGGGAGACGCATGCTGTACAGCAGCCCTAATCCTACACCTCATATGTATAACCAGATATACATGCAAAAAGTCTAGTTAGCTTGCTATCTCAAGCATGCCTATTCTTGGAATCGAACAAAGTATGGGCTGACTCAAGACTACCACAGTCCTATTGGAATGATCCATACCAAAAACTATGGGTGTAAGTCTCTTATATTTTTATTGCATTACAAATAAATATATTGTATAGAAATGTATGTATACTGTATAGAAATGTATATATACTGTATATATGGTATGTATATACTCTACAGGTCCGTGTGTCCACTAGTGGTGTAGTCGTACACCATGTAGGATAAGGTAGTCAGTCCTCTAACCCCCAGGAAATACACTGTTTTAAATGGGAATTTCGTGTTTAATTTGTGTGATTTTGATTTGCGCGAGGTTTTTCAGGAACATAACCCTGGTGTAAAATGAGACCTATGTATAGCAGGAGTAATTCCACAAAGTCTCCAGCTTCAGGTACAGGTAATGTTAGGGAGCCTAGGCTGATGTAGGCTGGCAGAGGGCACGAAATTGTGAGGGCATAGATCATTGCATTTCTGTGGTCAGGCAGGGGATGTGCCAGTATTTGTCTGCTTACATACCAGCTGCAATCATGTGACAGAGGTAGGAGGACCATAAGATTTGGGAGACTTGCACTGAGGGTTGTCATGCAAAATGATGAGGACTTCGTGGATGTAAGCCTGCTATATCTTGTACTCATATAATTACCTTATGTAAGTTTGCTGTTTTACATGTTGTAGTGATCATTTTGAACTGGACAAATTGAGTGAGCTGTTGATCTGTAGTAAAACACATTTTCAGCAGGAAGTCTTCCTCTTCTGATATATCTGATAAAAAATCCACACATATTTTTATCCTCCACTGTTCTAAAAGTTAGCAGATTGGGATTAAAATGACATACATACATACAGAAAGAACAGAGTATTGCCTTTAGTATAAACATTTTGAAAATCCCAAATTCTGCAAATTCCCCTTTTGTGGGTAATATTCTGTTTCTAATGAACTGCAGTGAAGAGTAATAAAGTGCAAGTGGGAACTGTTGAAAACAATTTTAATTTTTCTTTATTACTGTTCCATTTTAATCTTGCAACTTTGTTTCTGACAGAGCAAATTTGGATCCTTCTACCAGTATGCAAAAACATTCAATTCTGACAGTTTTGACTATGAAGGCCTGAAAACAACAGACTACGTCTTTATGAGGTGGAAAGAGCATTTTCTTGTTCCTGACCACACAATCAAGGATATTAATGGAGCATCATTTGCAGGCTTTTACTACATCTGCTTTCAGAAATCTGCAGCTACAATTGAAGGCTACTATTACCATAGGAGTTCGGAATGGTACGACTGTAAACTATGTGATAAGCTGTACCAACCCCAGCTCTGGTGTGTAGTAGGCATATATATGTATAACATAGATCATTAGTAAACTGCAAAATTCTGTCTTTTTCAAAATTTAAATACAAGTTGTAGTTGTGCCAACATAACTAATTTTTATTTTAAGCACCTGATATTTGTTAGATACACCAAATGGTACCACTGACTGCAGCATTCTACCCCTAGAGTGGTGGAATAGAGACAGCTGAGTGACGTACATATTTTGATCAGTGACTGGGAGTATCATAGAATATTGCTGGCTACTTTAGTGTAGGTGATTTTAAAGGGCCATTTTTATGTTAACTGATGCATGTGTAATAAACATGACTATTATTTTGGACATTGTCGACAGTTTTGTGGTTTTCCAACACGACATTTTGCAAAATGGATGTGTTTTAATTATTGCGTATACAGGTTCCTGCTTAGTTGGGACCCTTAAAAGATGCTATCCTCAATCCCTGGCCACTGAAAGATGTTTTCCAGAGTATGCATACTACTAGCATCAAATATCATGAGCAGGATGCAAGAAGAGAAACTTTCCAGTGAAAATCGTACAGAGACTACAAGAAAATGAAAATCAGGTACCTTCATAGGTAGAGTTAAAATTCATCAGACAGTAGAAACACCCACAAAATAAAAATGAAATGGAAATGAAGAACAAAATTCACAATTACACAAGATGATCTGATTGATCAGTGTGATGCAGAAAGAGGCAGGTTAAATCAAACTGCTCTGTAACTTGTTGACTTTCTCACTGATAAGCAGAATCCAAATGGCAGAATTTTCCAGACCAGGCTGGCTTCTAAGATGGACACACAAGCAATGTGGTGCTATTCTTTGTATGTTTTACATTCATAATTTGATTTTGTATGTATGTATGTATGTATGTATGTATGTATGTATGCGTGTATGTATGCATGTGTGTATGTGTGTTATGCAAGACTGTAGTGTCATTCCAGCTTTTGCATGCACATGTTGGGCTAGTTTTGACATTTCCATCAGCCCCTGTTTGTGATTATTTCAGTGTTCACTGAGGTGCTCCTGAGATGGTCTGCCTGTTCCATCAGGGGCATTCCTACCACATTCACAAGGAATGCTGTAGGCACAGTGCCACAATTCATAAAGATCCTGATCAGGTCTAGTATTAAAATGTTAACCACAGAGGGTATGGTTAGTACTGAAAAAAACATATCCATTCCAATCCATCCGAACTTGTAGATATACCATGATCCCTGTATAATTCTTATTGGCAATTGTTGTATTCTTGTCTCCTGCTGATAACACTGGTCGGCATCAATTTCCTCCCTGAAATAAATTTGATAGATTTTCAGTGGGAATAGGTTCACAAACTCGAATGTGTGAATAAAATGTTTACATCACCCTCTGTTTGGGTGATATCAATTGATACCTCAGTTGAATGGCCAAAAAACAAAATTTACGGCTGACCGAAAGGTTTGTTATGTTGTTCATTTATATTTACTTATTTAAGTCACTTAAATCTCTAGAATAATACCGCCTCAATCTATTTGTCAAACTGGAAAGGTTTGCATTAAGCTGTTTAGCATCCCTTTAATTTGCAGTGTGGAAATTTATTGCTGTGACATAATGTCGATGTGATCAAACGTTGCAGTGATAAATTGTAGCTGTGATAAAATGTTGGTGTTTTCATATTACGCTGTGATAAATTGTCACCGTGATAAAATGTTGGTGTGATAATTTGTCGGGGTGATAAAATGTCTGTGGTAAATTGTCATGTGGTAATATGTTGCGGCCCCGTCTCTCAAAACCTCAGTCTGATTCCACCCTCTATCCCGAGGGTTGCACCAATGCAAAAGTAACAGTTTCCCTGGGTGATTTAAAAGTATTTTTTTTTGTGTCCAACATGTCACATTCTTGCCAAAAGAGCTTTTGCTACATTTGCGACAAAGTGGTGTTAAAATCGCAAAGGAAGCCAGTGTCACAACTTGTGAGGAAATCTTGTGAACTGTATTTTGGCTGGAAGGTCGGAGATCAAGATAAAATTTGGCTGCCGAAGATTTGCTGCAGCTCATATTCAAGGACTTTCACAGGCTGGTTGAAAGGTACCACAAATCGATGCCTTTTGCTCTTCCGATGGTGTGGCATGAGCCTAAAGACTGCTTAAAAGGCTGCTATTTTTCCATGAAGATCACTGGTTTCTCCTGATTTTCCATGCATAAAATAAAGTATCCTAATATATCCTTCGTGCTATGACGTGTTCCTCATCATGATTCAATGCCACTGCCCAAGCTACCTAAGTCTTAAATTCTTGACTCAGATTCAAAATCGGAAGAAAATAAAAAGTGGCCACTCCATCCAGAAATAATACAAGGTCACAAGGATGTGGCACATCCGGCTTTAGTGAATAAATAAAAAGTTTATTTACCTCCAGTACATATCAGGCTCCCTTTTATAAAAATATTTGTGGAATCGACGGATAAGTAGTGCGAAGATTTTGCCTATTTAAGGAAAAATTGCCAAAATAAGTGAGACCAAGATGAAAGAAGGGATTTTCGTTGGTCCTCAAATTAAACAACCATTCGGAGACCACAACATTAGTACAAAATTAAATGCTACAGATAGAAGAGCCTGGGAGGCATTTGAAAACATCTAAAGGACCTTTCTAGGCAATGAAAAAGCAGAAAATTACAGTGAACATTGTGCAGGAACCAATTTCATCAGACAGTGCTATGGAGTGTATCATGTCAGTGAAACTTCATTTTCTACATTCCCATTTGGAATTTTTTTCCTATAAACATGGGAGTCGTCTTTGATGAACATGGAGAAATGCCATTAGGACATTTCTGAAATAGAAAGGACCTTCAGTGGAAAAGGGAGTCCAAATATGTTGGCTGACTGCTGCTGAGGTCTTATTAAGGAGACACCAACTGGCAGGTATAAGAGGCAAAAGGAGAAGAAGTGAGTGTTTTACGACGAATTTGTTTGTAGTTAGGATACCATATAGAGGCAGTGTTCATTATTTGACATTGTATATTGTAATTAAAAACCAACATATTACTTATTTTATTAAAAATGTACTTTCTGAATATAATCCCTCCTCCCTTAAAATTGGTGGGTAGATGGAGCAATGGGGTTGTCATATTTGGATTCAGTAATGTCAAAACTGTAGGAACCACCTTGAATTTTAACAGGGAGTAAAAAAAGCGTGTTTTTTTGCCGACCAGTGTAATTTGTCGTGAGCAGTATATGTACACTGGCTAAAGCTTCTTTCAGCATCCGGTGGTTAAGATGCTGTTTCTTAGGGGTTCATTCCAGTTCGTGAAATGTATTTAGAAAACTCCAAGATAATGGACAGTGTCCAGAATAATTATCATATTTATTGTAATTGACCATCATCAGATGCATTAATGAATAGACTTGGCTGTCGAGACATAAATAGGACAAGTGGTTTTGCTCAGAGATTCTTAAGTACTATAGACAAATGCAGTGTTTCCCAGCCACCAAAGCAAGATTTTTCTGTCATGCTGCCCGAAGTTTTGAAATGATGAAATTTTTCTTAGATTAGTCAGAACGACTAACACAATGCAAAACCAGCTGGGGAGATTGCGCCTCTAGGCTTTTGGCTTTACTGTAACTGTAAGGTGCATGGTTATATATGAACTTCTAATGTAATTAACTTTTTCAGGTATCAGTCGCTGACGTTAAGTCATGTTCCAGAGCACAGCATACAGATCTATGAGTTCAGATGAAAGTGGAATAATGGCACTGGAATTTTCTATGTCAAGATACACTTTAACACCTGTTACAAATCTGGACTTAATTTTGTGTCACATGATGCAGAAGCAACCATACTTTGGTCAGTGATGATTAAGTGAAATGAAAATAAAATCGAATGAGGTGTTCCTTTGCTAACCCCTTCTGCATAAGTACATTGATTGACTACAAAGTATGAAAGCATTTTGTAATTTTCGTGTTAGGAGAGTAGGGAGCTGTTGTGAGTTTTTATTTTTTAATTAACATTTCTTAAATTTTGTTTTTTAAATCAAAGTGTCAAAGAAAATAATTAGTTAAGTGTTGTCATTATTTTATTTGACCCATATTGTTGGTCACTTTCTGCCACTCTTGTAACTTGCCATGAGTCGGGGTCCACACGCTTTAGTACAGTGTACTGCGGTTAATATTAGATTTTTTACTCACTGAATTTAAAGAAGGATCTGGCAGGTTTTAAGTTCAGTGCATTGCAGTTAATGTTGGGTTTTTACTCACCATATTTGAAGAAGATGCTAGAAATAGTTTTCTTTTGGGTTGCAGACGTGTATCACATCCAAAAAAACATACTGCTGGTTAAATTGAAGGCAGTACATACTAAATGCTTTTTACAGATCATCTTAATGGCAATGAGTATTAATTTACACTTTATCCTTTAACATGCCCCACAAGTAAAAATCACACAGCTTCCAATTTGGCAAATGGGGACACTACAGTCCCTTGCTTATTATTATGTCACCAAAAACACTTCATCAGTGGAGCATGGAATTGGTTGCTGATGCACTGCTGTGCTGACAGAGGCCCTAGATTTAAACATAATCAGACAGGTGTTCAAAAAATTGTGTCAGAATGTGTGTAACAGATCAGTGTGAATTTATGGTCTTAGAAGGCAGATGGGTCCAGTAATCCTAGTTGCACTCATAGGACACCACTTCCACGTTTAGTGTCATATAATGGCACTCTGTGGATTAGCATTGGATTTTCTGCAGACCAGTACCTGTTATTCTGAGAGTTTACATTTCCACTAAGATGACATCAAGCTCCATCACTAAACAAAATGAGTGTGGGGTCCATTTCTGCAGCATACACCCACAAAGGTGCCAGTTCACAAAATTCACTTTTTGTAGGAACTGTATTTAGCATGTGTATCATACAGAAATATGAAGTGCTTCAAAGGGTTCACTTTTATGGCTAATGACTGCCTGTTGACACTTGTAGGTGTAACAAACACCAATGAAGCCCATGTGGGTGGGCTGCTAAGTCGGCTGTGTTTTGTTTCGTAGCGAGCCAACAGGAGGTGACCAACAATATGGGTCAGATAAAATAAGGACCCTGTATTCATTGTATATTACTGGACTCGATGTACAGTAACAGCTTGTTTCATGGTGGTTGTCATGTTTGTAGTACGTAACTACGGTATGAATCTTATTCCACATATGTGTAATCTGTAGCATAATACTCAGAAGGTGCAAGTATTTTAAATTACTTGTGTGTAAATAGACAGTAGAATTTAGACTGAACCCATAGCAAACTTATTGAAGTACAAAAATGGGTAACATTTTCAAAAATTCTATTTTCTGTCCAGGATATAATCAAGCATTATTTTGTGAATAATTTCCCCAGGTAGCTTTTAGCCCTTGTTTTCGTAGCATCTGACAGTTGTGGGAGTGACTTATGATTTATGATGAAAATAAAGAATTCTGTTCAGAAAAACTACTTTTTTCCTTGTCCACTTTCTTTAATGCAGTGAAACTCCCTGAAGACTTTTTGAAAATTCCAAGAAAGTCTGACTTCTTGAGTGGGACATGTCTCTGAAGGGAAGGACTGAAAAGTTCTATTTTTTTGTATCTTTGTTGTGAACTTTTTACTTGTGTATGCTGAATTTGTATAATTTGCAGCTGTCTTAACACATTCTCACCTGTGTATGACTGTTTAACCATACAGCTGCAATATACGTTTTCAGTTTTCATAGGCTTTGAACTACGTGTTCTGGGAGATCGGTGTTGCTATTAGGTAGACAGTAAGGGGTGGTCCATAGTTCCAGTCACTTTCACTAACTCTGCAGTGTCTTAGATTTATTTTCTGGAATTGCTGATGTAACTTATCTGCACACAGTCATCACAAATTTTTCACAGTCACACTATGCCACAACGCATTTATATTACTGCCGATAAATTACATTTAAACAAGTTGTCGCATGCGAGCACCCAGGCATCTGGCATCACACTGCTGTCCCCCCAGTGGCATGGCATCAGGTAGTGTGCCAAAACTACTTCAAATGTTATTGGCTACCTGAGTTCCCTTCTAGTTCCCAGCCAGTTGAAGTGGCTGGTCAGCTTTCACATGCCAGCATATCCAAATGCAGGCTCATGCAGGTCACAGAACAGCTAGGACAGGCATCCAGCCCCTCAGTACAATCTTTCAGTTGTCAGGATGGAAGAGCAGCAGAGACCGAGCAGTGGAGACGGATTGATTGCGGTCTCTGCATTGTGCAAGACATACAGCATCCCCATGCCATGAGGTTGCATCATTCTGCTGTGTGAAACTTGTGTAAATGACCTTGGAGATTAATGTACATGAACTGACTGCGCCATTTGAAGACTGTATTTTGGAAACAGAATGAATGGAAACTTATGGAAATTGTATAAGATTTTGATACAGAAGATGTATTAAAAGTGTAAAAAAATTGTTAGTCAACTTTTGTTACTTACTAGTTGGGAAATTTTCTTATACGGGGATGCACTAAAAGTACAGTGTATAATGTTAATCAAATGGGAATTTTGGTGCTTCTTTATCCTGACATCTTAAGCAGGAAAATCTTAACCGGGGACGTCTTAAGTGAGTTTCACTGTATTTCACTTCATGTAGTATGCAGTCTAAATTGCAGAGGACAAAAGAGTCCTGGAGTTCAAAGTACGTGTTTGTTCAGAGTATCTGATTTTCACAAGATGGCATGTGCTGGATGTTGCAGTTTGTGCTAAGCAACCTGAATGACCATTACGAGGTTAAAAATATAATTACCCTACTGCCTGAGGCATGTGCAATGAGATTAGATGAAGTAAACATGATAAACATTCTGTGTCTCAGCACTAGTTGGCAATCAGTGAGGATCAAATTCTGGCTGTTGTGCGGACAGTCGGAGGCGGGGTGGGCTTTAGCGCTGTCCTGAGCACATGGTAAAGAGAGAGATTCTGCCCCTCCACATAGTCTAACCCCAGCCAATGTATCCAGTAACATGATTAAAGCCTTGCCACTGACGATAATCAAAGCCCAGCTGGTATGTCCACTAACATTATTAATAGCCCTGCCCCTGCAGATAATCGAAGCTCAGCTGATATGTCCAGTAACACAATTGAAAGTTCGCTTAATAATAATAATAATAATAATAATAATAATAATAATAATAATAATAATAATGTAAGAAATTTCCTAAATTACACATAAGACCACCGAGCCTAATCCTGTTGATGATACAATCCAGGATGGGTGAATATTTCCCAGCTAAAGCTGAGAAGTGAGAAATTCGGATAATAATAATAATAATAATAATAAACTAAAATACAAGAGTTTATGTGTAGAGATACAACAAATGTGGAACATGAAATTTATTATTATATCAGTTGTAACTGGAGCCATTGGAATAGCAACAAAAGGTTTAAAGAAAAATTTAGTAGCCATACCAGGAAAATGTTTGATTCACTACAAAAGACAGCTACACTTGGAACATCACACATAATACGGAAAGTATTACAGTCTGAAGCTTGAAACCTGAGAGGTGGGGATCACCGCTTGTTCAAGAGAAGTACCGGGGAGAAAAGCCCATTACAGGAGACAGCAACATAATAATAATAATAATAATAATAATAATAATAATAATAATAATAATGTAAGAAATTTCCTAAATTACACATAAGACCACCGAGCCTAATCCTGTTGATGATACAATCCAGGATGGGTGAATATTTCCCAGCTAAAGCTGAGAAGTGAGAAATTCGGATAATAATAATAATAATAATAATAAACTAAAATACAAGAGTTTATGTGTAGAGATACAACAAATGTGGAACATGAAATTTATTATTATATCAGTTGTAACTGGAGCCATTGGAATAGCAACAAAAGGTTTAAAGAAAAATTTAGTAGCCATACCAGGAAAATGTTTGATTCACTACAAAAGACAGCTACACTTGGAACATCACACATAATACGGAAAGTATTACAGTCTGAAGCTTGAAACCTGAGAGGTGGGGATCACCGCTTGTTCAAGAGAAGTACCGGGGAGAAAAGCCCATTACAGGAGACAGCAACATAATAATAATAATAATAATAATAATAATAATAATAATAATAATAATAATAAATACGGGTATTGTAATTCATCTTGTTCTTGCACGTAACCTGAGCACTACAATGCAATTCATTTACATCTTCAATGATTCTGCACACGAGGTACTTGTTCCACTTGTGCGGAAAGCAGTTGGGCCTGAACTGAGGGAAGCAGGAGGAGGGGAGAGGTTTCTCCCATCATTATCACTCATCGATCTTAGTCCAGGTGTAATTTAAATCAAATATTTCAATTACTTTCTCCATCAAATAAAACTAAAGTACATTTACGTGTCTAACACGTTTTGGCTATTGAGCCACCTGCAGGGGCATTGTAACACTAAATCAAGGTACTTTTTTTAAATTAAAAGATTCCAACTAAAATTTTAAAATATTAAGTACAGCATGCTTAAAATCTAACAGCATCTAACTACAGTAAAAGCTGGTGTATCCAGCACTGGATGATCCAGAAAACTGTATTAACTGGAAATTTACAGAGGCCCACTGTATTTACTGGCAGGTCCCAGTCCCCCCGGTATCCAAATTTTGAGTAGGTGTAGCAAACAACAATTGCAGTATTTCACAGCTTGGGAACATTTGACTAGGCCCAGGAAATAATGCAGACACATTTTTCATCCCAAATTTCTGCATAAATGAAAATAACATACCAAGCAAGAATTCTCCAAATGTTCAAGAAAGCCTGTAAATCACATATGAATTCTCTGAACACAGCTAAAGGAGCAGAAGTGCGAAAGTGGGAGGTCAGGGGACCTGTAGAAGAGAAAGTAAGAAACAAGTTTACTTTTTCTCATAACCACTGAAGTACTACTTAAGGGAACTAGTGCACAACAGTGCCATAATGGGAGGACTTATGCCATCAAGGCCCTTTTGAATGTGGAAGCATAAATTTTAAAAAGATGTGGAGCTGTAGTTTTTATTGTAAGTGTATTAGAGGTTGTCTTATGTCACATTTATCTCATATTATTGTATGGTTGTTTTTGGTGCAATTTAGCCATTAAGAGCTCCTAGAACCACCAGCATCAGCCTGCCACTGGGGAGTTATGGAGAAAAGACGACAAAATTTTCCAACTTGTCACAGCATGGAAACCTCCATGACGTGATATCAGAAAATACTTCAGAGGAGTTACCTTTCTAAGAAGTCCATGGCAATTAGGAACCTACCAGGAAGTCCAACACCATCACCAAGCTGTGGCTTTAAGTACTGACCATGGGAATATATGCCCATGGCTTCCAACTCTACCCCATGAAAGTGTAGACAGATCCACATGGCTTCTGGGTACTACTGATTACACTGCACTTCCCAGGTGATGGTAACATGTCATAATGGCACAGCCAGGCAATGGCTATAGTTTTTCTGTTCTCTGATCAGGGCACTACATTGGTGCATTTGATTGATGATCTGGGCTTCACACCCAGATATGCACACAGGTGCAGTGACAAGGGTCCATCCAACCTTCATTTTTGAGTTCGCCAGCAAGTCATGCCAAAACCATGGGATGGCACCTTCGACACAGAAAATGGTTTAATACTGGCACATGTTGGGCCATTAATTACCTACAGTCTGCCACAATACATACTGTCTTTGCATCAAACTAGAAGAACCAAAGAAATTAAGGACATTTCATACAATACCCTGGATAAGATAGCTGGGTACTTCTCAATTCCAAATCAGTCATTTAGTACTTCACTTAACCTGTTCATGGCCACAGACAGTGTTTGTCCTGGCAAGAATTTTGGATACTTATGGATTTTGGAATAGAATTATTTGTGAAGGAACAAGGAAAAGGACCTCAAAATCTTGCCTTAGAATGTGGTTGATTTTGGGGTTTCCAAAATGTTATTGTTCTCCTTCTGAAACCATAACAGTTGGATAGATTCGCATTGTGAAATTAAAATTTTCAAAAAACAGAGGTCCCAAAATAGGGTAATAGCTCTTAGACATCCAAAATAATAAATGTTTCAGGTTCTGTTTAATTGAAATAGTATTATTCATATTTTATTTTTATTATTAGCTATTAACTCCAACATGAAACATGCACATCTTAACTCTAAGATATACTCTCCCATTACACACTGAATTATATATAAACTTACAAAAATAAGTTTCACAATAAATTATGCAAGTATTTTACATCAAAAACAAGCTGATAAATACACTGTAATGAAAATGTTTCCAAAACCTGGAACAGTACTCTCTAAAAAGAAAGAAGAGAAAAATAAACTACTAAATATACGGCAATATTTCACGTCTACAGTGGAGTTCAAGAGTTATGATGTGGGAAGGGTACTGTAAACATTAACTGCACTAATGATCTGCATGTTGCTACGTAGGAGGTTCAAAGATATTCAAAAGATGCTAAGAAAATCACAGTTCATTTACAACACATAGTCATCTTCAGCAAAATAAGAGTATAATTTAAATACAAATATATTTATGTGACTTAATTTAAAACTATGAAAGATAACTACCTTGTAAAATTGTAAGTGTACATTACAGAACAAAACATGTGCAAAATATTTTAAAGTCAAACATAATCATATATCTGCACCTTTCAAAACTGCATATTTTAATAAAAACAAAAATTGGTAAACAAATATTATAAATATTTTAAATCAATTTAATCCTGTAAAAATCAAAATAAGCAACCTATTGATCCACTGCCTTGCATTTTACTGCTCTCATCCAAATTTCTATTTTTTCCTTAGATGTATTACATTTTGTATGTGTGAAAAAGTCTGAAGATAAACACTGAACATGGGTGAGACAAAATACTAAAAACTGGTAAACTATTTAAAAAATACACTCTGTTTGTACACAAGTTATGCAAAATCGTTGTTTTTAATAGTCTAGCTTTACAATTTCATTTCAAGTGTCTGTTTAATAAAATGCTTGTCTCCAAACAGGTACCAACATACCTGATCTAAATTTAAGAGATGGACCATGGTTCTGAGTTTATTGATTTTAAACACAAAACTAATCACAGACCAATTGAGCTGAAAATTCATATTACCAGATTTCATCTTTATGATTTAATTGTAAAATTAAGAAAGAAATAGACCTCCATGCACAATGAAACCCGTTTAAGAAATCCTGCTTAAGACATTTATGCTTCTAAGAGGTTAGAATAATTTTGTACCAAAATTTTCCCATATGATTTACATATAAATTGCCCTTTTTAATATTTTCCACTTAAAAGGACGTCCTGGGCCACCTAATAAGCATGAAATGTTCATGATGCAACAAATTTTTCACTCTTTTAATATGACTTTTGCAACAAAATCCTAAACACTTCTCCAAGTGTCATTTGTTTCGAATATACATTGACAGTGACATTTCCAGTTCCTCAAGGTTCATCTGCATCATTGCTAAACATATGCATTTCAGTGTATGATATACACGGCTTACTTGTGATGTGTCATCTCTTGTGCTGGTGAGTGAGCAGACCATCTTCATGAAGCCTGTCAGCGTCTGATATCAGCCAGTTACCAAAGCTTATAACAGATAATAATTACAATACAAGCCTGTGTCAGCCATTTTTACATTAGTCATGTCAACTAGTAAGGAATCCAGGTGCACAATATTGTTAATGCATTTTAACAAAACTTAAAATCTGACAGACACAACCTCATGGCATGTGGTCAATTTAAAGGTGAAAAAGTGTGGGTTTTACAAAGTGTATTGTGACTGTGTAACTGTTTACTTTAAATTTCAATAATCTGGAGTCTTCTGTAGCAGAAATGCGATTTGTGATCATTGCACACCGCATATGTTTGCAATTCTCATCCTGTAAAGCAATTCATCATTGAATATGTGGTCAGCATGGCTAACTACTACATCAAAAACCAGTACAGAACCTAAGTCACTGGCAATTCAAGAAAAGATGAACACTAGAAATAAGGTGCATGCTACTTCAAATGCTCCTCACAAAAAAACTGCTGAAAACTTAACACTTACATGTCAACTTTAGATGTGTTTATATCATATTTCAACACCATATTCAGAACAGCCAGCACATGAACAGCTGAACCCAAAATTAAATGTGGTTTTATGGTGAAAATCATTTAATGCAAAATTTGTGTCGAATAATATTCTAGTGTAATAAATGTCAATTTCAGTACAGAAAAAATAACTTCCCACTTAGTAAGACTAATCTCTAGAATGTTTCCAAAGAAAAATCCAGTTACCAAAGCCTGGAAGTTACAATAGCAATATAAAACACACTAATCCCTGGTTTATTAGTTTAGTTTCAAGAACTGCTTGGAAGAGGAAAATTCATAAAACAAAAATTAATTTCCCAGTACTTCCTACGTTTTAAATGTTAACTGGGTGCAGAGGTTTGAGGAATATTCTCCCCAAACATACAAATTTTAACTTATAAAACAAAGAATGATATGACAAGTAACACTAATGGTCAATGGCTGTATTCGAAGGATATTCCTAGTCTTTAACCTATGCATGAACAACAGCTACATCAATAAATTTGTCTGGAAAATGCGTATGCACCAAAGACCATTTTTCTTATTATGAATTTAATAAAAACTTCATAACAAAGCTATAAGAAGAATAAGATGCTGTTGATGCTTCTTCACAAATCACTCTGGGATGCCATCATGGTCCGAGCATTGAAGATACAGGAACCAACAACAACAACAACAACAACAACGACAACGACTGAAAAAAGACCCCAGGAAGAAAAATCAGTTTGAGACAGGAAGGTCATTTTATAAGTGAAGAGTGGCTTGCTAATTGAAAAACTGACACAAATTTGTACGTCTCACAAAAGCAAAAGCGTGTAAAGCAATTTGGTCATATTAGTTGTATTATTGTACTCTGCCACCCTTTTGGGGACAGGCACAAGAATGCACTCAGGCATTTGCTCGGTGAGGTCAGGAAATATCAGTTTTGTGCCTAGTAACACATACTGTGAAATGTTACATATTTTGCATTTATAGTCTTTAAATTACTGAAACCATCAAAGAGCAGCATAAATGTGAAATACATAAAAATATGTAATGTCATGCCCATATGGCATACTTTTTGTAAGAAATACTACATGAGTAACATACCAGTATAGTACCCAGCCTGCAAGTTAGAAATCCACAGCATACTCGTATGTCATGCAGAGGTTGACATGTGGAAAAAGTAGCATTCCTCACACACAGCACAAAAATGTGTAAAAAAAATTAACATGAATGGCAATCAGGCAGGCCGGTTGCAATGGTAACTGAAATAATATGACACCCAGCCATAAACGGCACATATAGTATACATGGCAACAGTCCTGCAATGGTACAATATACACAAATAAGGGTTATTAAAAAGTTATTGTTCATAGCTTGGAAAGAATCCTTCTGTCTTAACTGCACATTGTATGACGTGTCATATGAAGATTAACCTCAGAGACTGAAGAGCTTGTCTGTAGGTTTGACATATGAGGCATATATAGTCAAAACTACATTACTTTTAAAGTATTTCATGAAAAGTGTGACAGAAAGTAACTAACTTCATGCAGCAGTCTCTGAAAACTGATTACTGTGTTCACAAAAACACACAACTAATCCATATTATGTGGCGCATCAATACAGTCCAAACATTCATATACTGTTTCTTAAACATCCATTGTAAAACTCTTCCCTCATCTATGCCTGTGTCTCCCACCTGGCTTCGTTTGCTAGTTAACACTCTGTTTGTAGTTCCCACCGCTCCTGTGCATGCTACATGGCTCACTCAACTCATTCTCCTCAATTTTATCTCCCTAACTGTTTGTGAAGAGTACGGATCATGAAAGCTATTCTTTAAGCACTTCTGCCCTCTTACATTCAAATATTCTCTCGGCGCTGGTCTCAGACATCCTCAGTCTGTGTAGTTCTCTAAACCCTTTGAGACCAGAACTTCATACCCAGTGCATTTTGCAAAAAATCATGGATTTAAATGGTCGCACATTACTTGCATGTTCTTGGCTGATGATTTTAGGTGACATTCGGTTTTCTCAGCAACACAATGTGTGTTGAGTTAACTCGTCTTTTGGTGCCAAAGGGTTAATATGAGACCAAGCTTCACAACCATACAAAAAAGTAGTAAAATTGCAGTTTTGTACATTTTAATGTTTACATTTGTTTTACAAAAACTGGAAAACAAATATTTCTGAACTGAATGGTAATACACACTCCACAAATTTAACCTGCTTTTTTAATTTTTTTGTGAAAGCAATTATGATCCACCAACTTTCAAACATTTTCAGACGATTTCTTGGCTGGGCAAGATTTACGGCTTTCATATCAGTGTTGAAGAAGATTCAAGTCTTGTGGGATGTTACACCACGTTAATTAGAATTACAGTTGCTTGACCCTGAAAATGAGGGCACTGTGATCATTCATGACATTGGTAACCATTTAACACGCTTCAAGCTAAAATATGCCAGAAGAAAAGAACTGCCAGACTTTTGGCTGCTTTTATACCATGATTTTGTCCTCTATCCTGGTGATGAAACATGGACACGTACTTAATAGTAACTGTGTTTATTTCTAGACCAACCTTCTCATTGCTGTTTACACAGTTTCTCATTTTTCCTTTCCATGTTTATGTTTCCACCAATAAACTGACATCAGCACAGACCAAAAGTTGATGGCCAATGAAGTCCAGTGCCTCCTAATTTCTTGGAACTTCCTAATGGCATGTTCTGAAGCCAAACTGCAAATGAATGGTGGTAAAGCATTTACTTGTTTCATATAATTCTGAATATAAAATGTATCAAATGGTTTACCAATACACTTTACTACACCTTCCATTTTAAAAATTTTAATTCACGTCATTTTATCAGTATACCATATTCGGTGATAATATACAGTATAGTATAACTCCTTAACCAGGAAGCTGATACTTTCAAAATCGTAATACTTTGGCAGTTAAGAAAATAGTCCTAACTCTGCAAGTCCTCAAAAAAGCCTCCAAGAATCTCTCTACATCGCCTGTTGTGGTATCTCCTGACAACTTGTCTCCCACTCCATCAACTTCTTCAGCTATGAAGACTTCTGATCCACAGTGTCCTAGTCCTTCAGCATCCCTGGTAGAAAATGAAGACACTCCAAAAAAGTACGAATGTGCCCTGATGCCCCTGAAACAGCAGCCTAAGGAGATATCCAAATTGAATACTCCTCTGATCAGTTGTGCAGCCTGAGTATAGGATCAGTACCAAAATATTACCTGTAAGAACTTAGGTCCTTATAGGCACTATTTGATAATCTGAAATATCTGTTAATCTGGCACCTGTCTGGTCACATGCATGCCAGATTAAACGAATTCTACTGCACTTCTGTCCAAGTCAAGAACTTGCTTGAAGTTTGTAAATAGATGACCTATTGTCTCACTCTACTTGCAATATTTCTTCAATATGTGACAAATGGACAATATGTGATCAATACCTGAAACCCGCAGTGATGATTTCTAATAATTTTGCCCACTTATGAACTTGTCAAATAAGAATTTTTATGTAGTTCATAAGTGTGATGCTCTTCTATAATCATGAAAATCGACTGTACTGCCATTTTTATAAATACAGGTACTTCTCGTTTTACGCAGCTTCGCTTTAACGTGACTCGAATATTCACGCCACTTCTCGCATTTGTGCAATAATTTTCAAGTCAACGCCAGTTGGCATAGACGATTTGTGGTAGCGCTTATCGAATTTATGTGATAATTATGTGATCATTTTAACACAATTTGGTCACGATCAGTGGTTGCGCTCATCTTCTGTAGGGCGCTAGGAGGAAGTGACGTCACTGTGACACCATCAGTCACGTGTATGGATTGTTTAAGTTTGTGATATAATCACGCGGCTCATTTAGTTCCCTATTCAACAGCATTGGTTTTTCTTGTCAATGTGAGAAATGTAAAATGTAAATCTGCATCACCTAGCGCAAGCCAAGTGAAAAATCGGTGGAAGACATTCAGTATTGATGAGAAATTACACGTAATAAGCCGACATGAAAGAGGTGAATGAATTGTTTATATATGCCGTAATGTTAGACTCGCTCATAGCAGCGTATGCACAATTCATGATAATGCTGACAGAATTAAAGAAAGTGCTACCTCACGAACTGTACCAAAAAAACTATGGATGTGAGTCTGTTACATTTTTATTGCATTAGAAATAAACATATTGTATGGAAATGTATGTAGGCCTATACTGTATATACAGTACATAGACTACATACTCTACAGGTCCATATGTCCACTAGGGGTATAGTCGTACACTATATAGGATGAGGTAGTCAGCCCCCGAACCCCCAGGAAATACACTCTTTTAAATGGGAATTTTGTGTTCAATTTGTGCAACATTTTTCAGGAAGGTAACCCCGGTGTAAAATGGGAACTACCTGTACATATAGTAACAGATGTGTTATACTCTTGGGCACTTTTTTTCTACAGCAAATATTTCAGATGAGTATGTTTATGGATCTCACAACATTTTGCACCTACTGCTTGGACTAATAATGCTAATCTGATCAGTATCTGTCAATTTATACTACTTTAGCTGTTAAAAATATAGCACAGTTCCATACATCATGACAGTAAGCTTGCTTTTCTTATCAATTAACATAATCTATGGTTTACGCCGGTTTTCACAGAAATATTTTACTTTCCTTGTAAGTCAAGTAGACAGGCATGTTTGCCATAACTATGTTCACAAATCCTAACCTAAATCAGGCACACAAGTATTTGCCACAAAATTTTGGAAAATTTATGTACAGCTTACAGGATGAAACACAGCAATATATTTCAAACTAATAATTAAGACATGGTAAACACATTCATTCTTAAAATTTAAATTTTGTCACTGTTTTTACAAAATGCTTGTTCATTTATAGCTCTGACTAGCTGTGGACACAATGCAGACATTAACTGTAAATGGCATATGAAAATAGCCCACATAAAATCTCTTATGTGTTATTTCAGATCTCATAAGTGAAGTCTGTTAACAAGTGTAAGAAGGAAGTTCAATGTCCTACGTAACAGAGCTCCATACTATAGAACTTAATTTTCAATTTGTCAAACAAGCTGGAGGAATTGGGCAATTTAATAATGAAACAACATTCTGGGAAAACCTTGAAGTTGCCAGCAGACTGCAGGAAATGTAGGAGAAACCTTTCAAATTTATGTAAGGCACTGAAATATGCATCTAATTATCAAACTGAAACAAGATGTGCATGGTTAAGTCAAGTGCTTCAAATGTTATATGAAGCATTTCAAACCACAAGCCCAAAAATACAGTCATACCTACTGTGGTTTTTATTTTTTAATAGCCAAAATTTTATTTTCTTATTATACTTCCTTCTGTAGTTAATCTATTTTTCTATTGTTTCAAATTCCCTTCAGATAAACATCTTTAGCAACACACAGCGAAACTTAATTGTTCTTTCAAGTGCAGTTTACAGCACACTTTTATTATATGTATGCTCACATAAACTCTTAATCCAGGTGTAATGGTACAGTAATTAAAGAAGCTGAGAAACATAAACAAAACATAAACAAGCTGAGAAACATAATCACTGTGATACATTTGCTCCTCCAAAAATCTGGTGCTTCAGTTAGTTTATGGTATTCCCATATCCTAGCAAGAATGCTACAATTCAATGTGATAACAATTATGCAAATGTACTCATACATATGCAGTACAGCATGGATGCAAGCACCACGCAGGAATGGGAATGCATTCATAAACACAAGTTGGTCTTCACGGAAACCAGTCAATGAAGTTGTCCAGTCTAAATGAAAATTGAAATGGCATGACAATTTTTGTGAAATGCTGCAATGTCCAATTTTATGAAGGCCCGTTCAGGAGTTCTGAAGTGTTACACAGAGACAGACAGAATGATTTAAACAGGCACTCTGCAGGGATGTAAATTACCTATTAATGAACACATGCATCAATACAATAATGCAACACAGGCCATTTGAGGTTAAGAGTGTACAGGCATGTTATACAAAGACTGTAGTTCTAAGGGTGTTTGATAGAGTGGCTGCATTGTGCTGTAAATCCACATGGACCTATGTTAGTTCATTTAAAAAATACATCATTAACATAGAAGTGGATATTACAGTGCCCTGTATAGTTTTAGCCATCAGGTAATACTGTCAAAACATACCCACAGCACAAGAAATGCATATTAATAAATACTATACTCAATGACAACCACATACACACTGCAAACAATAGAATTTAAAGGCCAGAATCTGAATCACACTCTCTTCACCCTTTCCCTTGCAATGAACTGAATGGCCTGGAGACAAGTAGGACTAGGCTTCTCATAATCCAGCCTAACAAAAGTAAAAGGCTGTATTTTTCTAGAGCATATAAGTCAGGGCTGCAAAATATACCCATATTATGAACTTCTCAATGTGTTTATTTATATGCTGTGCACACGGCTTTCCCTTGTGCTATTTAATTCAAAGACAGTTCAGGAATTCTTGTGTATCTTTTTGCATGTGGTTGGCAATAAAATGTTAACAAGTCTTGTCAGAAGATAATCACAGCAACAAAAACCGGATAAATAAGCTGGCTCCTTTGTGTGATGTTGCATTTTCACATTCAGAACCTGCTACAATGCATTTCTTGCACTGTTTCAAGACATGCCAGTAACAATCACCTCACAGTGTTGGAATACAGTAACAGCATACTACTATCATGAGGGGGAAGACTGCTAACACTGTGAGTGCACTGTAGGATTTTATACAGGAGTGCTTACAATGACATACCAATAAATGCTGTGGTTCAGTGGTCAGTGCTCCTGCTTTGTATTTGGGAGGCCACTGGTTCAGTGCATGGCTGGCTATCCTGTTCATATCCCACACTACCTCCATGCAACAGTTCAGACAGTGGAAACATACCATGGTCACTTCTTTCATATAGCTTCCTGATTCACCATTCAAAATCAACTTCCTGCCTGACACCACATTACCTATGCATTTAAGACAGAATCCTTAAATAAATTTAGATGTTTAAAATCACATGGCTCAAATAACAAATATACCTACGTGTTACCACTATGGGCATCACGATGTACATTTTAGGTATGTGGTTTCTCCGCACACAATGAGGTCATGTCAGTCTATCAATTTAATCTCCAAAACATTTTTGAAACTCGGTACTGGAAATCCATATGAAATGCCATCAAGGAATTGTCATACGGATACAGGCCAGTTCAACAAAAACTATATTTCACATGAATGTTAAATTTCTCAAAACATGTCTCAACATTCAGTCTCTGCAGAACCTGTAATATCTACAAGTCTCCTGAAGGTGAAGTGCTACGCACTGGTAACAGAACCCAAAGGTTCAACGCTGCTAATATCAAAGTCAGCAATGGGACACAGTATTGTGCCAGTCTCATTCACCTCCCGTCCTTCAAGTATACACCAGTCTCATTAACATCTATAAAAATGTTTGAAAAATTTTTCAATATGGTGTACATACGATACATTTGGAAACACTGTACACACCAAACTAAATTATAACTTCCCACTGTAATATAGGAGCAGCTTTTAAAAAAGAAAAGGAATTCCTTTCTAAAACTGGTTAATTTCCTCCCCAAACAACTCTAAGTTTCGAGCAATTATATGGCACTGATGATCATGTGACACATAGTATATTCCTTCTTATCTAGCATTTCTTGTCTTTTTGATTGTTGCTTAATAAGCAGCCATTTTGTTGCCTATCTCGAACAAACTCCAAAAACCCACTGGTTGAGGAACAACTGTGTACGTGTGTGATATCTTTTCTTTTCTATCTCCCAAATTTCTGCCTATTTTTACACAATTTGTACATTTTCAGCCCAATTTTTGGCACCACTATTAATCTGCTTTGAATATTTCGGGTACTGTCAAGGAATAACAATATGAATAGTCAATTAGCAGAACAGCTATGAATAAATATAACACACAAACATTAAAATGGACGGTAATAATATATTGAAAAAATATGACATTTTCCAAATGCAAAATTGTGAAATGGATGGATTTGTCAATCATAATTACAGACAAAAATATCAAAAAAGTTACATACTGCTCTGAAAATATAAACCTATGACAAAACAGGTATGTACTTTTTTTTTAAGTCACATGGAAACTAAAAACAAAATTTCAACCTAATTTTGAAGTCAATTTTATCCCAACATTACAACAGCACAATAAAATAGATGAGTAAGGTACCAGTGATGATGTGATTTCACGTTTTGGATATACTGGAGATAATTAAATGATTATCAGAGTTCAGTTTGGTTCAAACGTAATCCAACCTCAATATCAATTAAAACTCCACACAAAATATGTAAGAACATGTTCTTACACCTCACTGCTCCATTCATCCAGCCTTCTCTCACCTGTTGTACTGGTATAATACTACCCAGCTACTGCTCTCAAACCTTCACATACCTGTATTGCTACCTTTTATTCAAAATTTACTTACAATCTACAAACTTTGGTCTTCTGCAAACGCTTAAAAAATTCATTTTTCCACTCCTATAGAAAGTATTAACAAAGGCATGAGAAGAAGTATTTACATCAGCACTCTTCCCAAAGAACATACATTTGTACAGAAGACAAGACTGTGAAAGAGAAACAAAATACACACTGATCACTAGATTCACACTTATACTGTGAATTAAAAAGTCCAACATGGTAACCAATTGTGACAAAACGTCTCCATGTCCCACTACTAATCAGTACTTTTAAACCTTACCACAAAGGTGTACTTTACATGACCAGAGTTTAGTGTCAATAATTCAAAATGTGTACATTCAATAACAAAAAAAGCTTCACCCGAACCTGCATTGCTGGACCTGAAGTGCAGTTCTTCTTACAGTACCCTGCTCATACACTGTGTCAGCCTCATTACTCATCACAACATCCCAAGAAACTCTTGAGCAATAAATAGATTATTTCATCCAGAAAATGTTTGTGGCACCCCATTCTTTTCCTCTTGCATAAAATAAATAACCAGAATGTACACTGTTGAAGCAAATGCATGCTTCACGAAATACTGCATGAATTACGTCCTGTGCAACTTGTTCTTGATGAGTCCATTCCTGGAGTACCAGATGAGGATGGAGACGTAGCTCCAGTTGAAATGCCTCCCACAAATTTCAACTTTTTGTGATGTGCTGACTGTCCCGTCTTATTACTACCCGAACTTCGATTATGGTTTAAAACATAACGATGCTGCATTGAAGTGGTGTAACTTGTCATGGCATATGATTTCAGATGAGACTTTATAGCAGTTGGAAGTGGAAGTTGGTCAATACCATAAACAGTTGTTCGAGCAACAATTGCCCGGCAGCATAACTCCTGCAAGCTTAAAACTGTTGAACATAAAAAAAGATGGAATTATATGCATCCGCATGATTTTTAGGATGAAACATAAGATGATAATGTCATGCAACACACTGAAAATACTCAGAAAGAATAATATAAAGGTACATCACACTCACTAACAAAACTATCTCTCATGCAGAAAATGCCGACACTAAACAGCCAGAATGAAAAATTAATGGTCAGGCTTTTGTGGCTTCTGACAAATAAAATAAATTTATGGTCTCCCTCACCAAACTGCTATACCATGTCACATTACATGCACAATATAAATGAGATAATACATTTTAAATGTAATAAAATATGGCTCTACATTCACAAGATCACTACTTGCAGTATGCTTGGAGTCAGCCTTTAGAAGTACTCCCAGCACATAAATCAAATACTATCCATATACAGGCAGCAAGTAGTAACTTGACAAGTTGTTATATTACATATCTGACAACTAAGGAACAAAGCTTCCAGTCCTTAAAATTTCACCACTGTAAATGATACCAATCAGTTAACCTGTTATAATGCTGAGGTAGGAATTCAGGAATACTGATTGAACTACTCAATGTATGTGCATTTAAACCCCATACCACAGCATGATGTAGAAGCTGTTTTTCAGTGTATTTAAACTGTATGAAAACAAGTCAAAAACTACATGCAATTTAATCTGAAATACCTTCCACCCTCCCTGTTCTTCAACTGGCCAGGTGGAATGTAAACTTCAGAATTCATACAAACTCTTAGCACAAAAGATAAAGGGCCAAGCCTGTTATATACATTACATAGCTCATTCTCATCCCTACAAAACACTAAAATTACCATACTATTCATATCATAAAATAATTAGAATAATGCCACTCTGTGACCATACCAGGCAGTCCCACAAACATAATCAACACACTGTATTTAAGGGTAAAAAATGCCAATTTTTAAGAGCTAAAATATTGCCAAGGTAGGGTTAAAAATTTTCCCAAAACTGCAGCCATCTCAAAATTCTAGACGCCAGATAGGTGCCATGAAGCATGTTTTATATCGAGAGTCCACAAAATATTAGGTGCTACTGCACAAAATTTGGTCACCTCAGCAACCTGCACCTGGTATTTGTGCACCCCTGCATGCGCACACACATACACATACATTTCTACACACACACACACACAGAGTGATTCAAAGCCTGATGCTGTAACTTCAGTATGCCATTCCTGGGATCATGCCCACTCAGATATATAATACAAACATACGTTCACTTGCGTATCAGACAATATGATCCAGGTTTATCTCCTCTGCTTAAAGCAAAGTAAAGTCTTAGATTCAGCGTAACAGATAAGTTGCCATGTTGATCAGTGGTAAACCTTACACATGTTAACAGCTTCGGCAAGTAAAACACTCTAACATAGCAACTATACACTGCAATAGTCAGGGGTCCACAAATTTTCAAAAAGTCACCCCCAAATTCCAGGCACAAGGGTGTCATGAAGCAAGTTCCATATTGAGGACTCACAATTCCGGAGTGACCTGTGAACCTCACTGTTATCTGGCACTTTCTGCTCGGTGCGTGTTAAATTACACACATTTTCATACATAAGGAAAGGAGAGCAGTAATTACACTGAAAATATTAGGCAGCACTGTAAAAACTTTACTTGCCTGGATGAACAGGCACCCAGGACTTGTGCACCCATGGTTTGTGCACTTCTGCCAACAGTGGTTCATGGTTATACAGCACTTTTGTTCTTACCGTTTGGAAACTGATTCTATGTTTCAACTTTTAGGAAATTGTAAATTCTTGAATTCCAATCATGCTGCAATTAACGGAAACTTTGCCTATTCCTAACGCAACCCTAGGAATCTTACAACCATGCTATGGGAATCACTGTTCTTCAACATTTACCTCCATCTGCCACCCAAATTCCTGCACTGTTCACCTACTTGTGACTGTTAGCATTCACAGTGCCTACTCACCTTTGTTTGACCTCCAGAGCCTCTCCATGCCATTGCGATGTAACGCCATGCGAGACAGCTCACTGAAACTCTCACGGATATTGAAGTCACATAATGGACTCACTTCAAAGAATGCCATGTGGTTCTTTGCAGCATATGTTTCTGCTTCTCGTGCGCCAACCTGACGCTTGAAAGCTAGGTGGAGACGGTTCCCAACTAGTACTTTTGGAACGCCAGGTGCATGCTACAACAAATCAGTAACCATAAACATGGCTCCAGAAAGACACTCATCCACTCATCACAGGCGAGATAATGAAAACTGATAAACAGTAAAATGTAAAGGTGTTCCTGTGTACACCATAAAGGGATACGAAGGAGTGGATGTACAGCTCCATTCATTCTTAACCTCAGCTCTATATTGAAGTCAGTGATCAGCATCATGCTCTGGTTGCTTTACTCCCAGAGAAACGGCCCCTCTCACCCCCCACTAAACAGGCGGCTGGATGGGCCTCACAGCCAGTCTGGATGCTTTGGAGAATGGCAGTGAAAGCAATTCAAACTTCTTTCAGTAGCCAAGCTGTTTAAGTGTACTTTAATGAAGATGTATGCTGCTTCAGATTATCAGAGTTCTCTTCATTCAAAATAACAGTTTTCCCTACATTTGGCATGTTTTCTCTGTAATTATGTCACGTGGGTCCCAGTCATCATGGAATTCTGCATCCTCAAGTTGCAGACAAAGGAGACGGCCTCCAGATATGGTAGGCAGCTGCAAATATATTAAATAAGCAGTCAAAGACAGCTGATAAGGGGTGGTCTTCCAACCTGGGAGATGGGCAAGGGGCTACCATCTCCTACCCACAAAATATCAACATGTTATGAAATGTTACACAGGCCATAAGAGGTCTCTGGTGTGAATTTATTATTCTGAATGCATGCACCACAACTGAAGATTGAAGTTATACATGTATGTACTGCCACTGAAGTGATTATCACAATACCATACTCTTGAGAGTTAAATTTTTCGTGACAGTCCTGAAAGTAACGTGGTGCTCCTTACACTTTAAAAGTTCTACGTTTAGTTTTCAACTAGTCTTTAATTTTTACTCCCTAAAATTTAATGTTATTCTTCAAACACAAGTATAATTTTAACAACATCACAATGACAAAGTAACCATGCTCACATGCCTGATGATGGTACAGCCACAATGAAACATGTCACATTACATATGTAAATAGCAATACACAACATTGTAAACTGAGGAAACTCAACTATTAATCACGAGTGCTATCTAAAAACATAAAGATTAAAATATACAAAACCATAACTTTGTGTGTTCCTTTGTATAGATACGTGTCATGCACTCGGTAGAATTAAAACGTGTACAAAATTTCATTGAGAAAACCTAATGGAGAGAAATTACTTGGAAGACCTAGGCATATAAGGAGATAATATCAAAATGGATTTTTAACACATGGGATGGGAGTGCGTGGACTGGATTCATCTGGCTCAAGGTAGGATGAAGTGGTGGTGAAGTTAAAGTTAAAGTTATCCCTGTGCACACCATGAAGGCTTATACGGAGAATGCAGTTATACCTCCTCTCATTATTCTTAACCTTAGCACAAGATGGAGGCAAATATTCAGCCTCACTCCAGGAGAGACCTCCTGTACCCACTGTATAAGAATCTTCAGAGCCAGTCTGAACATATAGAGGAAGAGAAAAATCTCTTGTTCCTGCACTGATTTCAACCCTGGACCATGCAGCATGTAGACTGATTACTGTACTGACAGCACCATCCTGGCTCCATAGAACACTGGTGAGTTCCCGTAAACATGGAACGTGGTAACAAACCTTCTCCTGGGGCATGAGTGGCTACCGGGCGTGTCGGCGGGTGGCAGATAGCCAGGGGCCTGCCCTTGTGGCAGGTCTGTCTCTGAATTAAATAGGAGACCGTGGACCAACTCCCCAACCCCAAGGTGTTATGTGTGGCTTGTCTTAATCCGTGCTGAAGGGGTGAATGGCACATGGGTAATGTGTTCTTAACGGAGACTCTGGGAAACCAGGCGACATCCCAGAGTATGTAGCCTTGCACTGGTATAGGGAGCTCTGCTAGTGTTGACTGTTATTTCTCCCGTACTCGTGGGACAAAAATGGACACGAATATTTCTGAACCTAAACAAGGAGCAGCTGGTACTGCAGACTTGTTACAGCAACAACCCCATGTGGAGGTTATAGACATAAAGTCTTCTGTTGCCTCTTCATATGAGGAGAGATTGGCTGCAGGCATCTCTACGACTGGACTGCAAACCAAGAGACTCTCTGAAGCACAACGGAAAAGGCTTACTAAAGAGAGGAAGATGGACGAGGGAACTTGGACGGAAAAGAAGCCTCCAAGAAAAACTCCCTTGTCTCAGGAGAAGGGTGCCGGGAGGAGTAGTGGGGGTGTTAAAAGACCCCACTCTGACTCGAGCACACCATCTTCGGAAACACAGCAACCTAAAAAACCCAGGAGCACTCAATTGCAGACTGGGTCATACAAGGACGCTGTTGCTGGTATTAAGATGGCGGTTACTCACAGACGCCAACCAGAGGTTACACTGGATCAGACCCAAGTTGACCTGATTCAGGTAAAACTCCTATCAGCTGTGGATGAGAACCCTTTAGGGGAGGCTCCTCCACAGTTTTTACACTCTAAATTTGCACAGGGGGTATTTTGGATCACCTGTGCAAATGAACATTCAAAGATCTGGTTAATGCGGACGATCAGTGGACTTGGGGAGTTGTGGGAGGGTACAGAGCTGACTGTAGTCGACTCCAAAGACCTCCCAAAAAGACCCAGGGTGCTTGTTCGTATTCCTGACACTTCTGAAGTTACTACTGTCATAAAGCGACTCAGGATCCAAAATCCTGAGCTAAAAATGGCAGATTGGTCAGTTATGAGTCGCAAGGTCACTGAGAAGGAGCAAACACTGGCCTTCTCCATTGACCCTGACTCTTTCAACGCCCTCACTCGATCTAATTTCAAGGCCTTCTGGGGAATGGGGAGAGTTGTCTTCCGGACCCTGAAGGGGGAAAAGAAAAAGTCAGAGGCTGAGAGTACTGCAAGTGAACCTCCACCACAGTAGAGCGGCCTCGGCTGCCCTTTGTGTCGCTATGAGGAATTGCGATGTTGCCCTCATACAGGAACCTTGGACCTATATGGGGGATATTAAAGGTCTAAAGGAGGTGAGGCGAGAACTAATTTATAGTAGATCCACTCAGAATCCTAGGACCTGTATCTTAGTCAAGAAAGACTTTCGGATACTGCCGTTGATGCATCACTGTTCCAGGGACCTCACGGCAGTTAAAATCAAAACGTTGTGTGGTGTAGGGCCGAGGGAGATTATTCTTGGATCGGCCTATCTTCCATATGATGTTGGACCTCCTCCCCCCTGGGAGTTTGAGAAGCTGGTGACGGGTTGTAGGGCGGAAGGAACTCACCTGATCATTGGCTGTGATGCAAAGGCGCATCACACCTCCTGGGGAAGCACAAACATCAATAACAGAGGTGAGTCCCTGTTTAATTACATTATGGCTAATGGATTGGACATAATGAATAAAGGTAACAGACCTACCTTTGTTATATCTAATAGGCAGGAAGTTATCGATATCACAATTGCCACTTTTTATGCTAGCAATTTTATTAAAGATTGGCATGTAACTGAGGAAGTAAGTTGTTCAGACCACAGATACATCCGGTTTACTGTTACGGGTATTGACCGTTTAGTTGAATTCTATCGCAATCCACGCAGGACCGACTGGGAATCTTTCAGAAATGACCTGTCGGGGTGTTTGCGTGATATGACAGACAGAGTTACTAATTTTATAGACCTGGAAACTGCTTTTCAGGATGCTATTATTTTTGCTTATAATGCAAACTGTCCTTCCACCGTGAGGCGGAACAACAGGAATATATCCTGGTGGAATAAAGACCTTGCGGAGAGAAGAAGGAAAGTTCGTAGGCTGTTTAATGCGGCAAAGAAGTCAGGGAATTGGACTGACTATAAAAGAACCCTAACAGATTATAACAAAGCACTCAGACGGGCCAAGAGAGAATCATGGAGGAGACACTGTGAGGAGATTGAGATGGCTCCAGAATGTGCCAGACTCCAGAGGGTTCTCTCAAAGGATAGGCATAGTGCAGTCAGCTCTCTCCAACTTGAAAATGGAGCATATACAACAACAGAGGAAGAGACTCTGGAGGAGCTAATCCGGGTCCATTTCCCGGGCTCTGAAATAATTTTGGAACCTCCTGGAGGCTGGGACGGTGTTGAACTGGAGTATCCAAAATGGAAAGGATCCAGGGGGGACTGGGCAGTTTCCAGGAGGGTAATTAATTATGATAAATTGAAATGGGTTGTTTTCTCATTTCAACCTTACAAATCCCAAGGCATTGACGGAATAATGCCCATCATGCTACAGGGTTTTGAACTGCTTGTGGGGAAACTTATGATGTTACTAAGAGCCAGTCTGGCCTTAGGTTACATTCCTATTATGAGCTGGAGGCACACCAGGGTGGTATTTATACCTAAACCTGGGAAACAACTGTCCCAGGGGAAGTCCCTGAGACCCATCAGTCTCATGTCATTTATAATACTCAAGACACTTGAGAAACTACTTGATATATATATCAGGGGAGGTGTCCTGGTTGAAAAACCACTTCACCAGAACCAGTTTGCCTACAGGGCAGGTATGTCTACAGAAACAGCTCTCTTCCAGGTTGTTTATAGACTGGAAAAGTCTCTGAATCATAAAGAGATTGCGTTGGGTGCCTTCCTGGATATTGAGGGGGCATTTGACAACACCTCTTTCAGTGCAATTACGACGGCTGCTAGAGAGCGTGGACTTGAGGCAACCTGTTGTAGGTGGATCGGATCCATGCTTGAAAGCAGACTCGTACACACTTCCCTTATGGGCAGCAGCTTGACTGCTAAAGTAGTAGGAGGATGTCCACAGGGTGGAGTCTTGTCTCCCCTTTTGTGGAACCTGGTTGTTGATAGGCTTTTGACTACCACAAATGACCTAGGCTTTTGTACATTTGGCTATGCTGATGACATTGTCATCATAGTCCAGGGTAAATTTACACACACAGTCAGGGAGCTTATGCAAGATGCCCTGAATGTGGTGGTTCAATGGGCTGTTAAAGAGGGTCTAAATATTAGCCCTCACANCACACCATCCCAGTACACAAATTCTTTGGTGTTGTATGTTGTGTTCATTGTATATTGCCCATACATGTGTCAGTCAGTGTGACAGTCCTCATCATGTTCATTTAATCGCACTAAAAACTTGAAACAATGATCATTATAACCAAAATTCGCAGGAGAAATATAATCTGATAAACATCACAACAAAAACAGTGTACTCTGATGGCATAAAGAGATCTGTCAAATTTGACTTTAATATTGTGACTTTTTACATGAGCAAATAGCAAGATGCTAAGATACCATAGATTGTAGTGATTAAGTCCCAGTTTACCTGACTTTTATTTCTTAAGGGAAAAACTAGACTCATCACAGCGCCACACTGCCCTGTGTGTCCACTTTCAACTTATGAACCAGCTAAGCAACTCTCTCAAAATTTGACATGCACATGCAATTTAAGGCCACCCAAACCTCATACTTTATACTTTACTAGTCAGTAGGAACAATATGGAGGCCCCACACAGAGTGCATATTTTCAAAATGCCTTCTTTCCTACATTGCATCTTGTGCCACGATGGTCACATATTGCAGACACAAAGCCAGTCACTTTACAGATAACACTGTACAGTCAGAAATCAACCCTCTGGAGCTGAAGTGCCCCTGTGGGCTCACCATATATGTTACGGGCACTTTGACCTCTCATACTCCCTGTGAGTGGATGGTCATCTCCTTTGTTATGCTCTGATGGTGTCAGCTGAATCAAGAATGAGTCCGTAGGCAGATGATTAGTCTACCAGCATTTATCAACTCTATGTAAACATGTAGGAGAGGCAGTTTGTATCACATGTGACTGAATCAGCACCACATCCTACTGTGCCCAGCAGTACAACTCACACACACACTCACAAACACACGCTCAAGAAACTAGTCCAATCTTGCAGCCCAAACAGCAGCTGCTCATTGTAATTGCGAGTGGATCAGGAGACTGATGTACTGTTGACAGCTAGTAATGTCTGCCCACAGCACTGATACTGAATGTCAAATGGCAACAGACAATGACTATGGGGGATGTAGAGACCAGCAGAATGACACAGATGAATACACACATGGAGAGGAGGCACTGGAGCTGCAACCAGGGACCAGTGCTGGTGCACACATAAACTGGGGGCCTCCACAACGATGACACAGGGCTGTACACCCACTTAATGAATCTTCCAGGCATGTCAACAAAAATGAGATGCCCTCAACAATGCAACTCTACATTCACTGGGCTAATGTTATAGTTCCAACTGCTGGTAAAACAGAAAAACCTGTGTTATCAACAGCACTTGGACTTGCAGGATGAAGAATCATCCTAATCTTCCCTTCTTCTGGACATTACAGTGTCTGACATCCCCCCATTTTTGATTATAACTAGACAAATAGGACATGACATAAGAGACAACTAAAATACTAGAAGGAACTGGAGTGACATACAAGCCTGATTCAGGGATGACTTGACTCTAATGGTATAGAATGCCAAGAGAGATGTATACATACTAATAAACATCAACTGCCGGAAGTAGGCAACTTCAAGGGCAAACATGGCACCACCACCAAACCTGCCAGTGCTGGAAGTTACAAAACACTGAATGGGATACATCAACATGGGATACAAAATAGCAAATAGCTGTTCAATGAACCAGTTTGCTTTGACATGGATAAAGAAGTTGTTTCTTCACCCTCTTGACCTAACCTTTCTGAACAGCTGGATTCTGTTGTCATCTTGTGGGACCAGGATTTGTCACAGACATTTCTGCTTACACTTAGTGAGAAATGTTGCAGATGATGAAGCAGGTAAAAACATATGTTGCCTAGCACTGATGAATAATGGTCATTGGCTTGTAAAGAGCAACAGGTCAAGACGTCGTGTGTGTTCTTCTCAAGGAGTGTATACACGACCATGACACGTGTCCATGTGAAGTTGAATTGTGTGCTCTATGTTCTCAAGAATATAACGCCAAAATTGCAGTGTGAACAGTTCAGGGCATAAGCAACACGGACAAAAGTCCAGCAATTTTTACAATGAACATGAGTAAAAAATATGTGCTACATGCCTTAATTTTTATAAATTAAAGTTTTAATGTTTTGTTGCATGCATAAAGACATTACATAATAGGCCTCGCTTTGTTGAATTCTCCATTCTTCCTGATGTAATATGTTTCCCGTTTCATCACAATCTGTTGAACAGTTCCTGAAGTAATGTTATAATAGAAGCTGACACACTTTTTCAAAGGTCTGAAACTAACTCTGTCGAGCGGAACTTTATGCAGGAGATTTAACTCCATCTCCAAAGAGTTGATTTCCATTACCCTTTTATAAATATGTAATGTAGCAAAATATGTTTGAAATAAAAGTTGTACATGTTAACAAAATTTACATTACATGTCATTTACTGGCTTTCTTTATAACGAAGTATCAAGAGAATTTCAATAAAGCCCAGTTGGGAAAGCAAGGGTTATATTAAACTGATAACTCAAGATTAAGTTCCCCCACTGATATATGTATAGCCGGTAACACTCTATTCCATCAAAATCCATTCAGTACTTTTGGAGATGCAATAACAGACATGAAGTCATCCCTGTAAGCATTCACTTCATTTTGTGCAAAGAATGCAAAAGAGCCTAATTGTCTAAGTTCCTGCACTGATTTGGACATGTTTCTTTTCATCTGTTAAGCAGAACACACATATCAAAAGCATCTGTGACTACACTGTGGTATAACATCCAAATCTACATATCACTTCTGTAGGCCTCCAACAGAAGGCAACAGTTAACGCCACTTACCTTACAACTACGCTATTTGGCTGCCGAGCAATTCTGTCCACTTCTTCTATTGATATTTGGTCAATTTTATTGTACACGTAAAGGCATGGGAGGTAAACACGATTTGCAGAAATCACATCAATCAATTCATCAGCGGTGCAATCTTCGCGAAACAAAACCTTAAGGGACAAAACATTTTAAATACCAAAATCACACACACGATATCTACAAATGTCAATTACAGCAAGCACAATCATGTTTTATGAAACAAAAACAGTTACACTGGTTTAAATAATAGTAAAAACAGTTACACATATACAGTAAAGATAGAATGTTCATGACTTTTTGCCCACGTGAAATGACCTATTATGGCAGGTTTCACTGCTCATTGCTTCCGAAGTATCCAGTTCACTTCACCTGCCACACATTTCAACCACTGGCCACGCTACTGCTAGACACTTTCCTGCACACCACAGATTCCTGCCAGTGGCCATACCACTATCAGATGCATTCATGCACTCTACTCTCAATGTAGCACTACTTAGTTCCCTTCCACTGTCATACATTCCTATCAGTGGCCATATCATTTGTAGATGTATTCCTGCACACCATTCTCAAAGTGCACAGTTTCTGTCTGCTGTCATAGACTCTCTCTCTTCTTTCAGCTCAGGGGAATCTGAGTCCCTTTAAGAGGTCCTTTAACAGTACTAGATCACAGGAGAAGTGAGGCTGCGGAAGCACAGTGACATAACTCTTACACATTCCAGCACCAAAACAGACTATGTAATTGGTGCAATGTCATGGTGGATCAAGTTTACAGACTCCAGATTTAGTGAATACCTTACTGCAAACAGTGAGCAATGTCTTTGTACATGCTCTTGTTGATGACATGCTTTCCTGAAATTAAGTTGTCTTGAATGATGACCCAGCTATCACAGGACACACCTTTAGCACCACTGTCCCACTAACAGAGGTCTGCACTTTAACTGACGAGGCTTAATTCCACTGCACTTGAGTTCCAAATTAAAGGCATAATTTTTTAGAAATGTGCTGCCTAGTCATCCACAAAACTTGTGGCAACTAGTTCTTCAAATTGCAAAATCCTGGTAAAAATTACAAGCCAAACAGGCTGCGATGCTTTCCCCATACACGTTTGCATTCTGGCATTAAGAATTTAATAAGTTCTGCGTCATTCAGCAGCTGTTAGAAACATTCCTGAATTACATGACTCTGTATGTAAAGGCAACAACAGTATTAAATTTGGTTTTCTTTACTTTAATGACTGAATACAAGATACAGATCAAAGTTAGAGTTATTCCTGTGCTACTGAATGAGTGTCACGCACAGCCAACAAACGGGCGATGATCTGGACTTGGAATGGGCCAGGTGCTAACAATTCCCTACAGTACAAACTTACACACCACTTCATGAAGTGTCAGACCTGGACTGGTCCTCTGGAACAAGGTAAACAACAGAAAATGGATGAGATTTGGAATGTGGAATGTGAGGAACCTGTATAGGCCAGTGTCACTGAAGACAGTGGCCACAGAAGTGGCAAGTTACAGATTAGATTTAGTGGGGGTACAGGTTATCAGTTGGGACAAAGCAGACACTGATGCAGGAGAAGGTTTTACTTTCTCTGTGAAAAAGGAAATGAAAACCAATTATGGATGGGATTTTTTCTACATAAGAGAATCATAACAGCAAGTGAGAAACAACAATTTGTTAGTGACAGGATGTCATGTATAGTGTTACGAGGTCACTAATATAATATCCTTGTTCTGAATGCACATGCCCCGATTCAGAACAACAGTGATGATTCAAACAACAGTTCTATGAGGAATTAGAATGGGTGTTTGATCAGTCCCCTAACTACTGAAAGAAAATTCTGTTGGGAGATTTTAATGCAAAACTGGGGATGGAAGACATTTTCAGACCAACAATTGGTCGTGAGAGTTTACAAGAAAACAGTGACAATAGTGATGTCAGAGCAGTGAACTTCACCACATCAGAAAATCTAACTGTCAAGAGCACCATGTTCCCACATTGAAACATTCATAAATATACGTCAACCTCTACTGATAGAAAGACTCACAATCAGATTCATCACCTACTGACAGACAGGAGATGGCATTCAATCATACTTGATGTCTGATCTTTCAGATGAGCTAATGGTGATACTGATCACTGTCTAGTGGTTGCAAAAGTTATGGAGAAACTGTCAGTATGGAGATAGGCAGCATAGAAATTTGACATAGAATCAGCATCCAGAAGCTAAATGAGATAGAAGCTGGGGAACAGTACTAACTTCAAACCTCAAACAGGTTTGCAGCTTTGGACAACTCAGATGGTGGTGAGGACATAAACAGGGCTTGGGAAAATATCAGACAGAATATCAAGATTTAGCCAAAGAGAGTTTAGGTGAGGATGAACAAAAGAAGCATAAACCATGGTTTGATGAACAATGTTCAAAATTTACAGATCAAAGGAAACAGGTTAAATTACAGTGGTTACAAGATCCAAGCCAAATTAACACAGTTAATCTGAACCAAGCAGGAACAAAAAGAGGAAATATATGAAACGTGACATTATTGACCTTGTAACAAACAGGAATAACAGGAATATCAAAAACCTGCATAGAGATACAAACAAATTTAAAACAGCCACCAGCCCAAAGCTAACTTAGTAAAGGATAAGAAGGTTGATCTGCTTGCATATCCCACAGCATTCTCAATATGTGGAAGGCATGCTCAAGCCAGTTATTGTATGTATATGGGGCTAATGACCTTAGGCAGACCGAAATACATACAGCTGGGCCACTAGTGTCTAAGTCTAGTGCCTTCACAGTTGACATGGCTATTGGAAAGCTGAAAAGATATAAATCACCAGTTATGAGCTTTATGTAGCTCATTTCCCTGCATATATTTATATATCAGCAGAATTAACCAAGAAATGCACAATGTTTTTGTTTTCTATTTATTTTCACATTTCCCCAACATGTTCCGGCATCTACACGCCATTCTCAAGGCGGTCCATTCTAATTACATAAAACTTTATCATGCAATGACGCGACTCTTAAAAAATGTCTAAAATCTTAAAAGTTAAAGGTTAAAATTCTTCTTCTATAAAATATAAAATATGTAATTTTCCTCTGGTTTTGTTATTGCTGTGGCATTATGTGACAAGGCATCTTTAGTTTATTTGTTCAAGGTTGTGTGAGCGTTGTAGGCTGAGCCGGGTATTGGATAGATATGTTCTGGTATGATGTGCTGTTCATGGCGTCCAGTAGAGTCGCATGTCAATGCACGATAAAGTTTTATGTAATTAGAATGCACCCCATTGAGAATGGCACATAGATGCTGAAACATGAGGGGGAAAAAGTGAAAATAAATATAAAACAAAAACATTGTGCATTTGTTGGTTAATTCTAATACACCAGGTACGAAACAACCTCCAGCAAAACTGATTCAAGTAGGAAGCAGGGTAGTGCACTGTGTGACACAAACTGATTCATTCTCTTAGGAATAATGAAGAATTGCCTCAAAAGTGGAAGAAGTCAACAACTGTACCCACTTATAAGAAGCGTGATAAAACAGTCTGCAGTAATTTTGATGCACAACACTGTTATCAAGCACATACAGAATTTTATCCAACATTCTTCTGTCAGGGTTAACTCCATATGCAGACTGCATTACTGGGCACCATAACCGTGGATTTGGAAGTACCAGATCAGATTCGTATTTGTCAAATACTTGAAAAAAAGAATGGGAATACAGTGAAGGCAATGCATCAACTACTTACAGATTTCAAGAAAGGCTACGATTTAGTTAGTGATGAGGTTTTGCAAAATATTCTCACCAAGTTTGGTATCCCAATGAAACCAGTTAGGCTAACAGAAATGTATTTACATAAAACCTACAGTGCAGTCCACATACACAAATATTTGTTATGATGCAGAGAAAACTGAGGTATATGTTCATGTCTTATGAACAGAATGCAGGACACAATCATAACATGAAGAGAGCCAATAAATCCTTTGAAAGTGTTGTCAAGTTCAAATATTGACGAACAACTCTAACACATCGAAACTGCATACATGGAGAAATACAACAGTAAATTGAACTCTGGAAATGACTGCTACCATTCAGTCCAGAATCTTTTGTCTTCCAGTTTTTTTTTCCAAAAACAAAAAGATTAAATTACACAGAACTATAATTTCTCATCTGCTCCATGTATGCCGTACACAAAACCCATCTCATCCTCTTTGATTTCATCACTGTAATATCAGATTAAGAGCATAAATTATTAATTTTCTCTTCACTACCACAATTTAATAACTCCCCTGCCTCCCTTAGCCATTTTTATATGAAACAAATAACATGTAACTCACTTCAGCATTGAAGATCTTGTACTCATGAAGGATCATTTGCACCAGCTTTTCATCCACCCGGGTCAGGGGACATGTTGAGTTGAAAGAGAGACCGCCACCTTTCTTCACCTAATTACATACATGAAACCCATTCAGACTCTGCATAACATAGAAAGATAGAACAATGTCAAAAATTTCTGAGACAGTCAGACAAAAAATGCTTCTAACGACAAAAATATTCCTTGGATGGAAATGCAGTACACTCTTGTGTTATCAATGTGTGAATTTTCATTTTTGAGATTATCTGTGCACATAAATCTTATTTTCAATTACTTCTTGAATTTACTAAGTTTATAAAACCATATGCTGCACACACACAGGCACCTGTGAACTATGCATTCATTCTTCCTTCATCTCCTACCACCCTGTTTTATGGTAACCATTCTGCCGAAAGACTTGGTGAATCAGAAAGGATGATAAAGATACAAATTTGCAGCACCTTCCATAACACTGCACTGTGCAACAATATGACCAGCAGAGATGAAACGCTTGAAAATATGTGAAGTACTGGGGATATTCAATTTCACCTACAGAGCATAAGGAGTATAAATCAAAGCCCCACACCAAGACTTCTTTATTACATAGATACAGCACAAAATAACAAAAGTATGTCAAAAAACAAAAACTGGTTCTATCATTGAGACCCTTGACTGATTAATTTTAACATAAAAATGTTTGCCTGTCGTACCTGGCACTCTTGATTTTACATTGCATATTGTGTTTACATTGTATTTCATATTGTTTTGACCTTGCATTTGCATGTTTTTAAATATACATAGTTACATCTCTTATATAACCATGAAAAGTGTATGAGGCACAATTGGGATATCTTAGCTGCAGACAAACTATTTGTTAAAGATAAAAAAAAACACCAATACTCCAGTATCATGGCTTGCAAATGTTTCATGGAGAACAAAACACGTAGTTTAAGATACTAAACTTTTATAAGCTTGTAATAAAACAGACGTGTCAAGCGAATATATTTTCTGATTGATATGTAAAGAAGACTTAATATGCATCCTGCCTCTCTCGTCCATTAGCACTTTTTATATTCAAATACAATATTGAGAAGTATGTGAGCAACACAAAACAGTGATAAGATGTTTTATATTCAGGTATATTCTCTGCAGGTTTGTGTCAATAGTCAATTCGTAGCATCAGTATTATGTTGTACATTATCCACTGTCCGAAGTATGTTTGATGTACACGACATTTCAACAGCTGCGCCACTCACACTTACAGTGACTAGTCTAGTGGTTAGCAAACTAACCTAGCACTCAAAACATAATGTGTTTGGTGCCAACTTTATCTTAAAACAATAATAAAATGTCAGTCAGTATAAACACAACCACTCACCTGAAGATGGGTGTGCAGCCAACCCACTAAACGTCACGTATGTTATATAAAATATAGCTCAGTCAGTAACATCTAACAAAATGCTGGTGAAGAATATTGCAACAACAAATAAGAATTTGTTTCAATATTCTGCTATCAACAGTCCCCCTCTACTTGAACTATAAGACATACAAATCATTCACTAACTCGTTCAGTCATTCAATTTATGATCTGGGGGACATCAACTACACCTGAAAGGGCTGACCTTGAAGTAAATGTTTGGCTTCTTCTTATTAAGGCGAATTCCTACACTCTCAAGCTCCTTCTCTAACAATCCACGTTGGACATCTTGTTTGGTAGCATCCAGCATCATCAGGACTAGGTCTGCTGTACGTGCAACTGCAATCACCTATGCAGGGTACCACAAATAAATGCTACGTTCATAACCCAGACTCAACTATCTGCAAGACATTCCTTAGCAAAGGCTAACCTGACAGTAAGTCTAGTTCAGGTATGCTATGGGTATCATGACCTTCCACATACCTGGGGACCTGTCTCATTCTTCATGAATTGCTCCACAATTGAATCTGTTCTCCTACTAAGTACTCCTAAAACACCATCTGACATCCAGCCACAATGCTTTACAGAAGTATTTCATCACAGGTTTTGTGCCATCAGGTAATTCACATACCCTAATTTTTTATTTTGAATTAAGGAAAAAATAAATTCAATAATTTATTCACACATACAGAAGTCAACATCAATAAAATGTCACCCAAGTTGGCACTCATTTCATTAAACCATACAAAATCAACATCAATGAAAATGCTGTCATCACACTGTGAAAAATACAACAACAGGTATAAATCCAAAGCCATCAGTGGCATATTGCATTTAACATGGGTCAGAAAGATTGATTCTCTCACTGCTGTCACGTGACTTGCAGCATGACTTTACAGTCCATAAGAATGAAGATGGGACAGTATACACTTCCACAGACCTGCATCTGACATGCTAATTGAGTTAAAAAGTATACTAAGAGTTCACTTGAAAACAACTTCATGTCTGTAAGATTTGAAATGAATAAAGGTGAATTTGTGAAGTACTGTTACTAATTACCGTCATCTAAGATTTAACACTTTTTTAACAAGTGTTGGCTTTCACAGATATGTTAAGTAAACATCGTATTTCCTATAACACGTTTCTACAAATCATCACATAATTCATGCATCCCAGGTTCAAAATGAAAGATTTCAACCAAAAATGTGCAAGACTCACCTAACAGAACGTAGTATTAATCTTTATCATTATGATATCCTGCTGTGAGTTATTTACATAAACCCTAGGCGGCTCAATGTTAACCTTAAAGGAGCATGTTCCAGCCACATGATCATACCACCCACAGTCACAATCTACACAGTCCTCTAAACTTGACACAGGTGAGTACACAACAAACAGGCAAAATTTAGTCACAAGCATACAGTAAAATTCCAATTTCATGTTCCAGCATTTTGTGCTTTCTGTAATATTACACACTTTTTGGACAGTCCCGACCAAATGCCCACAAGAACGATGTTCCCCAGAATTTACGCTCTCTGGATTTTGCACGATTTTTAGGTGACCTCACAAAAACATAAAACTGGGGGTTTACTGTATGTGCAATTGAGAAGTGAAGAGCAAGTATGAGGGTGGACAGCAGGTCACTATCAAACATTGACCTGCACAGCTCTGTTGATCTAGAGAAAAAAAATACTATACTGGATTACTTTCAACATTACATAACTGTATCCTTGCCATAATAACAAATTTTGAAAAACAAGGAATATCAATCAGGAAGTAATTTTCAGAATGAGTCTGATACAATTCTACACAATGTGAGTGAAGTTGCGATAAAATATGGTCACAGCTACAACACCCTTGAAAATGTGGTGGTGGAGTTCATCTTTAAATTGGAGGTCTTACAGCAGATTGAGGATATAAGACAAAACTAATAAATACTATAAGCAACATTCAGACACACCTGACAATGACATGAGATAATCATGACCTCTTGATATGACTGTACAACAGATATAAGTCTTTATAACTATGATAATACAAACTGGAAATAATGTCAGGAAAATACTGAAATGTCACAGGTCCATTCTTGATCACATCTATATACCACTTTACAGTAACATGATGAATTGTCACCAGTCTTTCATACGCTAAAATTTACACATTTTCTTGACAATATGGCTGAACAAGGCAAGACTGATGAAAACCATGGCAACTTGGAACAATTAGAGTTCCCTTTGTTAAGTTCAATAAAACCTGTGCAAAACTTGAAAGCAACAATTTCTAAAAAACAAGCCATGTGCATACCAATGAATATGAATATAGCACACCAGCACATGGCAACTTCTGTGATGAATGTGGGAAAGTTCAAAAACCTGCCACTGTTGAAGGCTACAACTGACACATCTCACAAAATGGGACAGAATGACTGACAGCTGTTGAATTAGTTATGACAATACCAAAGGAGTTACAAAGGTAGCTCCGTTTTATATATGGAATCCAGCCACAATGAATCACTGCATCATTCTATGGCCCACGAACACACGAAACCCATCTGAGGATGCTACAGATGAAGGTACTGCAACAATTAGGGAAAATCACCACAGGCATTTAGACTGGAGTCCCACTGATGAACAAGTCAATGTAACCCATCTGTAAAAATCTCCTTGGGGCGCTGCCTTAACCACTGCACCACGGCCTCCTGTGCATCACTGTCCAACATGAATATACACACTCTGAGGGGTTTCCTTTACAGTCCAAAGACATCACATGGCAGTGACCTGACAATATTTACACTAATTTGTATGAGTTATAACTATTACCTGTCTCCCTCTACCCTTGCCTTGAGAAGCCCCTTCAATAATACCAGGCAAGTCCAATAGCTGAATGTTTGCCCCCTTATACTCTATGACTCCTGGAATGCATGTAAGTGTTGTGAATTCATATGATGCTGCCTCACTTTCAGTTGCTGTCAAGGTACTGAGAAGAGTGGACTATAAAAAAAAGAAATTGCTTATCACAATCACAATCATGAGTACAAACTTAAAACATATGCTGACCTTAACATTACGCATGTCAGAAAAATGTTAAGTTCACTAATATGTTACCCCTGTGAGCACAAGCAAGGCATACAGGAATTACACATTCAGCTTCACGTGGCGGTCACTTTACCTCCAGGGAAAGAGCTCCCAGTAGCAATTATGTTGAGGCTAGGTGAGTCCCACAGCCAGTCTGGACACTTTCAAGAAGAGATAAATATCCTGCACCTGCCAGGAACAGTGCTGCAGTCCCTCAGACATCCAACCTGCAGCCTAGTCATCATACCACCTATGCTATCCCAGCTTATAAAAGTACTGGATTATTTTCATTACTTCACTTGTAAAAGTGCTGAAGATTTCATACAAAACATTTAACCCCTTTTAAGTTATTTCTGTATCTAAATCCAACTCCAATAATGATTTTTAATGTTTTCACTTAGCTCCTAGCTCTTAATAATAAATGCCTCAGATTACATACCCACTGGCCTAAAGATAAAAAACCTGACCCAGTTTCTGAAAAACAGCATTTCAAAAATGATACTAAGCCTATGGACTGCAACACTAACTTTAATGCTAAAATTCACAGCTGGTGCTACACACTGTAGACACATAAAATATCAAGTCAGCCAATGACAACTAAGTATATATACCAGTGATTCTTTTAACTTACTGACTTACCCTTAAAAAGAAGAGAGAGGGAAAAAGGGACAGAATAAAACAAGGAAGGGCAATCATGATACACTGTTTACTGCAAATAAGCTTACTTAGATGCAGACAAAACAAACTTGACATAATCACTCCACAGTAGCAGACTGCCAGACTTGCTCAGTGACACATGTAACACAGTCGGCTCAGCACACACTACATAACGGGAGCTCAACACAGAAGTTAATTCATCACACTCGACGCCCGCACATTCACATGGCTTGGTAACCATCTCTTGACGACTGCACGAATCGGCTATTTAGCAATGTGTCACAGCATGATCAGTGAATCGTGATGGTGCCTTTCATTATTAACGTTATGTATTACATTTCACCAATTTTAAGACTATTTAACAGTGCGCCTCGTTACATTTTATCAGCCTCTTTGACTATTTAACAGTGTGCCATGGCATGAACAGTAAAAGTGTGGTGTTGCCTTTGATCATGACGTTGTGTACTACCATTTTACCAGCTCTTATCAACTTTTAACAAACTGAAAACGTACTGAGTATATGTATATGTTATGTTTTTAGCAACCACTTCTTTTAATATTGTATGTAAACATCGCCCGAGTGATTAGTGTCTTAAATCTGCACGATCCCCCTGAAGATGGCGTCATGCTACGCCAAAACATGTCGGTGTAAAAAATACAGTGCATTTTGTTGGTGATTTTACTTGTGATAAAAAAGAATGCACAGTGAGAACAAAGTGAAAAAAAAAACTTCATAAAATTTGTAAGAACAACTCGAATATACAAGAAGTAAAACTAAGAAGTTCCTTTCTCGAATTAATAACTGCTTCAACTGTAAAACATATTTACACTTCACTTTGCCAAAATTAAGTGCAGCATGTTTCACAGTTAAGATCCCATATACTAGGTATTTATAGCCAACAAAAAGCTGTTAAAAACAATGTACTCTTCATGACATACAATACTGTATTCTGGGTTAACTTGTGTGATGGTAGCAAAATATACCTTTGCAACAACAGAAGCAAGCGCTCAGAAAAGGCAGATGTGTAAAAATTATACAAAGATTCATATATGTCAGCTCTATCTAGTGAGTATTCTCTTGCATTAGCTCTAACAACACTTGTCATTAACAAGGCAACTTGTGTCAGACAAATCATATGACAAATTACTGATCTCAACTCAGGTGTGGACAGAGTGCCACAGATCAGCACCCTTCACATCTCCTGCAAATGATTATGCTCCTCTATCCAATAGAGTTCCCCATCGGGGCTGGCTTTAGAAGTGGGCCAGCTGAAAGGTCATCCAGGGCACTGAGCTGAAGGCAACACAAAACCAACTTTTATTATAAACTTATGGATTAAGCCCAGCAATACTAATAGGGACAACAGTCTTATTTTGGCTGGTCATATGAACCTCTCTGGAAAGAATGGAGGAAGCCCTTCTGTGATCACACATTAGTTTCACACTGTGGTTATGATCAGTGCTGATCCCATGGCCAATCTCTTCTTTTATGGGCATTTCACTTAACTTCCTGTGGCTTCTCACAGTCCTGCATACTCTTTCTGACCATTTCAGCCAACTCCCACTGCTCCACTTACTAACCGCCTGTCCTTAACTACCCACCACATACAACACATTCCCAACTGCCTTGCTATTCTATATGCCCAACCCATTGTCAGCTCCCCTCGACTTTCCACCTTCAGGCCTGTCCACTCCTCCTGCTGGCTGACTATCCCAGTCACCCTTACTTACATAATAAACCCATTTTTCTAGAACAGGTTACTCTTCTTGAACTATTACAACCCTCAAGATGCAGGCAGCACCTGCAACTATTTGCCATTCATCACAGCACAGTAACCCGGAAGACTTGAATCTACATCCCTAACTTCTATTACATAAAAATTTATGAGAAAAATTGCAACAAACATACATGGCCACCCATTACAGCACACAGGCATGTGAAAAAAAAATCACTTCACATTCGGCTTTAATGGAACATATCCCCAACGTTAACTGTGGCATAGTTGTGCTTTGTTTGTCACGTATATTCCATAAATGTGTTGTGTTCCTTGTCACTTTCTGCATGGCACACATTGTAACCTGACTTTGGACTGCACCTATTCTGCACTCACGTAGATGATAACTATACAATTCAGTTACAGATTCTTGTGAATATATAATAAATTTCCAGGTTCCATAGAGGACAGGAATTTCTTGGCCAATTGCATAACCGTCACCTGGTCAAGAAGAACTATGCTCCGTGCAGCCATAGAACTAATATAAAACATTCCACTTACATATTTAAAAGCCTACCATAAACATAAAATCTGTTGTCAAAGTTGAAGAATTGCAACTTATTTATTATGTTTGTTATTTGTCAGGAAATGGTAACCTGTTGCTCAAGAAATTAAGTTGAATGAATACAACGTACCTTCCCAACAGATGGAAAACCAATCAAGGCAACACGAGCATCACCTGATTTCAAAACATCAAAGCCTTCTCCTTTCTCAGATTTCTTTGGTGGTTCAAGTAGCTGTGACCTATACTTTGCAAGCTTAGCCTTTAACAATCCAAGATGATATTCAGTAGCTGAAATACAAATGTTCAATGATGTAACACATATAATATGATGATAAAATTCGTACTGGCCACTCTAACCAACTCTAACCTAAAACGCACTTCACCTTTATTTTTCTGAGTTCTCGCAATTTCCTTTTCTATCTCTGAAATTTTCTCCAAAATGCCCATCTTCAGTTATGTCACTGCCCCCAAAATAATTTTTACAGATTCATAGCCCACAAATCAATGACAAGTGCTACACATCAACACAACCACTACCACTTCTTACTCCACTGCCCCATGCGCACGTAGAGCAGGACATCCTCCCCGCCAACCTCCGTTAACTTGTATGATAATGGCGATTTGTCATCCATGCTGGCGGTGTAGCGTACTGTGGTACACGACAAATGCTGGTAGCCGGGAAAGATTTTCGTGTAACGTAGTTGGCACTCCGTATTTTCTTTGTGACTGCGACTTATACTAGGATAAAAGCGTGTTATGATAAACTGTACTAATTTTTGTTACTGAGGTGCCTCAACCTTGAAGTATGGGGAATTCTAACCCAACTTTATAACGAAGCTAAGAGATTTTACTTGAGAGTTAAGTATGGGTGGCATGGATGTATTTGTTCTTGTTACTTTGTGGTCGACAGTAGCCTGGAGTTCAGGAACTCCAGATGGTGTGCACTATAGCGAGAAAAGTAGCGGTGTAGTGTACCCGAATCACCTGCGTCTCGCCCAGATATTACCGATTGTTCTGAATGGATCTAATGACACATGGTATAGCAACGAAGTTAACAATACTGTGGAATACATATTTCAGTTCACGAAGTTGCAGGTAGGCCTTCCATTACTGCCCATGAAGTGTATCATTGGAACTTATTACAGGGACTGATGGTGTGTAGAACAGTATGAAATTATGAATACAGTTTGTAGCAATTAATGTTTAGCAGTATTTTATTTAAATTTCAGTATGATTTGGTTGTTAAATTTAAGATATTATTAGATTTTTCTCGTATGACCAATGCACGTAGGTGTCTGAGCGTCAGCCAGCTCGTATCATGGTGGAAAGCAATAATTCAAACAGGACTTACCCTGTACTGGTTGTTGTGCGACAACAGAAGGCTGTGCTGTCATGGCAGTTACCTCTTGTAGTTGAATCTGGGACAAATCTGTGAGTAAATATATATTATTTGTAGAAAAGTGGGACTTTGCAACTTGTCCTCTGTGAACTTGAAGCTAATGTGGTAGCTGCAAAGTTGCAATTGAAATTTGTCTTTATATTAAGGCTTTTCTGCATGTATCTTCACTGTGGCAACAAAGGTTGCAAAGAAGTCTTTTAAACACAATTAAATACCGTCCTCACAACTTCAATTCAAAATTGAATTGTGTTTAATTTGCTAATCTCACAAGGGTATGCAGTCTATCAAAAAAGAAATTTATATTTATATTTTAGTTCTTTCATCTGAGGTGGGCATGAGTCCCTGGAACTAAAGTTTTGAAGTAGAAACAAAAATCGGTGACTTATTCAAGCCTTTTTCAGCATGAACATATGGATGCCACTAGTTGTATATAAGGGACCGAACACTTGACCCATGACATTTGGAAATATGTTGTAGACGTTGCTTTGATGGTATATATCCATACAAATGTTTATATGTCCAAATGACCAATTTATGCCCTTTTTCAAGATAAAAATTTCATTTAGTAATGCCCTTATCCTGAGTTATTATGGAGCAGAGCCACTTACCTGCTGAAAAGAGTCCTTGAAGTTTTGGAACTCAAAGGGTTCACTGGCTTGTTCACAGGAGCCCTGCTTTTTCTTTGCTCCAATGTGAGCCAAGTAAATTCAGTCCAAATTTTCACGCTTTATATTATTAGGATTTATTTTGATATCTGTCTGTCTGTCCCAGATGGCCTCTTTTCATTTATGTTTTCAAACTAAAATGTGTACATACAGTAAACTCTGCGATGTCAGGTATTGGATTATCTGGAAATCTTTATTAACTGGCACATTGACAGAGAGCTTCATTATTCTTCATTCTTGAATTAACCTGCAACACCGCCCCTATTCCGAAAATTTGACCGTCTCATGCATTGTTATGATTCCTCCAAGTGGTGGTCAGTTACTGTAGTGTGGTACAATCAGTTGCTTTATTGCTTTTGCCTGTTGCAGGGTGTTACACTGCAGTGCCTGGAATATTTCATTTTTGTCATGGAAGGGGCTGATAAAAAGCAGAAAAGAGTAGCATTAATGATAAAGGGAAAAACTGATATATGTAATAGACTTGAACGTGGCAAAAAGATACGTATTAAATATAATGTTCTGATATCTGGAGAATTGCGATATCTGGCAAACCTTTGGTCCAGAGGTGCCAGATATCGCAGATTTTACTGTATCTTGTTTTCCAGAACCCATATGCCTCTTAAAATTCTGACTGAATTTGAGACCAAGAATAAGGGGGCAATTCTTGTGTTATGTAACAGAATCTTAAGACATATTCTGTAGCATACCTGGGATCATTAAGGGCTGTAATTGTTCTTGTTTTGCTCGTCACAGTTTTGGTGCACATTGATAATGATGCTGTAAAGTTGTATGGCAGAAATAAATGTTTATACAGATATTACATTGTAAAGATAGACACAAACAGTGAAAATAATGACTGTAGTGCTACTGAAACAGGATGATGCAGAAATTAATCAAGAGAGTTCACTGGACAGGGCTGCCAAAGTTTTCAAAAAACTAGGAGCTACCACAAAATTTTGGGTGCCAAAGGGTGACATGAAGCAAGTTCCGTACTGAGGACCCACAAATATTGTGTGTGACAATAAAAAATTCATTCACCAGGGCAACTAGGCACCCAGGATTTGTGCATCCCTGCACTGGAGTATTGTTTAATTGTGAAATCGGGAATGATGCCAATCAGCCTGTAATGTATCTAGCAGGGCATGCTGTTTTGACATTAATGTTGCTGATAATCTATGTTGTACCGTGAAAATTCCAGCTGTTAAAGAAATTAAACAATTTGGAAAATATAAAAAGCCAGGTGCTGAAATGACATATAATGCAGCTGAAAATCTTCTTTTGAAGTCCTGGCTCTGATTTTGCTGAAGTTGTTAACCCACCAGAAGCATTAGTATTCTTGTTTTAAGAATAAATGCAGCCTTGAAGTCTGCTTTGAGGTAGAATCAGCTTCTGAATTTGTAAGTGTAGTGGAAAATGACATTTTGGATCACTATTCATTATGAAATCTGCTATACGATAACTTATCTGTGAACTGTGTTCTGCAGCATGCACTTTGGGAATCATGTACATGGTGTGCCAAAAACACCTGATGGTTTTTGAAATTTGAAAACCAGAGTGCCTGCTGTATGGTGCTTTCATACTGACTGCCATCATGTCCAGTGGTGTTTGGAGTTTGGAGTGTAGTTGAGATGGAACTCTGGTCAGTGCAACACCGAATTGTGGCAGTGGAACAGAGTCTGTTACAGCTATACAGCATGGTTTCCCACAGCAGTTTTAAAGATGTGATGCTCCTATTTGCGATATTCTGCTATTGCGTGTATTGAAATGGCATGAAGAAGGATCAGTGAAGCATAGTAGATCACAAGGACTTCTGCATTTGGCTTGTACACCTGACAGTGTGGATTGTTAAGCCTGTGCAGGTCAGCTCGCTGGCACCTTCTCGCACTTCACTTAAAGGATAGCAGCATTCACCAAATTCTGCACAAGGATTTGCATTATCATCCAGGAACTTAATGAATGGGACAGGTTGAGCCAACTACAGTTTTGCAATGAATTGTTGGACTTGGTGAATAACAATTGAGACTAAGTGAACACATTGCTGATGTCACATGAGTCACGCTTCCATATATGAGGCTATGTGAATAAACAAAATTGTTTCTAGGGGGCTACAAACAACCCACATGAACTTCACCAGTGCCCTCTGCATATTACAAAAGTGGCAGTGCGGTGTGCAGTTTCTTCTCATGGCATTATTGGTCCCTATTTCTTTGAGAATGTGGAGGGACATACAGAAACTGTGAATGCAGATCTGTACAGAGTCATGCTGGAGACGTTTCTGTGAAATGAGTTACATCCATGTCACCTCATTTTGTTATGGTTCCAACAGGATGGCGCAACTGCTCACACAACACATATTTCCATGCAAGTCTTCAGGACAGTGTCTGCAGGCCAATTTATTTCTTGTTGCCGGGGCATCACCTGGCCTGCCCATTTGCCTGATCTTGTTGTACCAGACCATTTCGCTTGGGGCTAAGTCAGAAGCAATGTATATAAAACACATCCTGCCAATATTGATGACTTAAAACAGCTAATGTGGGGGCATATTCAAGGGATTCCTAACAAAATGCTACAATGTGTTGTGACAACCTTTCCATTGTAACTGCAGGAGTGTATTGAACAACATGTTGGTCACCTACGAATTGTCATATTCAGATAGTAATTATTGAGATTAATTCTCATGGACATGGAATGTACCTGCTAGTGTACCTTTGCCTTAAAATGTTATTTCATTTCAAAAATCATCAGGTGTTTTTGGTGCACCCTGTAGTAGGCTGTACGTATTTATGATGTTTGTTGGAAAGACATAGGTAAACATTTCTGTTCTTTACGTCATTATTTGTACTTGTAAATGGGGAAGATTTGTTATAAGACAGCTATCATAAGGTGCCCTCTGTTACAGTTCTTGGAGCATTTAGTTAGCAGTTGTTGTTGAGTTTAAAGTGCAGATTACACTTTATCCTGCCCCCAGCACCACACCGTACTGTGGCATGGTTTTAATTTCCTTTTGTTTCCTCTAGCTAACCGTTTGGTACCTAACACCAGGTATGCCAATTGTGCAGTTGTGCTTGAAATGGCAGATGATGCATATAGCTGATGGTGTATCGTGGCCTTTATTATGCTGCCCCCATTTCAATTCTGGTCTACTACACATCACACTGGGCATTTGATTCTTATGCCAAAGGGTTAAATGTTGATTGATTTTGAAGTGTTGGATGATTTCTGATTCTCCCATTTCAAGAGCATGCATCATTATTCATTTGTCTCAGGTTGCCTGCTTTAAAAATTGGGGAAGGCTATGCCATTTCACCTTCAGAGATTTCAATGGGGCAAACACATCCAGGGTTCATACCTGTTTCGTATTGTTTGGCAATGTATGTCAGTCTATCATGAATTTACAGCTTGCTTGCTGCAAATTCATATGAGCAATTTATCCAAGTGGCCCTTTACCCAAAATATGTGACTGTTTCTGTATAAGAGCTGGTTATGACTAAACCAGTAATTCATGAACAGAAATTTCCTGTGGCCACTTGTAGAAAATTAGAAATGTATTTGCTGGTATGGCTGCCATGAAGCAAGATCAGTGCATGTAGCTGAACCTGGCCATGCACTGCTGTGGGAAGGAATTGTTTCTCTGCTGTGATGGTCAAGGTCAACCCCAGGAAATCAGGAAGAACAGTTGGTGATGTCATGAACTTAGAAATCTCATTAATAAAGTTCCATATAAACACATGTGCATCTGACTACTACCTGCTCTGTTCTGATGAAGTCATTTCTGTTCAGACCTGTGCAGATTGTTTAAAGACATGTATTATCAGAAGTGGTTTATTGACTTTTTCTGTGTCATGGCAATGCAGTGCTCTGTGATCAGCCATGGTTATATTTTGCTGTTGTCAGTTTCCATGCAAACAGCAATGGAAGGTCTAGAAATATTGCACCTCTTATATTGTATGTAGTTAAGTTGTCAGCACTACTTGAAGTCATGGCATGACCATGTTGCAACATGGAAACAGTTTATGAGAATCTGTGGGGATGGGTATGGAAAGATAGAAGTTGGTTAGTGTCTAGTGGTAAACCTATTTGGAAACTACCATAATAAGTCTGTAGTGACATTTTTATTTAGGTGTTCAAATCAGAAGAAAACTATATATTCAAGAGCAATTACTATTAAATGTAGAAGAGACACAGTAACTTGTATACATGGCTTCAAGCTTGAAGAAACCTGAAGACTGGCAATACAGCAGACTGTGAAGGCAAAAATATTACTGAAATTGAAACAGCACTGGAAAAATATTTTTGGGTGTATAATTGCAGCAGTTTTGTATTTAGCTAAAAAAAAGTAATTTAGCGTACCTTATATACACCACATATTGGTAACTTCCTTGGTCAAATCAAACTCATTGTGAAATTTGATCCAATTTTGAGAGATTACATTAGTTGTGCTTCAATTGTAAGTGGGATGAAAAAAAGAAGTAACGACTATTTGTTGCATTCAATTCAAGGTGTGTTAATAAGTGCCATGGGAAGTAAAGTAAAAAAACAATTCCAGGTATGTAAAAAATATTAAATGTTAATGCAGTTTTATTTGGCTGTACTCCTGACATACGTCACCAGGTGCAACTGCCTGTTCCTATTCGAAATGGCTTGCAACAGTGAGATGCCTTGTAACCATGTTTTTCAGTTTTGGCGTAGAACAGGCCCAATCAACCCATAGCTTGTGGGAAAGATGTTGCCTCTGGAAGGATTTGAAATGAGAAAAATTCTTTAAACCCTTTCCCTGGCAAAGATGAGATAGAATGCTGAGGCAGTTCTGAAAATTTATGAGCTGTTTAGTTATGTAGACATACGTTGCGTTACTCATTTATATTGTAAAAAATGTGCTACAAATAGTGACACCCTAGCATGTGTAGTGAATTGCATTTTTTATAAACTTCTTTATTTTCAGTGCTTGATATTTTTATTGCATGTGTGATATAAAAAATGCCCAAGTAAAATTATGTATGTAGTTTTATGTGTACTTATTCATTCTTCATCTTCAGTAAGGAATGTCTCGTTGCTGGCATGCAGACCGTGCCGAAGCTGGCCATACCACAAGGCCTGCTTTAGAATATGTCATTAGGAATATTCAGTTAAACAAGGAAGGACTGCAACCAAATGGAACACATTAGTTTCTGGTCTATGCTGGTGATGTTAATTTGCTGGGAAAAACATACATACCTTAAAAAATGTAGAAGCTTTAGTAGTTGCTAGTGAGGAGGTTGGTATAGAAGTAAATGCTAAGACAACTTAAGTACATGTTGATGTCGTGTGAGCAGAACGCAGGACAGAACTATGGCATCAAGATAGGTAATAAATCCTTTGAAATTATGGCAGATTTCAAATATTTTTGAATGACACTAACAAATCAAAATTGTGTGCATGAAGAAATTAAGAACGGAGTGAATTTAGGGAATGCCAGCTGCAATTGGTCCAGAATCTTTTGTCTTCCAGTATGCTATCCAAATATATAAAGGTTAAAATATACAGAATTATATTTCTTCTGTTGCTTTGTGTGAGTGTAAAACTTGGTTTCTCAGATGAAGGGAAGGATATGGGCTGAGAGTGTTCAAGGCTAGGGTTCACAAAAGACGTTTGAGCCTAAGATGAAGTAACAGAAGACTGGAGAAAATTGCATAATGAAGATCTAAGCAATTTATACGTCTCAACAATTGTTACTGGGATAGTAAAATCAGAGAGGGCAAGTGGCATGTGTGGGTGAGAAGAGAAATGTGAAGGAAGGAGTCCACTTTGAAGGCATTTACATAAATGACAGTATTATATTACAAAGTATTTTGAAGATTTTGGATGGGAGGGTATGGACTTCATTATTGTGGCTGAAGGTAGGGACAAGTGGAAGGCTGTTGAGAACATGGTAATACAACACACGGTTCCATAAAACACATGTAATTGCTTGATTAGCCGGGGAACTACAACCAGGATTTGGTCGGTTGGTTGATTGGTGGGTCGCTTGGTGTCAGTCTGTAACTGCTTAGCTAGTTATTGAGAGACGAAGTGTTACATGGAAGTTTTATCGTCCCCTTAATAATGTTAGTACCCATCAGACAAATGAACTCGATGTATCTATACTTCATGCAGTGAAGACAGTCATTTACAGTTATTTTGAGGTGGAGTTTAGTTAAATCAGATTTAATTAAAATGTATTTATGGACATTTGATTTAAACTTCAAGAATATTTGAATTTGAAACTGGATGTTGATTGTTTCAGCTTTGAGTATGCACACACATCACGCACCTTATGTCCTGACAACAGTAGCTCTTCTCCAAACAGTAATGAAGTCATAGTTAGTGTGTCTACTGCTAGCCCTTACAACGTTACTGTTTCACTGTGTGTCAGTCAAGAAACTGATTTCTCTATCGAGTGAGTCAAAATCCAAGCTAATTTCTGACGCATGAGTTCTGTGGAAATGTCACACTTTGTATGTGTATTAAATTGTCATGTTATCTGCTTTACTGTAACTGTGTAATGTGACTGAATGTGTTTGACATATAGACCAAAAATAATTATTTTGCATAACATAGATTTTAAATTATTACCCACTGAACTGAGGGTAGATTCTTCAGTATTATTAAATAGTCATTTCATTATCTTACTTGGGACATGCCTGCTTGTTTCTGTGTGCTGTTATTTGGCTGTAGAATTCTTGCAAAGATCTGGTACACTGCAAGATTTAAGGTTATCACAGTTGTGTTGATGAGTACGCAAGTCTCCTGGGATATGATGCCATGCCTACTGATAACAGTAACCAATCAACATCACATCATATTTCAGAAGATTTCAGCCTTCATTTGATATGCCATTTAATGCCCAATGTACTGGCTGATGGCGGGGGTTTTTCTTGTTTTAAACATCCAATTCTGCACCAGCTGATATTATCCATTGTATTCCTCACACTTTCAAGCTAAAGACTTCAAATAAAAAGGACACACGTAAGAGTGGGTCAATCTACTATGTGTTACAGAATTTCAAGACAGTCCATCTATTTTTGTGCAGGTTATTTTGTGATCATTTCTAGATTTGTGTATTTTTATTAAGTTTTGGTGTCTGGAATTACTTGTTTCACATAGCTGCCTCTGTAAGTGGGGACACTGTGCTAAAAACTTTGGAGCTAACTGTATGTGTCATCATATTTTGTGAGAAATGTAGGTTTCAGTCATATATTGATGTTTAGGTTTCATGTTACTGGGGCTTATCTGGGTGCTGTGGTGAATGAGTGTATGAAATTGGTGGGAGAGGAAAGGAATATATGCAGATGTTTACTGAATTGATTAGTGCAATATGGCAACAAAGGAAGTGTCTTCATTATGCTGTAAGTATGCTTATGTGACAAAAATTAATTATACCATATGTCCTTGAAGTCCTGTTACTGTTTTACAAATTTATTGCATAATAACTGAAATAAAAATGGGGAGTCTTTGCAAATTGTTATATAACTCAATCCTTCAGGTACCCCCATAGGAAAAAATCCAAGGGCATGATATCAGGGGAGTGAAGGGGCCAGGAGGTTGGTCCACTGCCTGATATCATGCTCTTGGATTTCTTGCTGTGAGGGTAGGGTATGTGAAGGGTTATATTTACAGAGCATATGTGGATGACACTGAAACATTGTGGGACCACATGGACTAGGAATGAGAAATCAGAGAGGTCAAATATTCACTGACTTCTGTGAAATAAATGGACTTGTTATGACCAGTACATGGTTCAGAAAGCCTAAAAGAAGATTATAACACCTGGAAAGCACCATCAGATCGGGGCTGACATCAGTTGGACTCTATACTTGTGAAACAGCGATTCAGGAAGAGTGTGGTATGTGCAAACACTGCCTGGAGCAGATATTGACTCTGACCACAATTTGCCTGTTGGAAATATCTGCACTAGATTGAAGAAAATCATTAGGTCTCACAAGCAAAAACCAAGATGGGGTTTGGAGAAGTTACATGCTCAATGACAGAAAGTGCAAGATAGACTAGAAGAAAAACTCGGTGCAGTCAAATGTGAAAGTGGGAATGTGGAAGTGCAGTGTAACGCTATCAAAATATTTGTTAGATAGTATGAGTGATATGGTTGGGAAAGTCGATAAGTGAGTGAGAAAGCCATGGATTACACAGGAGATGATCAGTAAAATGGATGAACAAAGGAAATGGAAGAATGTCAGCATTGAAGAAGGAAAGAAGAACTACAGAAGGCTGAGGAATGAATTGAAAAGAGCCATAGACAGTGCCAAGAAGGAATGTCTTGAGAGCATATGTGACGAGATCGTAGACTTTCAAAGAATAGGACATTATGATTTAATGCACATGAAGAAAAAGAGCTAAGTTGGAAAGAAAACCACGCGATTCATAACACTGGAATTGAAAACTCTCACAGGAATATAATAATAGATCAGAGAGAAGTACTGAAAATTTGGGAGAATTATATTACAGAGCTCTGTGATTGAGCTAATTGACCAGAAAATCTAGAAGTTGAATGTGAAGGGGAAGTAGATGAAGATGTGAAAGGCCCTTATATTTTGCAAAGTGAAATGGAGAAAGTTATCAAGGAGATAAACCATAAGACGGCTACAGGAGATGGTGATGTACTCAGATTGTTGGGACAGGATGGTCTCAAACTAATGACATGGCTGCTCAACAGCGTATATGTAACTGGAGAGTGGCCCAGAGTTTTCATTGAAGTTACAGTGATTGCCTTAAAGAAGAAGCCCAAAGCTGCAGTATGCAGCGACCATCACACAGGCAGCCTCATCCCACATACAGCAAAGACAGTAGCAAGGATACTTAGAAGAAGGATTGAAATAAAAATTGAGGATGTGCTTGGAGAACATCTGTTTGGATTTAGAAGAGGAAAAGGGACTAGGGATGCAATTGGGATGCTGAATATGAGCCTTGGACATAGATGAGGAATTTTGTGCTTGCTTGATAGACTGGCAGAAGGCATTTGACCATGTAAACTGGAAAACTGGACCCAATTAGTGCAGATTCTAAAGGGAACTGGGATAGACTGGTGTGAAAGAAGATTGATCAGCAAACTGTACGTGGATCAGAGTGTTAAAGTATGGCTGGACCAAGGGAAGATGAGAGGTATGAACACTGGAAGAGCAGTTAGACAAGGTTGCTGTTTCTCGCCAATTCTGTTCAATGTATACAGTGAGTACCTTACCAAGGAAGCTGTTGAAGGGTTTGGAAACTTTAAAATAGGAGGACAAGTAATTTGCACTGTGAAATATGCAGATCATTTTGTGCTACTGGCAAAGGAAGGAACAGTGCTACAGGGCATGATTGATAGACTAATTGAAATCGGAAGACGCTATAGAATGGAAATGAGGTGGGAAAAACTAAGGTAATGAGAATCTCAAGGCAGCCATCCCCAGTAAAAATTACGATAGATCAAAACAATTGGAGAATGTGGAATATTTCAATTATTTGGGTAGCGTGATAACAGATGATGCAAGATGTCCATGTGAAATTAAATCCAGAATTGCCATGGCAAAAGCAGCATCCAACGAGAAGAAAACTCTTTTCATCAGCAAATTGGTCTTAAATTTAAAGAAGGGACTACTAAAGTGCTACATTTGGAGCATAGCTTTGTATGGTGCTGAAATGCGGACGCTTTGGAACATCGATCAGAAATACCTGGAAAGTTTTGAAATGTGGTGCTAGAGAAGAATGGAAATCAGTTGGACTGATCGTGTGAGAAATGAAGAAGTATTATATAGAATGAAGGAGGAGAGGAATATCCTATGTACAATAAAAAGAAGAAAGGCTAGCTGGTTTCATCACGTCTTGTGTAGAAACTGCCTTTTAAAACATGTGATTGAAAGAAAGGTAGAGGGAAGGATAGAAATAACAGAAAGATGAGGAAGAAGGTGTAAGTAGCTACTTGATGACCTTAACGAAAAGAGAAGGTCATGGAAAATGAAAGAGGAAGCACTAGGTCGCACCCTGTGGAAAGCTGGCCTTGGAAGAGGCTGTGGACCTGTCGTAAGGCAGGCTAAAGGATGAATTAATGAATGTGGATGACATTGCAGCTTTTCATGCAAGGATGATGGGAGCAATCCAAAGTGTGATGAGAGGAATGTTGACCCATATGTGGGCAGAACTGGACTATCAGCTTCATCTGATCAGGGCCACTAGGGGTTCCCATGGTGAGGTACACTGCAGGACATGTAAACTTTTTGAATTAAAAGAACAGTTTGTAGAATCCTGCACATTTCTATCTGTTTTGGTCATCAGGTAATAAATTTTTAAAATAGGACCAGGACTTTTTGGATAGACTGTATTTAAATGTTGAGTTTGTACCATGTAGGAAACATACATTGTCTTGATTATAAAAACAAGTCAGTTAATGCTGTGTAGTGAAATAAATGCTGCTTGGTTTGAGATTGACAATAGTTACAGAAGAACACTCGCTGGGCATTATGTAGAAATGTTGAGTCTTAAACCTGGTGGTACATGAAGTAATCACTGGCCCTTGAAGGGGTAATGTGCAAATGGTCTCCTAGATCTCACGCTTAAATCCATGTATTTGTTACTTGTGGGAGACACTCAAAGACAGTTGACGTGAACAATGCAAATTCTCTTCAGCAACTGAAAGACAGTATTCAAAGAGAAATTGCAAATGTTTTTAGACAGTATTTCTGTTGCTTGTCAATAAATAGTTTCGGAAGGTTCAAGGCTGGAGGTTGGTACTTTGAGACTTGGGTAAAATAAGCCAACTTGAATTGCATGTGAGAAACAGAAATTCCTGATGGACACACACTTCCTGTGGGATAATACTTTTGTCAAAGCTGTGATGCTCAGGGACACAAAATATACTCCCTGTAGTTTACATCTCTTCGTAGGAAACCATAGTAACAAAAGAATACTGACAGTTAACTTCTACCATGATTAAAGTAGAGAGTTGTAAAATTGGCTGATAATGTTGGTTAATTTCTAAAGGCACTCTTGCTCTTGGACACAAGGAGCCAGCCTGCCATGCTGGAGGTCTCATTTATGAAACTTCCAGTTTCATTACTGCACATTGAGATGGTTTGTCTGATTCGCAGGTTGTCTCAAGAAAGAAGTATTTATGTGTCTCCAGCAGCGCCTCGGTACTATGAGTTCCAGTTTAAAGACATTGAAACTGTGCTGCTAAGAGTTGAGTCTGATGATGACATCTGCATGACTGTCTCCATCCAGAATATGAGTGTAAGTTACGTTGTGATGTAAATTTTGGGTATAGATTGTCTCAAACAGAATCAATATAACGTACATGAAACTGGTAAATTATACTAACGTTTCCAGTAATTTAAAACAAATGGAAATTCCTCTAACAGTAAGTGAAAAGTAATGTACCAAACTCCTGTACGTAGGATGGGAGCCAGGGTAGCATAGTCAGTGTTGTGACTAGGCTATGGACTGGATGCACTGGGGTTTGATTCCTGGCAGGAACAGGAGATTTTTCTCTTCAGAATGTCCGGACTGGCTCCGGGACTCACCCAGCCTCCTGATCAGTTGCTATCAGGAATTCCTGAGGGGTAAAGTGGCTGGGGCATGAAGCGGACCATCCATCTCCATCTAGTGCCAAGGCTGAGAATGAGTGGAGCTATACCTATGCCCCCACATGTTGCTTCATGCCTTGCACAGGGAAGATTTGGTGGTAACTGATGTATCTTTATTTTGGTGATCAGCAGTTGGACATGAGCTGCGTGCAGTCTTGTTGTTTAGTAGTTGTACCTCGTATGTCGCACCACATGAAATGCATGTATGTGGAAACAATCTTGACAATTAATCTTTAGGAACTGAGTGTGTCATTTTACCACTGTATGTTGGGAGAGAAAAAAATTAACAAATGGGAACTTAGGGAAATTGTTTGAGATTTTGATGCACTGAACATGCTACATGGGTAACAAATTTATTGTGACATGAACTTTTTCTGCTTTGTAGGCAGGAGATTCTTTTCGGTGGGAAACATATTAAAAGGACAACGTATATGTTAATCTTGTGGAAAAAGTTTGGTATAAATTGTTCGAATGTTTAGGGCTGGAAATGTCTTAATAGGTTTGTCTTAAATGGGCTTCACTGTATGGTACAGAAACTGGAACAGCTTGGGCATTAATGCTTGAGCAGGTAATTATATAGCAGTATGGTTCTGTGCTTTTGGTTATTATGAGCCTGTCTGTTGATATCAGGGGAGAGAGCAGAGCATCAGTGTGTCTTATGGCAGGTAGGAGGTACCTGGTTCAGATCCTGGGATATACTGTTCTGACAGGTTTTGATAATTTTCTTCATTCCCTCCAGGCAAAGTGTTTATAATATGTGGAAAGTAGGTATAACAGATTCTCCACCAGCCATTCAAATGCATATTTCGTGAATCACCCAGAAATTTTATTTTACACTAAGTAATGGATGCATTTTGTACAGCATTGTTAAACTGTATACAAAATAACAGATTTTGTTTGAAAAATGGAGTGTCCCATTTGATATTCTTTGCTCTTTGGCCCCATGTGTCTAACTAGGAAGTGTCAGTGAAAAATACAAAGTTTAAAATATTCCATTCTGTTGTTCATTGTTGTGTACTTGTAACATAATGTGTATGCTGAATCTCCATTTGTTATTGGTGGAGGAATTTGCTGCCCCTTATTCTGCATTCTTTGTTGACATAATTCTTGCGGCCGCACTATGGCCCTGGGGTCAACTCAGCCTCTAACAGAAATGAGTATAAGGAATATTTCCTGGGGGTAGAGGCAGCTGGTGCATAGTGCTGACAACCTTACTGCCTTCATGTGCTGATTGTCTACAAATCTGGAGCCTCAACCTCCTGGAACTCTAAGGGGTTGTTCAGGCCTGTAATGGGATTGCTTTACCTTTTACCTATTCTGCATTCAGATAGTCCAAGGCAACTTACCAGGGCATCATATCCCACAAGACTTGAATCTTCCTCAGCACTGCTGTGAGAACCTCAAATATTGCATTTTCCAATCCACGTGGACAGGTGGCTATATGCGCATAAGAATGATTCTGGACTTGGATGTGAAGCAAAAATACCAGCCTGTCTTACTAGAGACCAAATCTCAGCTTTTCAGATCACACCTTCACTTTCATGAGTTAAGGTTTTAATTTTATGTATGAAGAATTATGCATCACATCTATCTTTGTGCACTTTTGTCTCCTTCCATAGGGAGGTGTAGTCATAGCAACCCATACGTGCAAGATAGCACAGTAGCAGTACTGTACATTGCCATGCAAGTCTGTGGCTTGTAGTGTTCTGGAGTGATGGGGTCAGTTGTGGCCTAGTTGTTGTTGCTGGGTGACATAATGTTCCCTAGCACCTGGCTCATTTTGCACGCTGTTCCTAAAATCTGTGATCTACAAAAGGATAATCTGTGGACAGTTTTCTCTGCATTCTGCTTCCCTATCTTCCATATTTTCATATGATGTTGCATTCATTATGTCGTCATTTTTACAGGTCTTTTATTGTGCTATTTCATAAACAGCAGGTATTATACAACTGTAATTGTTACCTGAAACTGTACTGGATATTCAGGCTGTGGCTTGTGACAGTAGGGATGAATTTGTGTGCCAAAACAATGAAGTAGACTTAGAAATTGATGTCCATATTCACTCTTTTATCTGTAATGTTCTGAATTTTGTAGTTACGAGTAGTTTTTCTTTAATAAGGGTGGTTTATAGAAAAATAAAAGGGCTTCATGCATAATAAATTTTGAATGAATTGTCTGACATTCACAAATGAGTCGTAGGGTTAGTCCCTTGGAGGTCACTGTGATGTCTGTCTTGTTGTCAGGGAGTCCAGTGTGATGGCTGTCCAAACTTCGAGTGTGGGCTACAAACTTTGGTTAAGGACATTTGTAATTGAAGTTGGAGTCTTAGATTATTAAATGCTGCTGTTTCAACTTAAGGTGTCATAATACAATCAAATGAGATTGGAGGATTCTTTACAGATGGAAGTGTTAAGGATTGGGAGGGGCGAAACCATGGCTGATTTGAAGGTACTGACCTGGCATGTGTCTGGAGATAGTGAGGAAAAGCAGTGTAAAGCTGTAGCTGTTAATCTGGCGAAGTTGAGATTGTAACCAGGTTCCTCCTGAATATGTGTTAAGTTTTAGTACTGCTTTGATAAATGTTGCAGTGTCCTGTATTTGATCTTGAGCGGAATGTCCAGTTTGGAGGCTATTGGCAAACTATGAACAAACGTGGAGGAATCACACTTACTGTAAGTTGAAGTTGAATATAAAACCTTGGTCCCCTGAAGTAAAGCCATTGGTTTAGTCCTTTCACCTCTATCTTGATATGTTTTCTCTGTACCATGAGTAAAGCTTGTAGAGGCCTCTTATTTTTTCAGAACCATGTAGGTCACTTCCTGTCAAAACACTTAGCACATAAGAGGTAACTGACTTCTTGACCCACCCACATGCATATAGATGCCACACTTGTTATGTGTAGCAGTGAAGCTTGCATTGTCTCATGGGATGTTTGAAATCTTAGAATAATAGGTATTGGTATACAGAAATTCCACATTATTCCACAGAGTGCCATTATGTGACATTAAATTTGGCGTGTGACATGCTGTGAGCATGGGTAGTATTATGGGGTCCATATGTTTTCTTGAGAGCTTGGACTTCCACTGATATGTTACTCATGTTCTGAAACCACTTTTTGAACACCTGTCCTTTTCTGAGTAACAGAGTGCAGCAACTCACATTGCGAATAATTCTATGCATTGTTTACAGAGTGTTTTTGGTGATGTGATAATAAGCAGGGGGCTGTGGCCTCCATATTTTCCAGATCTGAATATGTGTGATTGTTACTTGCGGGTCATGTTAAAGGATAAAGTGTATAGTAATACTCATTGCACTGAAGATGGTCTGGAAAGAAAGAAAACATTCAGGATGCCATGTCTTCAGTTTCCCCAGCATAACTTAGGTGTGCTATGAACATGTTTATTAGATGTGATGTATGTGTGCTAGCCTAAGGAAACCATTTTTAGCATCTTTAAATACAGTGAGTAAAAACTGTTGCACATTGAACTAAAGTGTGTAGCCCCAAAATCACAGCAAACTGGAATAGCGCCAGGAAGTGACCAATGGTATGGGTCAGATGTGATAATGAATTTGTATGTCAGCAGTGAATATATTGGTATGTTTATATTACTTCCTTGAATCAGTCACTGTCATAATGACAAACCCCTTCTCATGAAATATGAAACTGTAAGCTTAGTAACTAGTTGCAATTTGTTAAAAGGAATGTTGGTAGTTAGTACATTCCTACCAAAGTACATGCCGTAATATGCCAAAGGAAGCACTACTCATGGTCACTGCTGTGATAACCTTAAATCTTGCTTATTACTGCAGTGTTCACATACTGTATGTTTCCCATACTGCATTGTGTTATCCTACTGCTATAGGAACTATGTTAACGTTGCTTTTTTGTATATATAACATTATATATATGTTACGTTGCTGTTACTGCATTATTGTATGTGGAAACAAACAGTGTCACCATTATTGTCACTGATTACTGTGTTTTTGTTCATCAAAGAGGACACATATGACATTGTTTATTGTACACCACTTCTGACTACCTCAGCCTTGTACACTGTCTAAGTAGCTAGCTAACTCACTAAACCAACCAACCGACCGACCGACCGACCGACCGACCGACCGACCGACCTTAACTTAACTTAACTGTCTAAGGAATTCATGCAGTCACTCACTCCATGGAGCAGAGTTCTTGGACAGCTAATTGTTCCTCATTTAGTCAAGAAATTTCCCATATTTTATGGAACCTGAAAGTTCATTACCATAATTAATACATCAACCAATATATGCACTTAAAATACAATTCAAGACAAGTATTAAACTCCAATATGTTTTGGCACTGGAATGCCATCATCAGGTAGTAATTTAGAATAAAGGAGTACAAGTGTGACATGCTAATCTAGGTATTGTTATCACCCTTATTGGTGTGATTAAAATATTAAAATACAGTATTATAATTCTGAAATACGCAAAGTTAATAAGCATAAACTTATGAAGGTGCTCCTTCTGGATGAGATCCCGTCAGGCCATGTAAGATTGAGACAGTTGTTTGTATGCGCACTCCATACAAAAGTGTAAACGACTACGAACTTGTATCTGGAACGGCTTACTTTTAATGTCACAGCATTGTAATTTTATGGCTACTAACTTTGTGTATTTTAGAATTTTAATATTTTAATATTTTGATCATTCCAGTAAGGTCAGTGTAGTATCTAGATCAGCATATTGGGCTTATACTCCTTTGTTCTCAAGAACTCCCTGATGATGGCACCCCGGTGCCAAAATGTGTGGGAGTTAACACTTCTCTTGAATTGTATTTTATTAAATGCGTATGTTGGTTGATGTGTTAATTATGGGAATGTGTGTGGTGTGAATAACAAAAAATAGTTCATGGGCATATTCACAAGAGCCCACCATTTGTCCCTGTCCTGAGCTAGACCAATCCAGTCCACACCCTCCCCCCACCCCATCATATTTCCTCAACATACATTTTAATATTATCCTCCCAGCTATGCCTAGGTCTTCCCAAGTTGACTCTGTCCCTCAGATTTCTGCACCAAACCATGTATGCTGCTCTCCTGTCTCTCATACATGTTGTGTGCACTGCCCATGTAATTTTTCTTGATACCTGTTTGGAGTACAGACCGTGAAGCTCCTCATGCAATCTGCTTTGGCCCCATGTTACCTTGTCTGTCCTAGGCCCAAAGACCCTCCTCAGCACCCTATTCTTGAATATGCATAACCTGTGCTGTTCTCTCATTGTGAGAGACCAAGCTTCATACCCATATAAAACAATGGACAAAATTATAGTTCTCTGTATTTTAATCTTCATGTTTTTAGATAGCAGATGAGAAGACAAAAGATGCTGGAATGAATTTTAGCAGGCATTCCTGAAGTTGGTTTGTTCTTGATTTCTTCATGAATGCAATTTCAATTTTTTATGTTTCTTCCCAAACATTAGAACTTTGCCACACTTTCAAAGGATTTATTATCTCTGTTCATGCTGTGGTTTTGTCCTGCATTCTGTTCACAAAACATGAACATACATGTAGTTTTCTCTGCATTTACTTCTAGACCATTCTCCTTACTACTGGCTAGTAAAGCTTCTCTGTTTTTCTTTGTAGTATATGTGCTTTCACCCAATAAACTAACATCATCATCATAAACCAGAAGCTGATGTGTCCCATTCAATTTCAACCTCTCCTGGTTTGCTTGAACCTTCCTAATGGCACATTCTAAAGCAAAGTTGAAAAGCAATGGTGACAGGGCATCATTTTTCAGACCATTATTAATAGAAAATTTATTGGACAAATGTTTGCCAACCACAATTTCACTGTGGGTTTTATTTCAACACACTTTTATTAACCTTTTAAAGCCTAGCGGTAACTTCACATACTACCAGGTTTAACATTAAAAAATTCTACGTGGTGCCCACATTGCGTTTATGTGTTTTGTACGGATCTCAGAACAAACAGCAACTTTTGCCTTATAAAACATTAAGAGACTGGTTTTTATAACCGAAGTGGAGAGTGTTTACAGCGCGGTATGCACTGAGTCCTTATATAAAACAGATACGCTTTGTCTTTAAAGAGTTAAACTTATTTATTTTGTGGGTATGCCAAACTCAGTAAGAATATTGTACAAAACCTCCCTTCTAACTGAATCATGGGCTTTTGTAATGCCTTTAAAGTGCTAATGCAGAGCTCCATGGTATTCCTCATTTTCTGAAGTATTTGATGAATGCAGAATATCTGATCAGTATTTGACCTGTTTCATCAAAGTCCACAGTGATGATCCCCAATCATTTTTTTCTACATGTGCAGTTAACCTTGCCAGAACAATGTTGGTTGGAATTTTGTGTGTGGTTCATAACAATGATATGCATTATGAATTAGGACAATCTATCTTACCCTCCTGCATGTCTACAGAAATTTCATTGTCTGCATATGCAAATTTTGTGGGTTTTGTATGTAGAAGGAATTTGGCATGTGCAAGAATAACGTCTTGTTAAACCCTTGGATTACTGACTGGGTGCAAAATGTACACATGCTCAGTTTTTTCTTCAACAGTTCTCAGTGGCGTAGAGTAACAAACTTAATGATTTTTTTGTTCTTTGAAGTCCCCTTGACATAGAATTATCATTACACAGTAAGTGTATTGTTTTTAGTGTGCCATATTTTTTTCAAATCCAATAGGACCATTTTGTACCCATGGGAGTAAAAACTGTCTCATATTTTCCTGCTAAAACTTAATACATAATTCATCTAGCACATAAAAATTTCAAGGATGTCAATGCTAGCTAATCTACAGGGCAGCTGACAGCTCAGTGAGCTCACATGCTGCATTGATGTGTTGGTCACTTGAACTTGCAAGTATACACTGTCAAGACTGATGGAGTAAGAAAGAAGGAGCACGACATGGGAGTTGTCAGTGATATGGTCTGTCACATGTATGAAACAGGAAGAGGTGATACCACGGATAATTTCTTTACAAGTTGTGAACTAGCAGATTTCCTTTTGGCTAAGAATGTGACACTGGTTGGAACAGTTTTGAAAGGTATAAACTTGAAATCCCAGCATTATTTCTCAGTAGAAAACAAAGAGGCATCTTTTCTTCTACCATGGGTTTTGCCAGTGACCTGCCATTGGTGTTGTATTTACCAGCAAGGAACAAGATTGTCATCCTGTTTTAATCACAGCGTCATTAGAACGAATGCGTGATTGAGGGAAGAAGACTTCCAAACATGAAATCATCGTATACTGTAGTGCCACAAAAGTAGGGGTAGTGTGCTGGACAAGCTTATGAGGGAGTGCACTAGTATGAGATCAATAAGGCACTGGCCTTGGAAACTGTTCGTCAGGTTGACTGATGTTGCTTTTGTAAATACTGTTATGTTACGGGTGCTGAAGTACCCTAACTGGCAACAAAAGAAAAGTAATCAGAGGTGTCACTTTCTGCTTTCTGTGGGAGAAGAAATGGTAAGACCACATTTAAAAAGAATAGCTAATACTGGGAACTTCAACAGATATATTAGCAGTGTGATGAGAGCAGGTTGTCGCACTTCCTCTGAAATTGAGAAGAAAATTGGAGGAAGGTGGTGTGGAAGGTGTGCTATTTGTCTGACAGCCAAGGACAGGAAAACTGATTGGAAATGTTACCAGTGCTCTGAATGGGTGTGCAAGGACCACTGTGTCAAGCCAATTGAAGTAACATGCAACAGGTTGCAGGGGCAAATCATAATATAAACAATTTTCATTCACTTTTCAGTTTACAGGTTTTTTTTGGTATCACGTTTTATATATTTTATGTCATTACATAAGAAATGAACAGTTTGATCAAACACAAACTTTCATCTTTAAGGAAGCCTGAGAATCAAATTTGGAACAGAGTGTTGAACAAAGAATAAAAAACATATGGATTCAGAATGTACCCATAACAGTAAAGGTTGGGAGTTTAGTTTTTTGTTGTGTAATTCAAAGGTTAAAACAAACGTGAAAAAAAAAAAGTTTTGAAAATTGAGACAAGGGTAAGAATGTGCTAGAATCTGGAGATACTACATTGTAGCCAGATGGCTTTAGTCAGACTGGACTGTGTATCTGTACTACTTGTAATTTGGCTGTGCCGATGGTGAGATTATGTGTTAGGCACAGGAGGGGGGCCTAATGCCACACACAGATGGGAAAAGATGTAGGCAGAGAGTGGAAGAGAGTCAGATTTTGGTGGCAGGTTAATTCCTTCCAGCATTGCCAGCCATTGCAGTTCTGATGCATCAAATAGTTTGCATTTTACTGCACAAAGCAAAAGCAGGTACCTGAAAATTCCAAACATTCAACACTGAAAAATCAATGTTTGAATCAAGATTGACCTGCCTTTTTCATGATTCATTCCTGAAAATTTGAGATTTTCATGTTCTGAACATGAGTTTCATGCTGGTGGTGTGATATGAATGTAGCAATGTTTTCAGGGCAACAGTTCTTGTTTCAGAATGATAGAATTTATCTGTTTAATCATGTTTTTCACATTTCTTTGCAGAAAGCAGCATTTCCTTTAGGTTTTTACGTGGTGTTCGTAGTGAAAGGTGATGACTGGGACTGTTCCGGTTATTATGAAACAGTGACAGTTGCTCGTAACAAGTCTGTGAAGTTCTCAATTGAACCCAGCATTACATATAACAGCTACATAATATCTACAGTCAGTGCTGTGGTAGTTTTTGCAGTGTTTTACATCTTCTCTGTTGTGATTTCAGTGGTATACCATATCAAGTGAGTACAAATTTTCATACTGTCATGGTAATTGTAGTCAGGAGAATTTTTGCTGACTTAGTAGAAGTAATAATAAGATGTTGGTTGGTGGTCTTTTCAGTTTCTACACCGCATGGTAGATGTGTGTGTGGGTGTTCCCCAACACATCTACCACCTGGTGTAAAAACTGAAAAGACCATCAGCTGATCAATAGTTGCCGTGAAAACCTGGAAACCTATGATATCACATTTTTAAATCATGCAAGTGGAAGGAATAGGTAAGGTTGGATTTATTAGCCTCATAACAATCTAGTTAAAATGTGATATTGATGTGATGCAGGTTATAGTTTGCATGGCTAAAGGTTACGTTGTCCCTGTGCCTAGGCATCACACCATGGGGGCATGTGGAAGAATGGAGATAAAGGACCATACATTCTAGCTCAGATGGGGGCTCTGACAAATACGAGTACATATAGAATTTTGATTGAGAAATGCTGTTGGAAGTGGTTGCTCCAGTCTTGTTGAAAGTGATGGGTTTCAGAGATTAGGATCAGATTTGGTTGTCTGGAAATGAAATGAAGTGGTTTAAGTGGCTGAGAATCATTATCCATGGGTATAATATTAGTGGCATTGCATGTTCCTGTTCTGTTACTGGTTACTTCATGATGTAATTTATGTATGTAATGTGCGTGTTGGTGTGTGTTAGTCCATACGCATGCATGCATATACACATGTATGTATGTGTGCTGTGTCTCTCTCTCTGTCTGTCTCTCTCACACACACACACACACACACACACACACACACACACACACACACACACACACACATACATTCCTGTGTACTGATTTTACGCATAGAGGAATTAATATGAATACGGGGGATTCACGGAATCATAACACTAGTCAACAGTTTTCAACTTTTTTTGACAACATGGATGGTCATGCTGAGAATAAAAATGAGAAGCATTTGTGTTCTACCATATGTATGTTTGCTCCCTCCATATGGCACTTGTGTTGCTTTGGCCCTCCCCTGTCAAAACCAAGGCGCTATGTACACCGATCCTTAGCCGAACCCTACAGAAATGGAACTTTGAATGGCAAGCGAGACACCATTTTGTGACTCTTCAGTCTGCACACGGTCAAGGTCAATGACAGGGACCAAATGTGAAAGGCACAGAAAGAAGGAAAAGAAAAGAGCTGAGGGCAAGAGGGACACAAGTCTCATCTGGCGGGAGGAGTACTACATATAGCATGTGTGAGGGGGATTTGCCGTGAATTCATAAAAATTTATGACAGTGGATTACATATTGAGGGAACAAAGGGTGTCATAGCACAAACCTTGAAAAATAACAAGAACAACCTAGAATATGCACAAATTAGTGATTTTTACTCTAGTTGACAGTTCTCAACTTATGCAAACAGCGTGGATGAAATTAGCTGTTTTTTGTGTGCTGACAATGAAAATGACACGCAAATTGTCATACCATTTGCAGATTTTTGTAATGTAGATCTGCTGTGAATTCATAAGGATTGGTTACAGTAGATCTGTGTTGAAGGAGTAAAGGGTTTCAGAGCACAAAGCACGTATTTGATGCTTGGAAAATGGGGAGAACAGTCCAGAGTATGTACAAATTAACATTTTTTAATAATATAATAATTATAAATATTGTTTTCATATTTTGTGCTCGTTCAAATGCCATACAAGAAGGAACTACTCAGAAAAAGGTAAATTCTATTATCTTACGATTGCTTTCTTCTTTCATGGAATTTGGTGGTAGGAATGAGTTAGCAATCTACCAGAAACTCTTGCCTTTCATATAACAAGTGAGAGGGCACAATTTGAATAACAGGGAAATGTGTCAGTTTTTACAGTTTTTCAGACATTTCAAGAAAAGGTATCCACTTCTTTAAAAACGTGATGTGATGCAAGTTCGTTAATTATGAAGTTGACGTAGCCATGCAGTGACATATGCAAAACAGCTGTTTTTATCCACGTTGCCAAAACCGTGTTAACTGGTGTAACTGACAAGAGAAACCAGAATACTTGGATAGAAACATGTTGCAGTGCCACTGATCCACCACAAATCCTACATAGACTACTCTGGAGTTCTACCTGGACCCCTGGTCAGAAGCCAGCTGCCATGTGCCTGAGCTGTAGCGTGGCCCTTGCCATGCATTTCACTCCCAGAACTACTTAATGAAACTGAAAGCAGCTTGGTTTATTCTTACAAGACTCAAACATATTCCATTTTGGTTTTGTAGTCTGCTGTAACTTCTACTTTATGTGTGAGCACAAGTTGCTAATGCCTTCTGTTATCCTGAATAATATATGTCACCTGGAAATATGTTTAAAGTAAAAATTACATGTCGTGCTGCAATGTGAGTTCCATGCTTGTGTTTATTGGTAAATGCCTGTGGGAAATTTTTTAAAATGTGATTTGAATGGAAGGGTACGAAAAGTAACTGTGTGTATCTTGCCACATGTTATCCATTTTATTTGAATAGATATAAAAATGTAATTATCATTGTCCTGTGCAGGCAACGTGGCCAGCGGCTGCTGAACGGTGACCCATTTGATGATGCAAGCATTCAGTCCCCTCAGTCTCCTGTGGGACTGCCCAGCAGCTATGGTCAGATTCAGACTCCAAGTGCCAGCAGTGATGTGACAATCCCAGGCTCGCTTTTTCCCAGGTGGCACTCAGACTCATCGCTAGATGAGACTGACATTGACATACTCCAAGATGCAGATAGTGACAAAGATGTTTTCAGGTTTGAAATTCAGCAATGATTCTATATGTAATAAGAAAATTGAGGGGGGGGGGTGGTTGGGTGTTCCATGAAACTTCTGTCCATCATTCCCATATGCATTGTTTTCCCACAGGTACCGTTCACTTCTTCTGGTCCTGAAAAATGGCTCATATAAACAATGTGTAATTATATCAGATGCATCGTTCCTCAGAGTGTTGTTTTACCACGTCTTTCATTCAGATTTCTGGTCCTGATCCACAGTATTCCTGGAGTGATTGTTCCTGCGAAAAGAAGTAGTGGAATGTGATGTTTTTGGAACATACTGTAGCTGTGACCTGCCCATACTAGTACTTACCATTACAGCCATATTGGTATGTACAAAATTTTGCCGTGCCTGGGTCACATGGATGGAATGGAAGTGCAGTGGTGGGGGTGAGGTGAGATGATGAGGAAGGCGTTGGTACACTCAAATTTAACTTCATTTATGACCACACAGAAAGGAGGACCTACCGTGGTCCAGTTTTTCCAAAATGCCTAAGTGCTTAACAGCATTATGTTCAGATCCGTTGTGCCAAGTTGCACTCAAATCAGACAATACATGCGGAAGGTATGGATGTAAATCCATATCTCTTCCTTCAGTTCATTTACTACAATGAATCCTGTGCTTTTGGATTTGCACTGTCTGTCTGTGGAGTGAAAATAAATATTACGGGCTTCCATAATGCATTTCTGAGTCATATTCATGGGGTGCCCATTCAAATATCAGCCAGGGTACTGATTTACATGAGTGATTTTTGTGTTTTCTTTAGCCCTTCTAGACAGATATGTTGATAGTACCACTTCCACATCGTTTCCTGGTAATTATCATCTTCCAGTCCTTTTGATGCTGTGTAGTCTGAATTGCTGATGTGTTCTTTAGTTAGAGGAATACAGAATACCATCTGTTTTTAAGACTACATACTGGCACAATCCAGTCATTGACCTGAAAACTGTTAGTGGCACCATTTATAACAGGATACAAAAATATTGTGTGGTGATAATTTTTATAAGATATGGAACTCTCTTTGCGAGCATTTCTTAGTAATTGTCAACTTTTGGGGCAGTTGACTGGTATCATGAAATTTGGTATTAGAGGCCATTATAACTTTCTACGAGTGGTGTTAACAACACGTCAGATATGTACACTTTTTGAACAAGCCTGAAGGATAAGTACAATATGTGAGTTGGGCCATGAACTTCTTGTTCCATTTGTGGAATGGACAGGAGCAACACAGCAGCCATTAGAAATACGTGCAGTATTTGTTCTTCTGTTTGCAAATAATAACTGACAAACCATTGCAGGTATGCATGTGGAGTTTGTTGTGACTGTAGAATGTAGCTACAGTTAAAAATTTTGGGTGGACAGTTTTATGGGTGTGGAACAAGTTTAAAACGAAGGTGCCAGATTGCATGTAGTTTATGTTTGAGAACTAACGGTAATGGAAATTGTACCCAAAGAAAGAGCAATAACTTTTGTAGTAATTATTGGTGTATAGTTTATTGATGCATCTAAAAAGGGATGTAGGGTTTGACAGCATTTGGAAGAAAGTAGACATAAACACGTAATGGAGTACAGTGCAAGTTAGCGTAACAGGCAGTTATCATGTTATGTATTTGAGCTCTGTTTGTGAGGAATGTGTTGAGATGTAATAATATTCTTGTGCACCTTTACAGAACAAAAACCTTCTTGACTGTTATGGATATGGCACGCAAGGATCCACGAATTCTGCGCAAGAAATCACAGATGTATCTCTGGAACCTCCTCACTGTTGCTGTTTTCTATTCTCTACCAGTTGTGCAACTTGTCTTCACTTATCAGCTGGTTAGTGATGTGTATCACATTAACTGCATTCATGTACTTTTATAATACAGGATGGTCTTGCAACAGTTCATAAAAAATTTTCCAGAAAATTTTTGTTTTATGGGCATGCCGTGTAGTGTGGTAGGTTGGTATTGGTGATTCGGAGAAACCTGCTGCCACTGTCTTCAGGGTGGAAGAGTGGGCTACAGGGGAAAAAGATGATATAGAGGAAGGTGTTTCAACAGCTGGGACATCAAGAAAGCCATTAAAAGATGGTAGCCCTAAACAGGGCTGTTGTATCAACATGAAAGTGCATTCGAGAACCAAGAAGGAAGACAGATTAGGAAACATTTCTTTGCGGGGTAAGGGGGTAAGAAAAAAATGTAAAGAAAGAAGTGTAAGGAGCAAGGTTGGATGTCACAGTGTTCTGGAAGGAGTATTGCTAAACCAGGTGGAGTCAATTCCCAGTAGATTAATTGAAAGGATTCTGTAAAATGCCTGGTGAACCTGTGAACCTCTGAATCACCAGCTATAAGACTCCCTGCCGAACATATCTTCGTAACTGCTGCCATAAGAACCTGCAGTGTCACAATGAAATTCTTGGTTGTTATTGAGCCCAGATGTTTGTTGGTGTCATAGAGACCTGTCATTGACCTCATCATTAACCCTTTCACTCCGCGATTAAATCCACCGGCGCGGGTCCCCCAGCTGAGGTTTTTCTCTGGGCATTTAATTTCTAACGCTTGCTCTTAGATAAAAAAGCATATATCATTGACTTTTCATTCAAATTTAATGCAAAAAAATTTCGCAGTGTGTTTATGAATTGGTGAATTCGGGAAAAAATATTCACAAATTTTTACAATAAATTTAGTCCTGCAAATTATGTGCATTATATAAATGTGGGGTAAATATTTTATTCCATAATTCTGGTTGCTGCACAAGATCCGTGGCACCTTTGATCACTCTTCTATCATCACACACATACACATTAGCCCGCACTATTTACACAAATTAGTTTTCGTGTGAAAATCCGCGAAACAAGGTGCCACGCGTGTGTTGCACTCATGTCGTCAGAGTCGCAGCACAAGTCTACGTAAGTACACTCTCATGTCATGTGTATAACCTGATTCAGCACACAGTTTATAAATTTTGATGTCGAAACGTTCCCTTTTTATGGAAATGTACTGTCTGAATATAACCCTGCCTTTGTATTTTACAATTACTTTGTCCACTGCCAAATGTTCTGAGGGGTTGTAGAATTTAGCATAAGCCTGGTTGAATGTTTCAAAAGACTGTCTTTATTTTCCATGGTCGGTCATATACCTCACCTTGGTTGGGTCTCTGTCAGTCTCTAATGGCTTGGGTTATCAAGCCTTCGCGACCATGGCAGAACGTTGGAATGTTTGTGTATCTAAACACAACTGTGGCAACGTAAGCCCTATGTGTGAAACATTGTACGAGTTCATCTTTTGAAGGTCATTTGTTGGGCTGGGTTACTACCTCGTGGCTTCGCTGTGAAAAACAGTGGACGCAAGTATTTCCTCCTCCTCCTCCTCACCCGGTCTGTCATTTTTGTTATTGCTACTGCTTGCTGAACGCTACCTTGGTCTATCTGTTACGACGACGGTTTTGTATTCCTGTGCCCTCATAAATCTAATACCCTAACTAACGACCGACTTACATGATGAGAGCAGAACAGATCTAAGCCTACGACGTAAATGCTGTGAAAAATTCTACGTATTTCAAGGGTGAACATGACATTTTTACTACATTAGATGGCTGTGTTACACATGTCTGCCACACAACTCCTACAGAATGCCCCAGAACTACAACAGACAGGCCTGTGAGCCGTCCTGTAGCTGTACACATAGATTTTCATGGATATCTCCAGTATTTTTGTATTAGTTCAGTTTGAAAATATGTGTTACAGTACGCCACTGAAAACCATTCAGCTGTCAATTAGTAACTGGGTTCATAGCACACTGTTGATATTCAACCCACACGCGAGTCCAGTGCGACTGATAAACAAAACACTCCTTCTCCAGAACGGTATTACTCAGCCGAGAAATGCGCAGTTCACCAATGTGTTGACATGTATATTGCGACTGTTGGAGGCCTTACAGGGGTGGACAGGGAACATTTATAACTGCACACGCCAGCTCTCACCTTAAGGGAACATACCACACAGAAATTCTGAGAGGTAGGTGGGGTAGGGGTGAAAAAAATGCTTCCAAATTCGACACAATATTGACGACAACTGAGGTCGTCATTCGTCCCAGACAGACTGTTTAAATGCCCCCTGCGTGACTACGACAGTCACCATTCGTAGTTAAAGGGTTAACACGTTGTTTGGTGCATGTTTATGTGATGTCTTTGATATTATTTTTTATGCATGTTTGCAAAGCAGTTGTGAAAAGCTACTATTAGGTTTGCATGTTGATCCGAATACAACAGCTTGACTCCCACTGGACAGATAGATATTCTTAAAATTTATACGAAGGGATTTTTACTAAAATATTTTAACACATTCCAGTTTGGGTTAAAGTCAGACAAAAATAACAAGCACTTTACATCAAGACCTTAGTACATTCATGCTGTTTTGGTTACTAGGTTACCAGTTTCCTTGGATCACACTGGTACTGTGGTTACCTGTATACTGAGGTTGTTCTGTGTGTAGATCAAGGCCTTCACCTCTGCTGAAATTTAAATTTCGGGAATGAGGATAACAGCAGGCCTTTTCATGTATCAGAGCCCCTGCACAGCACTGTTTTGCCGTGCTGCTCATCATTCACATCCTTAACCGGTTGTTGAAAGTGGCAGGATTTGCCTCATAGATGCCTCTGTCTTAGAATTGAATGTTTCCACCTCAGTAAATAGGCAAAGGTGGAGAATGTTGCTGAAGACCATAAGTGAAGGTCTTTACACAAAATGTCATACACATATTACCTAGTGTGTGGTAGTTAATATGTGCATACAGAAGAAGCATTTCAAAAGCTTGAGGTATATAATCACTGCTTACAACAGATGTGACAGATCAGTAGAAATGATGTGAAGTTAGGATGTGAGCCATTGCAGTGAACTCTATAATAATTTCATTAGAGAAGGAGACTAGCAGATAACTGCTGACTAGATGATTAGCCGCTCAGTTGGCAGGGGGGACATTACAGCCATAGAAAACCCACAAAACCCTTGCCAGGGTCAGAAACAACTGCAGAACCTTTTGAATTTGACTTCAGTTTTGTACCTTACCCCCACTGTCCTGTTTACCTGTGACTGCGTGGGGATCCCATTCCCTCATCTCTTGCATTAAAACCCCAGTGGAGAAAGTTAAGCACTCTTGTGCATGGTGAGCACTTGGATATGTGACTGCTGATGAACAGTATGTGAACATGGAATTTGATTCGCTTGATGGCCCTGACAAGGGCTGTTTTTTAAACTTCCTTTCCATTGTTTCTGTTGGCCTGGATCAGGGCCCTAGCTCCTTTCTGTTTCTTGGGTCTGTATGATCACCTGCTTTTGTTAACAGAACACTTATGAACCCTGCTCACTGTGACCCTGAAAATGGTGGCGGCATGTTTCTCAAGTATGTTAAGAACATAGTCCACTTGCACACAGTGCCACCAGGCAAATACAGGATGAATATTAACACCTAAGGAGATTTCCTTAATGCCAGTTATGCATTTGTGCCACTATATAAGCAGGAAACTGTGAAGTCTCACCTGCAGGCAGATGCAATGGTGAAGGTTGTAAGAACTTTTTCATTAAATATGAAGAACACCTAAAAATTTGCAAGCATAAAAGAAAGAGCAGAGTGGCTGTTATTTCCTGGCAAGTGACATTTTGTCAGCTGCATGGATTATATAGCATAAGATGGCAGGATGTTTTTAAATGTTTTAACCTGTAGGAGATAAATTTAAATGCCAGTTATGTCTCCTAACAGCGTAATTTTTGTGGCTTAGCGTGAACATTTAAATTTTCAGCAAGTAAAAACAAACAGACCAGCATATGCCATGCTAGACCATTCACCAATGAATTTTAGAGACCAGTGTATGGTTACATAGAACGATAAAGTTTAATTGGCAAGAGTTTGGATTTAAACAGTCTGCAACACCATTTTGAGACACTGTTTGCCTAAGTGACTGAGGGAAGTACAAGGAACTCAATATAGCCCATCTCTGGTCTGAGATTCAAATGCGAAATCTCCCAAACGAGTGTCAAAACACATTTGATTATTGATTTTAGCAGGGCTGTGGAGTTGGAGTTGGAAGGAATTTTGGGTGGAGTCAGAATCGGAGTTGGAGTTGGTAAAAATATACCAAGTCGGACTCGGAACCTGATATAAAGTCTTAAATAGATACTAGCTACAATAACCATTAGACTTATACTTAAATATAGGTTACAAGTCTAAAACGAAGCCTGATGATTCACGTGGTGGTGATGAAATATCGTATGATACCATTTACCATTTTAGTAAGGTTACCATTATTGTGTAATACGTACTGAGCTTTTATAAGGGAGTAGGAGCCAGAGTTGGAGATTTAAAAATTGAGGAGTCAGAGTCAGAGGTTTTGTGTACAGACTCCACAGCCCTGGATTTGAGTATTATAACATGGGGATGTATTTTCTTAGTTCTATACTGTTTGCAGGTTCTGAACCAGACGGGAAACCAGGATCTGTGCTACTACAACTTCTTGTGTGCACATCCATTTGGATTCCTGAGTGACTTCAACCATGTGTTCTCTAATATTGGCTACATCTTGTTAGGCCTGTTGTTCATTGGCCTAACTTGTCGCAGAGATATCATGCATCGGACGTCCGACGTTAGGCTGGATAAGGTGTGCTCTTGCAGTACACATGAACAGTTTATCAAGTTTCTGTCTTGCTCTAACATGTTGGGTATACTTTTGTAATTTTGAAGGCCATAATCTTAAGAGCCACCAATGTGAGAACCTGAACTTCCAATCCTTTCAGTTTTACTGCCTCATAATATTTCTACCCACTGTGACAATATTTGCACAATGCCTGCGCTTAGGATTCATGCAAAAGTGTGAATATGAACCAGTAATTTACAAAGTATGATTAGCGCATACCTTATGTGCCTATTTAATGTATGGGGATTGAATATGAAGAGCTATTTGTGCTAGATGTTATGCTGTGATGGTCCTGACCAGGTAGTATATTGTCACACTTTTGGTTTGCAGTTGTGGTCTCACCTCTGTTAGTGAAATTGATGTACAGAAATTCTGCTCGTCAGAATATTTTTGGTTTGTTCCAGTACTATGGGATTCCACAGCACTATGGACTGTTCTATGCCATGGGTGCTGCACTTATGATGGAGGGTGTGCTCAGTGGTTGCTATCATGTGTGCCCTAATCATTCCAATTTCCAGTTTGGTAAGTTTATTATTTCACATTTCAGTGTAACTTGTTTGATGACTGGCTAATCATTTTATTGAGTTGTATGTATGTGATGTATGGAATGTACCTAATGTGTGTATGTAACATGCATATAACTTATGTAACTTGACATATTAATGTAATGCCTGTTGTATGTGTGCGTGTGCAACAGGTGTGTAACGTATGTACAGTAAAATTCCTTTAATCTGGTGCTTGTGGGAAGTAGTCCCAAGACTGGAAGTTTTGCATATTACCAGGAAAAAGCTTCATCAACAAAACGGGCAAATCTCATGGACATGTTCAAAAAGGCCTGCAAGTGTGTCTGTGTATCAAGCATTGTGGTATTGCCTAGCGTCTTATCTCCTACTGCATCACCTTTTTCTGCTATGAAGACTCTAGAAAACACACAAGAGGATGCTGATGACCCTGAACCAGCAGATGGAGGAGACAGCCAGATGGAATACTTCTTTGATTAATTGTATGGCCCAAGTATAGGAGCAACAAAGAATTACCTGTGAGAACTTACGTCAGTACAGGTACTGTCTGGTAATCCAGACTATCCAATAATCTGTTACCTGCCCAGTCCTGTGGGTGTCGGATTAATGGAATTTTACCGTGACCTGACATATGTAATGTAACATATGTTGTGTGTGTGTGTGTGTGTGTGTGTGTGTGTGTGTGTGTGTATTTACCATATTTACCCAAATCCAAAGTGACTCTAATCTTAGATGACCCCCCAGAAATAAACATCTGCAAAGAAAGATATTTTTATATTAATTTCATGCACTGAATACACAGAGCATGTCATATTCTGTCTAACTTTACGGTGTCACTGTCACCAACTCCACGGTCAATGTGTTCGTCTTCTCAGAGTCACTTCTGACATTCCCATCTTTTTCACTGTCATTCCACAACAATCGTGTATCATCCTTGGTCCCATCCACTGCACTGGATAAACAGCTCTTCTTAAAACCCCTCACAGTCAGTTCTGGTGAGACGTGCTGCCATGTGGTTATGATCCACATTGACCAATACACTCTTATTTCTTGGTTTATAAAGTTACTTGAATGTGTAATTATTCAGAATTTGCTTGACAGATGGTGTTAGTAGTGTTAAGAATTTTGAATACATGTTTTCTGGATTTTTGTATTGTGTCTGTGGCCTGATCAGTCTGAGTTCATGGCTCTTTTTATGGTTTTTAATTTGTAGATTTGTCCACGTTTTATTTTTGAGTCTTTTAGTTAATTTTTAATTTTTCAATAGCCATTTTCGTGTTAGTACCCTTGGACTAGATCTGGTTTCAGGTGTGTATCTTAACCAGTTACTGTTGCTCTGGTACCCTCTGAGTGAGGATAGCTTGATATAAGGGGTCTATGAGGTTAGATGCGTCTTTGCCTAAAAGCAGGGCATCAGTTAACTTCAGTTATGCTGTGTTCTCTCTTTTGATTATACATGCTGATGTGGTGATATGGGACTTCCTCCACATGGTCCGTTTCAGAGGGATCCAGTTTGGTGCAGTCCTGTTTGGTGCTTCATATGTGAATTTGAAGTGACTGGCAATATTAAAGTGCCACGTTTAAGGAAAAAACCTCATCTTGCATTTGAGTAAATACAGTATTTATTCATTCATGCATGTATGAACAATACCACACCAGACATTGATAGAAAATCTCTCCTGGTGTCCTTAGTTGACTGCTGCATGCAGGATTCCATATACTAAAATGTGGTTGTTACAACTCTTTATGATAGTGTCTTCAGTAAAGGGCAACTCATTTGTGTAATGCACAATGCTCGAGAACTAAGGCTTCCTAGCATAGTGTCTTGTGGAAGTTTTGGCAGGACTGATAAAATGTGTGTAGGATGAAAGGAAACATAGTGCAGTGAACATAAAATCCAAGTTTCATTGTATATATATGCATGTGCACATGCAGTACACAGGCACAGACACAGACACGCTAATATTGACAAAAGGCCATCTTGACAAGAAGTCACTGTGAAGAATGTATAGAAACCACAGATTTGCTTTGTTCGTTTTATTAAGCTTTATTGTGTGATGGTTTCAAATAGCGATTGGCTGTTTTTATGTCATAAACATATATTGTCCCAAAAATGGATTCTTTTTTTCTGAATGTCTTTTGTGTTGGCAATGTTACAGACATGAAACTTTCTGGCAGTCCTTCTGTAGGTCTCATTTACATTTCACCAGAAAACTTGGCACATAACAAACTAAATTAAAATGATGGTTGTGAGAACTGTATGTTTTGCATTTATCAGTGAAGAATGATTGAATTCTTCTATGTGTAAACAGATTTGTATTTGGCTGTTATAAATATGTGAAGTATGAAATATCACTCATCGTTGGTCGTTATGCCCACCTGTTCAACTGACCTGATGCTTCTAATATAAACAGCACATAAGAGTAACATTATACTTTATTATGGATTTCTATTGTGTGTTCTTGGCACAGTGCATGGGAACAACACGATTAGAAATTGTCTGCCATTGATTTGTCCACATGATTCAAGCCCAGAATCTGTGACTGGATTTTGATGAAACTTGAATAATATTGTGACTTTGGAAGCCACCCTGAACTTGTAATTTTTAATTTCCTGCAGGTAGCATTAACAGTATGAAGGATGAGTGAAGTTGTGAGGTGGGAGCAATGGTAGTGGTGCTACCAATGTGCTAACTGTTATAACCAGTAGTGACCGTGAGACTGTAGCGGTGTATTTTCGTGCTGTAAGACACGTACTTTGATTACACTGCAGATATTTTGGAGGGAGATGCCTAGTGTATACTCATGCGGCCGAGAGTATTATTACAAATTAGTGTGATGTACAGGCAATTTATATTATCTGCAGTAGAAGGATAAATAAAAAAATAATTTTGTACTATTTAATTTTATACAGGGAAACATCTGCTTAATGCTTTTGCTTTTTGCATTTTGCACCAGATGCCCATGAGACAAATGTTTAATTTGTAATGGATTTTACATGGAAACTTCACATTTTTCCAGAATTTGCACTTCATTTTCCTAGTACTGACTGGCTACCTGACTGAGATTTTCTGTGGATTTCATCAGTCTGTCCAGGCAGATCATGAGACGCTACCTCAAACTTGGCTCTGATAGTTTCCTTCCAAGGCCTTTCCAAGTCATTCACTAATCATTTTATCATTTGACACTATGTTGCCTGATCTGGTGACGATGTCATTAAATAAATCTTGGTTCAAAGCCCCTGTTAGAAAGTGGTCCATTTGTTTTTCTTATTAATCTGTCATCTTGTGTGTTTTATGTCAGAAATTGATTTATGTGCCTTGCTGTCTGGGTAGAGGCCAGAATGATGGTTAAGACCGTAATCTGAAGTATGTATGTGTGGGACAATAAATATGTTAAACTTGTTTTCATCAGTTCCTGGAATTTCAAATATATTGAGTGAACTATTTGGATTTGCTTCCAGATACAAGCTTTATGTATGTGATCTCAATGATGTGTATGCTGAAGATCTACCAGACACGACACCCTGATATAAATGCCAGTGCATATGCTACATTTGGGGTGCTGGCAGTAGTGATTCTGATTGGGATGTGTGGTGTTCTTGCTGGAACTTTGTATTTCTGGATCGGCTTCACTGTAGCACATCTGGTGATTTGTCTTGCTCTGAGTGCTCAGATATATTACATGGGTCGCTGGAAGCTTGGTGAGTAGCTGTTCATATTGGAATTTATAGTGCTCTTGGGGAAATGATGTTCTTCAGGGTTGGCTTCACTGTAGTGCATGTGGTGATGTGTCTAGCTTAAGGGTTCAGATACAATACATTGGGTGACTAGAAGCTCTGTGAGTGGTTTTTCAGAACTTGATGTGTGATGTTTATGGGGAAACAGCATTCTGTGGGATTTATGTCACTTTAGTTCATCAGATGACATGTTTAACTGTAACAGTGAGAACACACTGCATCAGACAACACAAATTCAAATGGATTAGTCAGACTGTTCAGATCAAGTATGACAGGATTCAGTGGCACGGACTCAACTGCATGAGTTATGGTTAGCCAAGGCAAGTGATGTGGGATGTCGTCCAGAGTGTGATGGAAACTGTGAAAAGTACAGTTACCAATAGTTCTGTGTCATGTGATATCTATGTAGCTGCTCACTGAGGTGGACAGGCTCATGCAGCCTCTTGTGTAATACTGCACAACTGTGACCGTGTGTAAGTGAGGGAACTACGCTGTGAAGCAGAAGGGTTGCCACAGTGATTATGCTGCAGGTGAGTGAAGCCATAATGCGCAAACCTCTGAATGAGGAGGGTCAGCTTTACTGCTTTTTCTCAATTTTTGTAGGACTTAGACACTGACAAAATAGTGCATTTATGTGTTGCTTGTAAGTCTCTGGTATGCTTTATTATTAAAGGTTCCAGTTCTGAATGATTATATTTGTTTTCAGACATGGGAGTTTTCAAGAGGGTGTTTACAGTGATGTACAATGACCTGAGGGCTAGCCCCTGGCAGTGTATAAAGCCTGTTTACCCAAACAGAATGGTGCTGCTCATATTAGGTAAGGTATCATATACTTTGAGCAGTAATTTACAGTTTTGCTACTTCTGCCCAGATAAGGTATAGAAAGCGTGTTTCACAGGACATGAACTAATTCTTTTGTTATAAGACATTTATTAACCCTTTACTTCAAGTTAGAATTACTAGAATTGTATTACTGAAGGCAGACGGACCAGCCCTCAGTAATCCCCCCCTGATAGCAGTACATTCAGAACCACTGCAGAAAAACTGACGGCTACCAACGGTGATATTCTAATACTTTATCTATATTTTAACTGTTTAACCCTTTCACTCCGTGATTAAATGCCCTGGCGCGGGTCCCCCAGCCGAGGTTTTTCTCTGGGCATTTAATTTCTAACGCTTGCTCTTAGATAAAAAAGCATATCTCATAGACTTTTCGTTCAAATTTAATGAAAAAAAATTTTGCAGTGTGTTTATGAATTGGTGAATTCGGGAAAAAATATTCACGAATTTTTACAATAAATTTAGTCCTGCAAATTACGTGCATTATATAAATGTGGGATAAATATTTTATTACTCGCATAATTCTGGTTGCTGCACAAGATCCGTGGCACCTTTGATCACTCTTCTATCATCACACACATACACATTAGCCCGCACTATTTACACAAATTAGTTTTCGTGTGAAAATCCGCGAAACAAGGTGCCACGCGTGTGTTGCACTCGTGTCGTCAGAGCCGCAGCACGAGTCTACGTAAGTACACTCTCATGTCATGTGTATAACCTGATTCAGCACACAGTTTATTAATTTTGATGTCGAAACGTTCCCTTTTTATGGAAATGTACTGTCTGAATATAACCCTGCCTTTGTATTTTACAATTACTTTGTCCACTGCCAAATGTTCCGAGGGGTTATAGAATTTAGCATAAGCCTGGTTGAATGTTTCAAAAGACTGTATTTTCCATGGTCGGTCATATACCTCGCCTTGGTTGGGTCTCTGTCAGTCTCTAATGGCTTGGGTTATCAAGCCTTCGCGACCACGGCAGAACGTCAGAATGTTTGTGTATCTAAACACAGCTGGGGCAACGTAAGTCGTATGCGGGAAACATTGTACGAGTTCATCTTGTGAAGGTCATTTGTTGGGCTGGGTTACTACCTCATGGCTTCGCTGTGAAAAACAGTGGACGTGATTATTTCCTCCTCCTCCTCCTCCTCCTCCTCCTCCTCCTCCTCCTCCTCCTCCTCCTCCTCACCCGGTCCGTCAGTTTTGTTATTGCTACTGCTTGCTGAACACTACCCTGGTCTGTTACAAAGACGGTTTTGTATTCCTATGCCCTCATAAATCTAATACCCTAACTAACGACCGACTTACATGATGAGAGCAAAACAGATCTAAGCCTACGACGTAAATGCTGTGAAAAATTCCACGTATTTCAAGGGTGAACACGACATTTTACTACATTAGACCGCCGTGTTACACATTTCTGCCACACAACTCCTACAGAATGCCCCAGAACTACAACAGACAGGCCTGTGAGCCGTCCTGTAGCTGTACACATAGATTTTCATGGATATCTCCAGTATTTTTGTATTAGTTTGGTCTGAAAATATGCGGTACAGTACGCCACTGAAAACCATTCAGCCGTCAATTAGTAACTGGCTTCATAGCACACTGTTGATGTTCAACCCACACACGACTCCAGTGCGACTGATAAACAAAACACTCCTTCTCCAGAACGGTATTACTCAGCCGAGAAATGCGCAATTCACCAATGTGTTGACATACATATCGCGACTGTTGGAGGCCTTACAGGGGTGGACAGGGAACATTTATAACTGCACACACCAGCTCTCACCTTCAGGGAATATACCACGCAGAAATCCTGAGCGGTACGTGGGATAGGGGTGAAAAAATTGCTTCCAAATTCGACACAATATTGACGACGACTGATGTCGTCATTCGTCCCAGACAGACTGTTTAAATGCCCCCAGCGCGACTACGACAGTCGCCATTCGTAGTGTAAGGGTTAACAGTTGTATTTTAGGCAGTTGTATTCAAAAGTTGTATTTGTATTGCTGGATTGTATGTGTAATTATGATATGTGACATCCCTGAAGATGAACCAGTTATTGGTTTGCAACATGTAGGATTATAGTTAAATATTTTGATATAAGTAAGTGGTGCATGTAGTTGGTTTTTGACATTGTACAATGAAAACTGAAGGCAGGAGAAGAATATCAGGACACTTGTAAAGTCACCCATAATGTGGTGTTTATAGTTGATTGTGGTACTGCTACAGGAAACGTATGCAACTGGGCGCTAGCCGTCATGGGTCTGCTGTATCATTTACAGGACTTCGCTACATACTTGTTGTCCATCTTTATGGCCAACCTTTTGCTGTACTGCATGTTCTACATTGTCATGAAGGTATGATGCTTCTCTTGTGTGATCTTCTAGAATGGCCACAAATTATTTATTTTGGACATATGAAGAACTTTTCAGTGGTCTAGGTGAGTGAATTTCACCCACCAGATACCAGATGAGTTGGCTGGGTATGCAGCGTGATGTGAGAATCAGAGAAGGTGTATGAAATTTGTGTAAGCTTACCTAACAGAGAATCTGGAGAGATCAAAAAGGAGATAGTATGATGATATTCAGATTAGTTTCAGATAAATCAGGTATGATGAGTGTGAAATGGATTTTATGAGCTCAGGATTAGGCCCAGCAGTGTGCCTAAATGTTAATGTTCTGGTGTCAGAGATTTCTGTAAGTTATGTATCAATACATTTCTCCTGTCACTCACCCTTTCCTTCTGGCCATTTGAGGTCATAATTATCCTTTTACCTCCTTCATGTGATAATCTACCGTCCTTTGTGTCATGTCTTGAACTGTTCAATTCATAACAAGAAGTTTTGGTTTTAAGTAAATTTTTTTTTCCTCCAAGTGAGTAATGTCATCTCTAGTATGTTTAGCTTGTGTTTTCTTGTGTTTTCTCACAGCTGTGTCACCGGGAACGGATCCTGATGCAGCCGCTCATATACATTCTTTTGTCATTTGCTTCATGGGGAGCAGCTCTGTACTTCTTCTTCAACAAGTCAATATCATGGGCGGTTAGTAATAACAATATATATATGTGGTTGGGTTTTTTAAGGCATGTGAATGTTGCTGGGTGCTACCATAATACAAATACAGAACTAGATAGAAAATGTATGTATAATGTAACAGTGATGCACCTTCAGGTATTTGCACTGCTCATAACATTTAATCCACAGAGGGTCACAATTTTTTTATTTTTTATGTTTGGGCACATGTTGTGTATTTAGAATGTTATTACTGTGTTAGAGCCTGTTGATGTATATATTTGCAGTGCTTATTATTTATATGTCTACATTCATTTTTTTAATTTATTGTTCGTAAATAACCTCAAATCTTCCCTGTATCCAGATATTAGGATATTTTATACACAGTTTATAGGTGTATTCAAAATCTGTCCACATACCAAATTCCATATTCCTAGACATAAACAATAAATGTTAAAGATTATGATTTGATTATTTCATTTCCTTGATTATGTGTTCTGTAAATGGCAAGAAAAAATCAATAAATACGCTGGAATGTGATATCACCACGCAGACTTTGTCGCTGATTATGTCACATCACAACAAATTTCAATCTGTGGTATGTGGTGCCATATTATATGATTATAATCAAGTATACAGTAGGAAGTATTAAAGGTTATGGCTGTTTACTTTTGCCTTAATTATCTGCAATGTTAAATGCATCTTAACCTCACACTTTCATCTGGTCAAAACCAGTAAGCATTAAATATTATTACACTATGTGATTTTGTGTTTATCATTTGGCATGTAATTTGTACCTTGTTTGTAACGTATTATGTTCTATCACCTGTGGCCTGTCTGGCTGTGCCACATTTTTCATAATTATTTCATAAATTGAATACTTTAGGGAAAAATTATTTCACATGAAATGTGTTTGGATCTTCTATACATCTTCTGCCTGAAATTTCCACCATTCTAGGAAAGATTTCAGTGTGATATTATCATAAATGTATTTATGTCTTTGTGTAAAGTGCCTGGAATTTTTGTCAAGTTCCACTTAAACTTGGAAGACTCAATATAAAATTTCACAACAATTCGTCCAGTGGGAGTCACATTATTCCATTTGGACAGGTGGATGGACAAATAGCTATTATAAAGCTAGTAGTTTCTCATTGAAATTTTGTAAATGTGCCTAAAACTGGGTAAGCTAAAAAGGATTCTGTCAGCTGAATAATCATTTTCTATCTTCTGTTAGTTTTCTGTTGTTCTGATGTATAGGTATTTGGGTGAATGTATGGAATAATTGTGCTGTGAACCTTTGCCAGTCAACAAGGAGTACAATTTCTGATGATACGTGTTTCTTGCCAGTCAAGTGGTGACGCACTGTCCTGTTATGTTCTGACAGAGCCGTCACTTGATCTTATGGCAGGGTGTGTCAATCCTCTTTTGGACGGATCTTTTGTGCTGTTGGAAGACAGCCTCTGAAGATAACAGTAATTTCGTCAGTTGCTAAATGTTCATTTGGACTGCAATATGTGGTATATAAATCACTGAGCTTGTCAAACATAAATCTCATTTTCCATAACTGATTGTAATTTTCAAGGCTTGGCAGGTTCATGTTTGTTTGATGTGGACGATTGGAGACTTAGATATATGAAACAGTCTGTGATTTTATTGTGTTCCTGTAAGCTCCCAGCATCATTGAAACTGAATGTTAAATGAGGGAGAGCTTGACACTGAGGATCATTGCACAACTCAGGTTTCTTTGTATTTGGATAACCGCTTAAGGACAGAATAAGTAGGCTGATATTAGCAGTATCAGTGAGGAGGATTTAAATGACCACCACATACGAGGTTGAATGGAATTAAAAATGTCATTTATTTATCTCCATGTTACAGATTGCTAAAATGGGCATATTTTGAATATTTCTTGTGCTGTCCATTAGCAGTAAAAAGGTAGTTGAAGAGTTATCAATGCAATAGTTTACTGTATAAATATGTTACTTTTTGGACATTTACATCATTCAGATATAAGGTGACAGTAAGCTTTGCAGCCTGTTAATATTTAATGAAAACAAACATGATTATATACCAAGAAAAGTAACAGCACGTGGCTGTCCTCATCAGTGACTTCAGTCTGGCAACTTGGCTGTGTACGTTTTGTGGGAGGCCTGATGTAAACTTAGTGTGGGCCACTAATCATTATTTTTCCTGTGTACTGTAATATAGGCCACAAATTTTGACTGAATAAACACTTTGATATGAGCGACCGTTATTGTGACTTGAACTTACAAATGCTGTGAGAGTTGCACATCAACAGGCTCCATTGTTCCAAGTCGCTTTTTACTCTGAAAGATATTTAGGCGTGGACTTTTATGTGGTACAACTTGAAGCATGGATAGACACAAAGCTGTATATCATAGTCCTCACAAAAGTAAAAGGACCTGGAGGTCTTTCTTTGAGAAGAACATGTATTACATCTTTGAAAGTGGCCCTTGACAGGCCAGCGTTTTGAATCCTTGAAGTGCAACCGGAAGTGGCAAACATGTCATGAAAAGGATACGACTCCATACAAGTTGCTCTTGGGAACAGTTGATGTATGTAGTTCCCTGCACTTGATTTGTGATTTGTGAACATGTTCTGGATCGTTAGGTAAACTAGGTGGAAGAAGAGCATTTCAGGCCATTTTGCATCTTACAGGAAATGCTGTAGATGTTTGCCATTGCATCACTTAAATTCCCAGCACACATACTCTTTATTGTAACTCTCAGTGTATAGAGGTTTTGATGCATTTTCTTCTTCCTCAACAGAATGGCTTGATGATGGGGGGTTGTGCGTGTTGGTGAGGAGGTAAATTTCTCTCTCATCTTTCCAACGCAGAGCACTTGTGCCACATTTTTTATATTTTAAGTCAAAAAAAATAAAACTTGTGCTGCCTTTTACCTTACAAATGATGCCAGCTTTTTTCAGGTTCAAAATCTGTGACCCAAAGTTTGTTAGCCTGGCCTATCTGTGCTGCCCAACAGTGCACAAATGTTTAGTTATGTGTTGTGTTGGTCAGAAAGCAGTTGATGCTACAAAAGGAATTGTCCATAAATAATTTACATCCAGTGCCTTCCAGTTTCCTTTTTAGCTGGAGAACTGTTTGATGGGTAGGTGTGATATTTGAAGCAGCACTCAAAAGTTGCTTTCCCAAATAAACTGCCATCTCTTACACATATCCATTACCATCACAAAGCTTGTACAGCTTTATTCAAAATCGTTTGTGCTTTTTTTGGTATTTACTGCCACAATAGCACTCTACCCTGGAATGTCAATTACCTCACCCAATACCAAATTTTCTGTGATGCGGTACGGTGTAGAATTTGTATTATTTAAGTAGTCAAAAATTCTTCTGATCTTCCACAATCTGTCATAATCTTAATTCACTCTTGTCAGGTGGAATTTGATTATTTTCAAAGTAAAGCTCTTTCATTACATGCATTTTGTGACTTCTGAGTAGAGTGGAGTATAGTGTAGTTCATTTGTTTGGTTGGCCAGTAATCTTTTATCGTGTCCCAATCATCATATCCCATCAGGATTGTCAGAGCTATAAAAATGATACAGTTCATCAAAAGAAATATCTGGTTGTCATGTTTTGTCTTCCTGTCCTTGAATGTGTTGTTGGTAATAATGATTTGACTTTACCAAAATAATGTTCAATTGTTTGTCTGTAAACATTGGTCAAAAACAGGCTCTGTACCAATGTGAGGCACAGCACGACTCACACCTGGCTTGGGAACACAGAACTAATGTATTTTAGCCCTGTCTTCGTTGATCAGATGGAGCACTGTTGTCAGAATCTTCTAACAAATCATCAGTAGCTTCAATATCAGAGTCATCTGAAACAAATTGCTCCTCAGAATCAGAATCGCAGATCACCTCATCATTCTTACAGCAGTATAACGTGTGCATTTTGCTGTGGCGCTGGAAGCTGAACCACCGATTTTGAGAAGCATTGAGCTGAAACCCATTTACATCAAAACAGTGAATCTTCCACCATCAATGCACAGCTGTAGAGCTGTGAAGTAGCAGTGCTCTGAATGTAACGAGGATTCAATTTGAATGAGACAGAGATGAAGGAATTTGAAGTAATATCAAGCAAGTGGACAATATACCAACCGCTTGTCCAACTTAGCTCGCAGCATTGCTGGTTTTAAACTAACCACTCATGCAGCATCAGACCTTGAATGTGCAGTGCATTAGCTAACTGCCAGGCCTTAACCCTTTTAAGAGTACAAATTGTGAAGCGCATTGTTGTGCAATGTTCTTTTGATTCTTATTTTCTTCGATTTAAATATTTTAATAAGCACCCTGCTCTCAAACACCCTCACTCTATTAAGTTTGTGGTTTCCTGAGTTGTGAGTTTGTATAGTCTTGTAGTCAGTCTGTGTTCTTCCCTAGCACCCAAGCAAAACAGATAAAATTGTATGAGATCTGTCATCCTCATGGCAATGACTATGAAAAATACTGTTTTGTGCAATGTGATGTCTTACAGTCTGACATTAAACTATAAATTTCCATCAGACACAACAGTTTTATTGCATTTCAACACGTTATGTTTTAAATTTTTTATTTATTGATGGTGCGAGAGTGACTGGCTGCAACTATTTTGGTGGAATTCATCTCGTGTTATAATTAACTGACAATAAATTATAAATTTCCATCAGACACAACAATATTATTGATTATAAATTAATTTTTATTTATTGGAACACACTGGCTTTAGTTCCATCAAAATAGTCTTATAGCCTGGTAGAAATTTAGCAACAGTTTAGGGGAACCTACCTCTGGATGCAGTCAGTAGATTCCTTCAAAATTCTAACAGATTTCTACAGATTTCGTGACATCACATGGCAGAAGATAGTATTCTTCAGGTAGAATTAAAGTTTCTATGTTTGTTGTTCACCTGTGTTGTTCCTGCATGTGTTGATACACAGGTCAGAGTAACTCCAATGCAATTAATGTTCCAGCTTACACCAGCACAGTCGAAGTCTTACAACCAGCCATGTGTGATCTTCAGTTTCTTCGACAATCATGACATCTGGCACTTCCTGTCAGCTGCTAGCATGTTCTTTTCATTTATGGTGAGTATTGTATCTGTAGCTCATAGTTCATATTGGGCAACAAATAGTTTCACCTGCTGTGCTGTGGGGAAAGCTGTATGAGACTCAGACTCATGCTAAACTGGAGACTGTGTGGGTGCAAATTAAGGACAATGAAGTGGATGGCTTCAGTCTGTATCCTGGTATAACACTTTAAGGTCAAAGTTCACTGTGCGCCAAACAGTAAGGAATGTATGCTACTGCAACGTAGACAAAAGCACACAAATTCTGTAGTAATATTGATGCCTTTTAACAGATGCTAATTGTGTTAAGTATGTAAGTTTAGAATGAGTCTAAGTTGATGGACATTAAATGATGATGATTTTAGATTGAAGTGAGTGTTATGTTTACTCTGGATGGAACAGTTGTACAGTGCAGAAAGGCACACAGTTTCATCAGTAAAATTGTTTTTTCAAGTTCACAGTATCATAACCACATTTCTTAATGTTTTGAGAAGTTGCACAGTGAGTTAATTAATGTTAGAGGTGCAGAGTTGCTAGAGTAATGTGGCTGTGGCTTAGGTGGTTAGTTGCCAGCCTGTCACTGAAGAGGCCATGTGTCAGTTTGATGGCAGGTCATGTGAGATTTGTAGTGGACAAAGTGGGACTGACACAGGTTTTTCTCCGAGTACTTTGGTTTCCCTATGTTAATATCGTTTCACCAATGCTTCACATTTATTCATCTGTCATGGATACTACATAATGTTATAAATTTACACTGTTGTTGAATAACATCCTATCACACACTTCAAATGTAAAATATAGTAGAAGGAATTGATATATGAGCAGAGACATGTGGGAAGATATGTGTGAAGAATAAAGTTCTGTTTTGATGTTCGCATTTAATGATCTGATGAAGACTGGCTGTTAAACAACAGACCTCTTGCTTTGTCATCATTGAAAGAGGATAATAAGAGAAATGAAATGCTGTCAACACAAGTAGTGTATGCTATATCTTTAGTACAGCAACATGTTTCGACCTCAATGGGTCATCTTCAGCACACTGGTGTAAAATGCATAAAAGGAAACATATACAACTGTACTTATGTTTAGATAGCGTAGTTGGTATAGCGACTCGGTACAGGTTGGGCGGTCTGGGGATTGAATCCTGGTAGGGGCGAGATTTTCCACATTCATCCAGACCAGCTCTAGGGCCCACCCAACTTCCTACATGATGGGTACCAGGTCTTTCCCGGGAGTAAAGTGGCTGGGGCGTGATGCTAACTGCTCACCCCCTACTAGTGTCGAGGATAATGGAAAGGTAGAGCTATACCTCTACTGGTAGATGTTATTAGCTTAACAGGTGATGACAGTTGTTACATTTGTCATCCCATTGTGTGAGATTTATAATAAGAGAAATAAAATGCCATTGATACAGTGAGTATGTGTTGTGTCTTTAATGCGGCAACATGTTGGACCTTAAAGGATCAAATTTGTAAAACTGAGATCCCAATTCTAAACATAATTACAATTGTATATATTTCCTTGTATGCATTTTATACCACTGGCCTGAAGAGGACCCTTTGAGGTCAAAATGTGTTGCCACGTTAAAGGTGTAACAGATACTAGTCGTGTTGATGGCATTTTAGATCTCTTATTATAAATCTGACACAACAGGATGACAAACATAAAAATTGAAAGGGGATAAACAGTGACTTATTTTAATACTCTTAATGTTTTTTATCTGCACAGGTTTTATTAACATTGGATGATGATTTAGTTTTCGTTCATCGAAGTAAAATAGCAGTGTTCTGAATTCAGTCAGTGCAGTGGTCTTCCTGGTGCTGAACTTCACTCATTACCATGTGGCTGTTTGAATAAGAGTGTGGCAGGGGGTCAACTTCTGTCATTACCATGTGGCTATTTGAATGAGAGCATGGCTGGGGATCAACTTCTGTCATTACCATGTGGCTGTTTGAATGAGAGCATGGCTGGGGATCAACTTCTGTCATTACCATGTGGCTGTTTGAATGAGAGCATGGCTGGGGATCAACTTCTGTCATTACCATGTGGCTGTTTGAATGAGAGCTTGACAGTCTAAAGTGCTACCATCTGCTGCTATTTAAATGACAGCGTTGCAGTTTTAAAGTGTTATCAATTACAAAATGTAAGTACTGGCTGTAGAGCAAAAATCAAAGCCTGCTGTCAGGTATTTTTATAATTGTGGTATTTGACATTTAGTAGAAATAATGAAAATGTTATTGTTAAGAGAAGAGTTTTTAGGTTATCTGTTGACAGATACCAAGCCTTTATTAGTTTGAACAGTGTGAAAGTTTCTTATGAGTACTTGTTAACTGCAACTTGCATTCAGAGTTTATTTTATATCAGTTTTATTTTATTTATACTGTTTTATCTATGACAGCAACTAGAAGTGTTTTCTACAGTGTAACTTTATCTTCACCACATTTGGGGTTGGTGAGCCAGTCTGGTTGCTCGAACTAGCATAGTAACATTAATAAAATGGTGCCAGAGGTGAGCTACATCATAGTACCATTATTTAATGTAATGTGATAATTATTCACCACTTGTATTAACCCCTCAATGGTTTCTGTTTTGACAGCAGTACTGTTTCCCGCTGTTCGAATGCCCCTGGACCTTTAAATTCTCTACTGTAGAAAAATCAGAGCATGCTGGATATAAATAAAGATTTTTCAAGCACTGCCTACCCAAATCAGGCAGAAACTGTTTGTGTGGTTCCAAATCATCTCCTGGAATGCAGGAGCCGACATTTCTTCCTCTGGACAAAATACTGTAGCAAAAACAGAATTTGAAGCAGTAAATTACAATAAAATGTTACATTGAAAACAGTTAAGGTGTTAACTAGTTGGCCAATATGTATTACATATCCATTTATTTTGCGTCACAATTTTATAACAGAATTTTACATAAAATAAACTGGTTTATATTGGTATACTGTTGCATTGTACTGGTAGATACAGGATCTTTATTGTACCTGACAACTACTGTTGGCACTTCCTGCTGCCTCTCCACTGCACCTGTGGGCAGTCAACTGAGAGCCCTGTGTTCGTATGATACACTAGCAATCAGGAAGTTGCAATTGATACTTGTCAGATAAAATAATGACCTCACTATTACAATACTAGGTGAACAGTATTTGCAGGTCATCCTACAGTCATGCTTGGCAAAGGTATTTCATCTCTAAATGTAACTGCTATTAGCAATGTTGTACATTCTGTGGTTTCTGAATGTAATCACAGTTTCTGAACATGCTTTGGGTGGCAGTGCGCTGTATTCACCTTATTCCACTGTCTGAGTACCATAGTCATTTGGTGGCTATGGAAAAAAGAGTTCCAAGTTACAACATGGCTCTTTTTATGTAGATCAGTGGCTGTATAGTGGTATATAGTAAGTGCTGACTGACATAGTCCACATGTTTTTATTATAACAGTGCACTTGTGGAAGGAGATAAGTGACAATGCTGTGAAAGTCATAAATGATTTTGTTGTTTATAAATGTTACTGCTGGTTTAAATACAAATGTAATTTAAAAGTACTGCAACTGCAGCTTTGTAATAGCTTTCATATGAGAAATGCAGTAAAGTACATACATACTACTACAGACTTAAAGTTATCCAGATAGCTACCGTTTTTGATGTTTCATATCATGTTGTGGTTTGTGGACCATAAAGTTACTTAAAATTTCATGTTTTACCAATTTGAATTGATACAAATATATATCAATTCAGACTGGTGTGTGTGTGTGTGTGGGGGGGGGGTTGTCAGTTACTCTGACTGAATAGCCGGATCACATCTGCAAGAGATTTTGAAGTTTTCTCATGTATTCGGGAAAAGATGACAGTATTTTGCACTTGTGTCTCTCTTTGACTAGAAAGCCATTTTATTTACCAGACTACATGTATCTTAACCAGATCTGTGAAATGGTTTGTGGCATACATGGAAAAATCCATGTATGGTAATCAAAACATTTCTTCCAACAGTTTAAAGTCAGAGCTGACGAATGTGAACATAACATTTAGTATCATCTACCAATATAATACCCTTAGTTTTTGTGAAAGTAACACAAGAAAGTCATAGCGACTGGCTTCCATGGCTATGATATAGGCTCATTTCTTGTGTCACAGCTGTGTTAAGACTAGGGGTGTATTGATATAAGGAAGTGGCATCACAGCAACCAGTTTCCATTGTCACAGTAGAGTTTGGTCAATACAAGGCATCAGCTTATGTCGCCCATCTGCAATTAACAAAACATTTCGTCATATTCTTTTTTGCAGTGTTAGTTGAGTAAGTGAAGTTAACTGAAATGTTAAATAAAGATGATAAGTTGAAAGCCTGTGATACAAGTGACAGTTAGTGCTTATTGAGGAAGCATACTTCGGTAAAGTATTAAATAGTGGTGAAAAGAAGTCGGGAGTCTTCGATGCAATTGACAATTGGTGTTTCATATTGATAATTAAACAGAATTCTGCATCCTTTTATTCTGCTTAATCAGACTTGCTGTTGTTGACTAAACATTTTATTCAACTGCTTGTGAATTCCTTTGGAGTGATGTTTAAGTAACTGAGCTTCACCGAGATGTTAAATAGTGACAATAACAAGTTTTGAGGCCCCAGAGGCAACTTACAGTAGGTGTTTTTGTATTAATAATAAATAAGAGTTTCATTCCTTTTATTCTGTTTAATTGGATTTTTATTGATGTTAGGTATTTTTAATTAACTTTGTTTCTAAAAGCAGAAGATCATTACGCATGCTCAGAAATTTCTCTCTTAGTAGATTTTACGCTCCAAACTCAGTAATTACTCTTGTAACCACAACTTTCTGTTGAAATTTCAGTGGGCTTTCCACATATATTGATGTAAGATACTGATTACCACACCTCTGATGAACAGGCAGCCATATTTTTAAAGCACTACAGATTAGTGTATATACCAAAGCTGTATCTTTCATGAGCTGTCAGTTATGAGTATTATTTGACTGGTAAAAGTGTTCTACTTTAGGAAACAAAGTTTTGTTTGTATATTCATAATATGATGCCATTTATCTATTAAGCCTACTCTGTTCCATTAAGAATTAAATTTGATTTGTTTCAGACCAATTTTTAATGTTAGGAATTATCCAGTGTAGATATCCTCGAAGTAGTCTCTCACCAGTAACAATCAAGTGATGTGGTTTCCTGCATGTATGCTACTTCTGTCCCTCGCAACCTTGATCTCTTTGCTGCAACATTATTTTTCAGTGTGTTCAAAAAGAAACACAACCCATGAGTAATGCATATACTTTTGTTACTCATTGCTTTTCGTTCTGTTTCAGTAATCATTAAGTAAACGAATGGTATTTGTTTACATTCCAAGAAAACGTGTTCATTTTTGTTAGGTACATCAGGGATTAAAATCATGAAACAACTAGGGAGGGTGCAGAAACGCCTTTAATAAGCCAAACATCAGATACGTCTACATAAGGAAAAGAGGAATGTTTTGGGTGCATTGACAAGCAGAAGTTTGAGAAGTGCCTAATGAGAAAAAGCTTGTGGACATTCATGCTTCAGCAGTCAGTAGTCGAAAGAAGTCCACATGGATGCTTTGTTTGCAGAGTGTTGTTTCCGTTGGTTCTGAGTCACTGAACATGTTTCCATTCAAAGTGCAGGTGGTGCAGGAATTGCTGCCAAAAGACCATGTTACATTATTAGTCTCAATTATTGTCACTGGTTTATGGAATATGTGACTCTTCATGGTGAAGAACTGGATGACTGATTGTGGACAGATGAAGCTTGGTTTTATTTGGATGGCTGTGTTAATTCTCAGAATTCTCAAATGTGGTTGTCTGAAAATCCTAATGAGCTCCTCTTCACTCTCAGAAAGTAGGAGTCAGGTGTGCAATTCTCAGAAGAGAATCCTCATTACTTTCTTTAATGACATAATAAACAGTAAGAGTTATGTTGTAATTGTGTAACAAATTGTGTCAGCTTTTGTCAGTAGACAAACTCCCTAGAATATGATTTCAACGGGGTGTGACTGCCCATACTTCCCACCCCTCGCTGGATTACACACAGTCTGTGTTTCCCAGTTAGCTGATTTCAAAGGGGTTGTGTCCATCAAGATCTCCAGTTCTTAGCCTGCCTCATTTCTGTTTTTGGGGGTTTTAATGAATACTCATATTGACATCACCCTCGTACAGTTGAAGAGTTACAGATCGACACTCAGCATACACTACATGGCGCATCAAATGAGACATTAAAAAAGTGTTTGATAATGTGATTCACCATGTACACCTATGTACAGACCATAATGGCCAATATGTAACAGCTTTTTAATTCACTAGTAATCATGCATTCTCCATGAGTTTTGTTCCTTTTTGAACAGTATGTATTACAGAAACTCTGAAGTTCCCCATTTAATGATGTGTATACTCCCATTCACTTTTGTCAGTTCATTGAGTACTGGTACGTTAGTGTAAAGGAAATGTACCTATCTGTTGTTTGGTAATTGTAAGTTTATATTTCTTGTGTTATCGGCTGCAGTGATCCACTATTTCTGTAGCAAAATATCGGGCAAGTAACTTCGGAGTAGTTCAGGAAAGTGCCTGGTGGTAGGCATTCACAATAGACATGTTGACCTTGTGTGTGGTTTGTCTTGTTGGCCATACAGAGTGCTCAGTATCATGTCGTAACAGCTGTTCAGGCAAGTGAGAGGACAGATGAGAGTTAATCATGGTTACTGGATCAGCAGTAAGGCTGGTATTTGGCAAAATTTCTATGAGACAGTATTAAATTTGTATGTAGTGTGTAAATCAGGAGCAAGATGTCCTGTTAATTGATTAGTGGCCAAGAGGTGAAGAACAGTAAGTGCTGCCTCTGAGTAAACTTGGAAGATTGTTTGAGGTCACTTGTTCTAGCCTGTGGGTGGAATGGTTGTACCATGAACAATACTGAACATTTTAATTTTGTAACTGTATAAACTAATAACGCCTGGTAAAGTTTTATTTATTTCATACGTTATTATGTCCGAGGGGATTAGGAATTTTAGACCACTTGCACAAAGGGGGAAAAAACCAAATTCGGGGTCAAATACTAATATAGCTAACGCCATTACTCCATGTACTTATTCAACATTCAGCCTGCTTGCGTCGAACGCGGTGCCCGATCACGAGCATTTCCATTATAGAGCGCAGACGCATACACATAATTTCTATGACGACCGGTAGATGGTAGTGCCGAGGTTTCCATCACCAGTGAAGCTTGGTTCTATTCCTCGTTCCTTGGTGTGTGTGAAGCTGGTTGTCGTTTGGTGGTGCAAATGTGTTGAGTGTGATCTTCTTGGGTGTGTGTGTTAATGTGATAGTGCAAAGATGGATATAATTCAGCGTTCTTCTTCTTGAATATGCTCGTTCATCATTAGGTATGTGATAGTAGTAGATGTATCCAGTGTTTATATGAATGACACCTTACCGTCTGAATGGTGTCCCACTTGCGTTTTTGTGTATTTTGAAACGGCGTCTGGTGCGTACTACCTGTGTATGCATACACAGTCTGTGGGTTCACTGTACCTAGGGTTACCGAAACGTGTCTGTTGTTACTTCCAATGCTGTTATTATAAAGAAAGTGTAATTAACGGGAAATTTATGAAACTGGTAACTGTGCCACGAGTCGGACATATAAAGCAGGTTAACTTCAAATCTCCCGGGCATGTTGATGAAACTTGGGTGATATATTTACATAGTGGATTTTTATCAGTCAAAGGTAGGATTTCGTACGAGGTTGCAAAGTCGGCGGGATTTTTGTTAGAAAAAACTCTCTTAGTAACCACTAATTACATCCAGAAAGTGGATGTATTGTGTGGATTCCAATGTACAAGCTGGTTTGTGTCCTTACCTCCATGGAAACATGTCAAATTAAAACAGTATAAACTGTGTCATAGAACCACAATTTACTGTATACATTTGAGCCTATGACAACAAAGTCATACAAATCATGCTGTAAAACTACACTGTGGACTTTTGAACTTCAGGCCACATGTAATTCCCTTTTCAAGATTGAAGTTTGATAGCAGTGGAATGACTAGGTAGTAGATGCTGTGTGGTTTACTGTTGAAGTTTAAAATAATTTGTATTACTAGCAGCATAGCAGTACATAAAAATTCGTGGGGCCGAAATTAGAATTTTCAGTAGTGGTCTATGTGTGTGTGGCCATGAACGTTAGTATATAAAAACAGCGCCTCATATAAGAGTCTGCAGTTTCAGAATGTTTATCTGTTACTCACCAGATTACCCTCAGCAAGACCCAGTTTGAAGTTGGCAGGCGATGCTGAAGTGCACTGAATTATGCCTACCTAATAAAAAGGAATCTTCTGATTCTGAGTGACATTTTCTGAAAGAATTTACTATTTATTAAGTGCTGTGTATGCATGTGTGTGGAGTTTCTGATGTTTCACTGTTGACTGATTTTTGGTTTATTTAAACAGTTTTTCAGGTGTGTATGTACATCAAGTTGAGTAGTATGTCATGTTGTCCGTAATGAATTGGAAATTATTTGGGTTATATTGAGAGGCTGAGGAAAGTTGCAAAAATTTCAATCAGGTTAGCTAGAGTCTGGGCCACTATTCAACCTGAGACCTCCCAAACAAGAATCAGGAGTGCTGCTGCTAAACCACTTCAATAAAACTGAGGGACAACATACCAAATAAGACAGTGAAATAGGGAAAGTCACTATTCATGACAGCTGTTGTCTTAGTATTTGTTTCTGTCATGCATTAAAGGAGCCAACGTCAGTTCTGTATGTTGAGGTCTAGCAATGGGGCTGATGTTAGAAGGATATTTTAGGCTGATTGAATTAATGTGGTTTTGGATGGCACAAGGCTTGTGAAGGAAGGAAGGAACATTCTGAGAAACTCTCTGAAAGGAAGTCTCTTGGGAAACCACTGTTTGGGTGAAAGATAACATAATGAACATGCATCAATGGAGTACACGTATTTGATGCATCCTCTTTTATTTTGCATTCCTCACAAAACTTGGTGTCAATTTATTAGGGATGAAAATCTTCTGTTGCATATTTTGTTAACTAATCACCACACTGAAAATGTTTTAAATGGAAATCATGATTCTTGATGAGATTTGTCCAGTTGCATTTAGTACTGCTTTCTTTTTTTAGGTTTTTATGTGAAGTCTTATGACAAACAATTTGGGCTTCTTCTAAAGTAGGAATTATACAGGGTCTTTCTTTTACCTCCCAACTGAACAGGCAGCTTTACTGTGTAGAATGCCTGCATCCACAGGGGTGTCCTATGACATATGCAGTGCTCAGGACTGTGATAAAAGAAACTCATTGTAATTTACCAGTACACTGTAAGTTTAAATTTGCTTGAAAAGTTTCAGGCTGGGATCCCGCCCCACCGCAATTTAAAATTTATTTAAAATTCATGTAGTTTTATAGGTGTAACAATGAAATCGGCAGCCAGATGGACAAGCATTGTGGCTTCCTGTTATGCATTTATTTTACACCCTTTGCCCAAACAATCCTAAAAGTGGGGTACTTAAGTATCTAGTGGCTTGCTTGTCTGGATTGGGTTGCACTGTCACAGTCACAGTTGTGCTAGATTGAGGATCCTATTATACTTGTCGGGAGCTGGGTTCGTTCCATCAGTGACTGACTACAGATAAGGTGGTGGTGGTGGTGGTAGTAGTGGTAATAGTAGTAGTAGTAGTAGTAGTAGTAGTAGTAGTGTTACTTTAACCCTTTAAAGCCAAGCGGTTACTTTATGTCCCATTGGGTGTAACATTAAACAATTATATGTTCTGCCCACACAGTGTATTGTGTGTTTTGTATGAATCTCAAAACAAACAGTCGCTTCTACCTTTTACAGCATTAACTGATTGGTTTTTATCATCGAGATGGAAAGTGTTTACTGCGCGGTACGCACAGGATCCTTATACAAAACAGAGTACGTTTCATCCTTAAAGGGTTAAGTCGCTCCGTGAAACCCGCTAGGCATTTCGTACGCTGTTGCTCTTAGGCGACTACGTGGTAAGGTGAAATAGTTTTCAGCCTGCCCACGAGATGACACTATTGCTTCTAGCATGAACTTGTGCTGCTAGATGTGGATAAGTCATTTCCTGTTTGGAATAAGGATGTTGCACGTGTGATTGTTGAGTAATGTCGTGTTAAGTGCACATGTGTTTTGTTCTGTTTGCGATGTTGGTCTATGTAGATGGTGGCAGACTTGAAAGAATAGCGCCTGTGAATCAAATTTTGCTTTAAAGCTGGGAAATACGTACCGCTACAGAAACTTTTGAAGTGTTGGAAGTAGCGCTTGCAGAATAGACAGTCGGAAGACCACAAGCTTAAAGTTGTTTTCCAAGTTCAGAAGCAGTGTGACATGTTGAAGGTGCTAAACTCTTGGGGCATACAACGACAAGCAAAACAGATGAATATGTGGGTCGCGTGAGGGAACTTGCCCGCGAAAACAGGAATCGGTGCCTGTGAAATTGTGTCACTGGAACAGGCCATCATCTTCCCGTCGTCATTAACCCCCATCTCCCCACCAAAGACAAGGACAAATCCGCGTAAATGTGAAGAGAATTTCTCCCCCTCTTTTTTTTTTTTTTTTTGGCATTTACAGACTTGTGCATCTGAATGTGTTCCACACGGACAAACTGCAAACCAGCATAACTGAATTGACAACTTATCGGGAAATGACGTGAAAAGCGGGATTCAGGGGATTGATTTTTCGATCATGACAACGCACCTCCTCATTCTGCTTTGTCTGTGCATAAATTTCGGGCTCAAAACAAAATGCGTGGCATTCCACACTGTCTCTGCTCGTTACATGTAGCGTCGTGTAACTCCTTTAGGGAACGAGATCTAATGATATCATCATGATTGAATCAAAGTCACGTGACGCATTTGCCGAATTCCACACAATGGGTTTCACGAATGCTTCTAACTGTGGCCGGATCTCCGGGCTCGCAACTTGAAGTCGCAAGGAGAATACTTGGAAGGGGACGAATTTACTCCGGAATATATTTGATCACACCAAGTGTAAAACGGATGTCTACGAGGAATGATGGAAAAGGAGTAAGTAATCCAGCAAATGCCAGGTTGGTCTGTAGTAGCAAACAGTTGCGGTATTCGCCGTCATGTAGTGAAGAATGATCTCGTAGTGCTTCATAACTCGGCATTCAGCTGTTGTTGTTTAACCTTTTAAAGCCTAGCGGTAACTTTACGTACCACCAGGTTTAACATTAACAAATTCTACGTGGTGCCCACATTGCGTTTATGTGTTTTGTACGGATCTCAGAACAAACAGCAACTTTTGCCTTATAAAACATTAAGTGACCGGTTTTTATAACCGAGGTGGAGAGTGTTTACAGCGCGGTACGCACTAAGTCCTTATACAAAACAGATACGCTTCGTCTTTAAAGGGTTAAAGTACGGCAGGCAAGCGTGTAAAATATCAGTAACAGACATGGATAAGACCATAGCATGTTTCTCTGTACTCACATCGTGCGTCGCTTAGTACGGTACGCAGAATGAAGTACTGACAATTTGTACGAAATATCAAAGTCGTTTTTTGGCCTTCCCTTTAGCTTGGGACCGAGGACCACCGCCCGTCTGGATCTCCCCCTAAGCCAGCTCTGATAACAGCTCACATAACAATTCCTATACATTTGAGAAGAAATAGCAGAATAGATTAGGCAATACTGTCATTAACTTCTGTTCAACGTTCCATCTCCTATCTAAATTCCGTTAAGTTTAAGCTATTTAAAACCAGAATTTAGCCTCGGATTCCATTTCGTGGGATATGACGCAGCATTATTGTATCCCGGAAGAATGGAATTCTCAGCTGCGCCGCTGTGAAAACCTGAGAACTGATCTAATTTAACTAGTTTTGTAGTAGCGTGAAACATGGCGCCTCACGTTAAGAAAAGAACCTTGAGTGAGGGTCATAACATTATGGTTTTCTGGGTTGTAACACTGTGTGATCTGGTACGTGGTTGCCGAGTTTCTGAGGACTGCAATGTAACTCCAATTATCCGGACACTGGTTATCCGGATACCCAATTATCCGGATCGGCTTGGACCTTCACGTAACTAAACATTTTCTTACTGTAATTGTACATCTTTTTTTATGGCTTGAATTTTTTCCCGCAATTGTCAAATACGTGTAAGGTGTTGTGTATTGATGTTTCATTTGTACGCAAATAATTGTGTAGCCTAAAAATACCCGTTTGTAGACTTTTTTTTCCACTTTAAACTGCCTATGTAGCCTATTGTCAGAGAAAAATCCAATTATCCGGATTTTCTGCGTATCCGGACAGCTCGCGGTCCAAATTAATGCGTATAATTGGAGTTATACTTCTATTGTCATTTTCTGTAATGAAGACGGAGGCAGCGTTTTCGTCTGAAATGTAAATAATGACGTCATAGTTTGAGGGCCGTGACTGGCTTGGCAGACAGTAGAATTACTTCGGGATCTTATCGCGACAAAAACCACTGACGATAGGCATCGGTTCCCTGCGGTATGCGTGAAAATAAAATTGGTGCCAGGACTGAGAGTGAGTGGATCTGCACCTTCACTCGCCCTGTATGACTCTGTGGTGTGTACTGGGACACTTACCTTTACCTTACCTTTGACACTTGGAGCAAGGGTGTACAAAGCCCGGACGCCTGGTCGCCCGGGTGACTAAATTTTGTGCTTTGTCGCCCAATATTTTCTACGTAATTGTTTCAGGCCCAACCCCTTCCCTCCAGATCCAAAAATGTATGATTTCGCATGCACCGCGCAGAAAGTGGTAGACAACTGTGACGTTCACAGGTCACTCTGAAACTTGCTGGATGTCACATGTCACACAACAGGCGCTTGGAACTTGGACGTGGCTGCTATATTTGGAGTCAGGTGCATTCTCTGTGTCAAATTGTTTCATGCTTTTAAAATGTTATTGAAAGGAGGGTGTTGAGATGACTGTGGGAGAGTGTCACGGAGGTTGGTTGATGCAGGCGCGAAGGCAGCCTGCACACTGTAAGGATTAGTAACGGACAGGCGATTTTTGTGGTCCAAATTTTACCTTTCACATTTTCCCGTTTTCCGTCGCTGTCTCTGTCAGTCTGCTTTAAAGCCTGTTCACTCGTCTGTGGCAGTCAGGCTGCTGTGAACGCTTGCATAAGCTTCAGGTTAAGAAAGTACCACTTGTCTCCTATAAGATGTGAGACTTCGCATTCTTTGAAACTTTTTGTCGTACCAAACAGATTGCGCAATGTGCGCTCACCAGTTCTGTGTGACAAATCTAGCGCCCTCGATCCATGTTTTTCAGCAATATTGGGAACAAACTCACGGCGAAACGTGTATTGGGCGTAAAATGCGAGATTCTATTTTCTCTACAACTTTTTCTCCGTGGGCCGGGGTAGCTCTGTTGGTACAGCAACTCACTACAGGCTGGACGGCGGGGGATCGAATCCTGGTGGGGGCGACATTTTCTGCGCCCGTCCAGACCGACCCTGGGGCCCACCCAGCCTCCTGTGCAGTGGGTACCGGGTCGTTCTCGTGGGGGTAAAGCGGCCGGGGCGTGGCGTTAACTATCCACCCCCATCTGACGCCGAAGTTAAAGAGTGGAGCCATACCTCTACTCCCCCCTCTTTGCCATCGTGGCAGGTATAGCGTGAACTTTACCTTTTTCCCTCCCCTACAAATTTTGTTGCAGTTACTTTTTGTTTCGATAAATATGGACCCACTGCTGGCCAAGGCAATCAAGCGTGCCTGTATTACACTGCATTGCAGTAAGGTAGGCTCAAGTGACGTAAAGGTAAAGTTGTTTCTGTGCTTGTCTTAACATGCATGGAGGGTTATGAGGGAGGTAAGTTACAGCTCCGAACGTCTTAACCTCTGCGGTGAGTGAAGGTCCCGGCAACTGTACCTCGATGGAAGAGCCGCCGCTATTCAGTGGAATGGATGTTGGATTGGCCGCGCAGCCGTTCTGGTCGTGACGGCGAGGAGGACAGATCGCTGTCCCTGCCTGCGATGAGACCCGATCGTGCAGCCTGTAACATAGTCGCTATTTTAACTTTTTAAGACCCACTCATTGCTTGTGTACCTTCTGGATTGGCATTCAAAAATTCTGCAGAGTGTATATGTGGATATCAGAAGCAACAGCGACTGTTTCGTTATGCTGAATTAACTGATTGGTTTTTATAACCGAGACGGTATGTGTTTTCTGCGCGGTACGAGCTTAGCATCTAAATACAATGCAGGTTAGTTTTCGTCTTTAAAGGCTTAACTGAACTATTCTTGCTGCCTACATAGACGTGTAAATTATTTTTCGTTGTGTTAGCCTGTACGCACCGCGTCGGGAAGTCTTTCAGATTAGTCTCTCTCAGCGACAAATAGTGCGTATCTCCCACGCACAGTAGCCACATGCCCGTCACATGACGGGCGTATATGATATTCTTGCTCGCCCTACCCTGCGTCCTCCGTCCAGCATTTCAGGCGCCTTCGCGTCAGTCGCGAAAAACGTCCATTGGCGTCGTCATGTCCGTCCGTATGTCTGTCCGAATGTAACAGCGCATGATGTTTGATGTTGGGGACTTTATGAAAATCTGTGGAGAAACTCCAGATGTGGTTAAAATCGTACATTCGTATTGTTCACAGCAGTGCCAAATATTACGTAGCTCGAGAACAGTGCGAAGGGAAGTCGTTGTTGTATTTCCGTGGCAAGACTAAACACGTTTGTATTGTTGAAAGCTACATGTACAGCAACAATACAAAGGGAACATATTGTTGCATTTTCATGGCAATAAAGGCTACGCGAACGCGCCACAATGTTACATTGTACGTACGTAGGTTATCTTCTTCTTGGTTCACGATGGTTTATTAACTCGTTAGTTATTAGGCGTTCTTTACGTGGCATCCAGCTGTTAGGCTAGCTGAGGAGGTATAAACAATACGCGAACGTGCTACGGTGTTACGTTATACGCACATTGCCTGCCTTGTGTGATTTAGCAAAGCTTGTTATGTCGCTTATCCAGGGGTGCGCAGGTCGCGGAAAACTGTCTGCCGTGGCCACTCATTCTTTTACGGTGGCACCCACTAGGCCTATTTGTGCGTCCTCAGTAAGGAACTTACGTCATATCACCCTTCTGGCCCCTAGAATTCGGAGTTGGCTCGAAGATTTCTGGCAAATCTGTGCACTTCTGGCTTTGCACTAGGTGGGGATATATTGGAACAGATAACGAAACAAAATGAAACTTATCTCGAAATTTTGAGCGTCACAACCTCGTAACGCTTTGAAGGCTGAACAAAAAACGACGAACAGAAAATACTTTTCTGTTCGTCGTTTCCCGAAATCCGAAACAGCGTTTTTTTGTTCGAAGGTTTCCAGGCTTCGTCCGCTTTTCCTTCTGTTAAAAATGATGCTAAGGTGAAGATCAACGAATGCACAAAGAGTTTTTTTCCGTCAATTATAACACACTCCTACATGTTTCGACTCTGCTGGGTCATCTTCAGGGAGAAACTTTCCGTTGTCGTTACACTAGGTTGCACTATACAGTTAAGCGAGAATGTGCTGTTGACTGTGCACTGCGCCGTTTGTGGAGGCGTGAACTCTTTGTAGTCTCGGCTTAAGCCGAGACTACAAAGATGACTGAAGATGACCCAGCAGGGTCGAAACATGTAGGAGTGTGTTATAATTGACGGGAAAAAACTCTTTGTGCATTCGTTGGTGTTTAAAGTGTTTTTGTATAATATAGTGCACGGACATGGAACACATTAAAGTGAAGATGTTTGTGGAGCGTTGGTGGACGGACGGTCTTAACAGGGGAAAACTGAAGTACTGGCAGAAAAACTTGTTGCAGTGCCCCTTTGTCAACCACAAATCTCGCAGACGAGTATCGACCTGAGCCATGGCATGGCCACTGAAGACTCAAATTCATGCACCTTATGCGTTAAATTTCCGTTCATGCCTCACAGAGAACACAGCTTTTAGCCATTACGAAGTCCCGTCGGCGATTGCTGTGTGAGGCAGTAGTAGCCGCTTGTTGTTAAGCTCATGCGGAACGCGCTAGTGCATTGTGTGTACAGCGTGCAGAGCCTTTAGTATTAAACCTGGTGGTGCACTGGGCTTTAAACGGTTCATCGGAATCCTTAACCTACTTCGGCAGACAACACGCGAATGGTGTGAGAGGACCTTGCCGCTGAGTTTAGTGTGCGTTACGTGTGTTAAATGCGAACACTAATTGTGTAGCCGATCCCAGTGGCCGTGCTGTCTAAGGCGCGGGCCTTCGGCCGAGCGCTTGCTGGGATCGTGGGTTCGAGTCCCGCCGGGGGCATGGATGTTTGTCTCTTGTACAGTGTTTGTGTTGTCAGGTAGAGGTCTCTGCGACGGGCCGATCCCTCGTCCAGAGGAGTCCTACCGACTGTGGTGTGTGTCTGATTGTGATCAAGTGAAAGTAAAAACCACCTCGACACCTGCTGTGGGTAGGTAGAAGAGGTAAGGACTACGAAACGAAACGAAACTGATAGTGTAAAATGGCTGGCGGTTGTTGGTAGTGTAAATACTGAGCTAGGAAGCGAGATCTTCCCGACAGCCGTCGGGCCTCAGATTCCCAGGGAGACGGTGCAGCGGTTAATAACGTTTAATCTGGGGCAGATGATAGACTGTCTACCTCCCCCCTGTAACGTCATTATACACTGCCACTCTTCCTGTCGTGCATGAAGTAGCATCGTGCTTGTTAGAGCCGAAGTGTTGCCATGTTACCAGATGTGGCAACGTATGTGTAGACAGGAAGGATTTGTGGTTTTTTGTTCCGGTTTCGCCCTTTATGTCATCGGGGAAGCTGATCACACTGTTAGCCTCACGCTGACGTTGAAAAATAGTGCCTGCCCTCGCGGATCACAGAACGTTCCGTAGTTTGGTAGTGCTTAATTCCAGTATCGTTCAGGCACATTAATTGTGAACTGGGCAGCTTAGTGGCAACTTGGCGACGTACTGTATGGCTTCGATTGCTTGTGATAGAGGTTATTTTTCTCTTCCCTACCGCTCCGGCTGTGGGACCCACAGAGTCCCCTGTCCACAGGGTACCCGAGACTCTGCCATCAGGGGTAGAACGATCGGGGCGTGCAGCTAGCCACTTGGCACCGTGTAGTCCCTATGATTAAGAAAGACTGGAGATGCATATCCACACCCCTTATGTTATTCCTCTCATTATATCTATTTAAGCACAGGTCTTGCTTGTCACTGTAGGCGCGCACTGTTCGGAACTCCTTTCTGTAGAACTGCTGCGTGTTATCTTCCAGGCTTCCATGAGATTTTCTAACCAAACCTTTCTATACTCTTCGCTTTCCCCCATGCTTAATGCGTTTCCTTGCGTTTTAGACTGCTGCTTGTTGAAGTGTACAAGTTTCTATATGGTTTTATTCTTTGTTACTTACGTGTCTTTACGTTGAAATATTCTCTTTATCATTTTTTTTCTGCAGCACTTCCAGTTTTGTTGTTCTGTCAGTAGTGAAGGTCATGACGACAGATGACACTAACACATATTTAATTTTCGGGTTATTATGAGGAAAGTAGAAAGACGTGGCAAATGGTGCAGGGAATGTAGCCTGCATTATAGATTAAAATATTTTATAACTGTGCAGTTTGTTGAGATTCTTGTTGGTTTCAAAGATAGGTAAACGCCACATTCTGCCTTCGGGCGCCCTCATACTGGATTCCGTGACCTAAAATCCCTCGTTGCGCATGTCCTTTTTACGTGTTTTTAAGAACATGAAGCTGCCTACTCATGCCCGTTTAGTATTCAGGCTTAGAATGCGTGGAGTCTTGTATTCATTGAATTCTACTTAGGTACAAGGTCAACCTTTCTGTTGTGTGGGTTTGTTAAGATGAAAACTAGTGAAGTGCTGCGATCTTTGCGAGGTCTGTAAGGGTGGAACTGAATGTAGCTTGAGGAACGTTGTCAGAATTGCTGGAAACAGACTGTTGTGGGTAATGGGCCACCAGGTGAGGAGCGTGTGGCTGTCGTCTGCATGACGTTCACGAGATGGGCGCCCGACCGTTCAAGGACAATAGTGATCCCTAGAGAGGTGATGTTTATACGAAAATGTCGGATTACTGCCTTCATAGATGTACCCGACTTTGCAAAACGGCTTGTAGGTTTTGTTTCTGTAAGTAGGTTAGAATGAAACAAAGGATAGTTTGACCTTTCACTCAGACGTTCTGTGAGTGATAGGAGAGTTCCAGCTCTCGGGGTGTGCAGTGACAAATATTCGCATTTTCTGGGTGGTTTGTTTTGGGAATGAAATCATTGTAACAAAGCAGATAAGATGGTTGGGGATGGCCTCTTGTTGCTGCCTCGAGGTGCAGTCAGGTGCAGTCGGAGTTGGGTGCAGGTGTATGCCCTCTGCACTGAGGAGTGTTTTGTGTTGGGTACCGACGTTGCTCACTAGTGGTGTGCTGGTGTTGCCTTCGCCCGGTGTTGCACCTTCCGCGAGTTGGTGATTGGTAGTAACTACTAACAGAGAAACATGGAGAGGGACTAGGTGAAGAGAGCGGCAGATTCTGGCCTGAACGAACTGTATGTGCGGCACGTGTGTAGAATATTTGGACAACTGGGCGAGACCTGTGGAAAAGTTCGCTTGTTTCACGTGTTTCGCAGTGAGCCACCGATGATGTAAGCAATTCCTGATAAGCAGTGGAGGGCCAGCCAGTTTGCTAGCACGTTGCAGATGGACCAGATATTTTGAAAACTCAAAAAATGGCGCGTGCCATTCCGAATTGTTGAATATTTCACAGTTTGCCGGTCCTCTCAACGCAACACTGGAGCGAGCTGTGAACCAAGCAAACCCAGTGGACACATGAGAGCAGCATGTTGAATGCTGACTCGCTCATGTGGCTGTTATTGCTACAGTAAAATTTCAAAGCAATTTCTTATACAGATTGCCGTACCTTCCTGAATAGCAATGTACAACTGCTAAACAAAGTCCGGGCTAAAGAGAGGTCAAGAGAAGGAAAACGAGTAGAGAACTGACGACAGATTATGTCTGTGTACCGTATGCACTGTCTGTGTACTGTATGCACTGTCTGTGCACTGTATGCATTGTCTGTGTAATGTCTGCACTGTCTGTGTACTGTATGCGCTGTCTGTGTACTGTATGCACTGTCTGTGTACTGTATGCACTGTCTGTGTACCGTATGCACTGTCTTTATACTGTATGCGCTGTCTGTGTACTATATGCGCTGTCTTTATACTGTATGCACTGTCTGTGTACTGTATGCGCTGTCTGTGTACTGTATGCGCTGTCTTTATACTGTATGCGCTGTCTGTGTACTGTATGCGCTGTCTGTGTAATGTATGCGCTGTCTGTGTACTGTATGCACTGTATGTGTACCGTATGCACTGTATGTGTACCGTATGCACTGTCTGTGTACTGTATGCACTGTCTGTATACTGTATGCACTGTCTGAGTACTGTATGCACTGTCTTTATACTGTATGCACTTATTTATACTGTATGCGCTGTCTGTGTAATGTATGCGCTGTCTGTGTACTGTATGCGCTGTATTTATACTGTATGCGCTGTCTGTGTACTGTATGCACTGTCTTTATACTGTATGCGCTGTCTGTACTGTATGCGCTGTCTGTGTACTGTATGCGCTGTCTTTGTACTGTATGCGCTGTCTGTGTACTGTATGCGCTGTCTTTATACTGTATGCGCTGTGTGTGTACTGTATGCGCTGTCTGTGTAATGTATGCGCTGTCTGTACTGTATGCACTGTATGTGTACTGTATGCACTGTATGTATACTGTATGCATTGTGTACTGTATGCACTGTATGTGTACTGTATGCACTGTATGTGTACTGTATGCACTGTATGTGTACTGTATGCACTGTCTGTGTACCGTATGCACTGTATGTGTACTGTATGCTCTGTATGTGTACTGTATGCAATGTCTGTGTACTGTATGCACTGTATGTGTACTGTATGCATTGTCTGTGTACTGTATGCACTGTCTGTGTACTGTATGCACTGTATGTGTACTGTATGCATTGTATGTGTACTGTATGCACTGTATGTGTACTGTATGCACTGTATGTGTACCGTATGCACTGTATGTGTACTGTATGCACTGTCTGTGTACTGTATGCACTGTCTGTGTACTGTATGCACTGTATGTGTACTGTATGCACTGTATGTGTACTGTATGCACTGTCTGTGTACCGTATGCACTGTATGTGTACTGTATGCTCTGTATGTGTACTGTATGCAATGTCTGTGTACTGTATGCACTGTATGTGTACTGTATGCATTGTCTGTGTACTGTATGCACTGTCTGTGTACTGTATGCACTGTATGTGTACTGTATGCACTGTCTGTGTACTGTATGCACTGTATGTGTACTGTATGCATTGTATGTGTGCTGTATGCACTGTATGTGTGCTGTATGCACTGTCTGTATACTGTATGCACTGTATGTGTACTGTATGCACTGTCGGTGTACTGTATGCATTGTCCGTGTACTTTATGCACTGTATGTGTACTGTATGCACTGTATGTGTACTGTATACAAATGTGAACGATTTTTGTTTTTAATTTTCTTTTCTTCGAAACGACGTTGTTTTTTAAGAAAGCTGTGACTGTTTGTTGTATGTCCGTTGTTTAAACACCCAGTTTCGATTATACGCCCTCTTTGTTGTGGTCAGTAAGTGAGAAAGTCCCATTGTCTTGTGGTGGACGTATGGTTACCCTAGCGTGTGTAGCCTGTAGCAGCTGTTGGCATTCGAAGTGGTAGCTGTTAAGGCAGACGGGTGAGACGATGTGTGTGTGGGTAGTTGCGTTGACTCAGCTTTAGTTATGTTGGAGTTTTTGATGGCAGTGTCTGTGAACGCTGCTCTTGGTCGGGCTGGAATGTGACGCCTTGCCGATGTATCAGACGAACATGCTGCCGCCTCCATCTTCAGGCAGCTGCAGTGCTTGAGATGATTTAGCATGAAGCTGCAGTGTAAATTACAGAAACCTGTATGAGTTACAGTTTAAACATCTCCAGTCGTAAATAACACTTCCATATTTTATCTGCCTACTACAGTTCTTTAAGCACAAAAGTCTAGCTACGCTAAAGATGGAGGTGGCAGGTTCCCCGAAACATTGACACCGGTTTACCAAACTGCACTGCGTCACATCCGAGAAGATGGTATCTTTAGCCATTTAGTCGTTGACATCAGTTATTTCTGCTGGTGAATGATTTTCTGTTTAAAGAAGCGTGGAAGCAGACAGGCAGTAAGGAGCACTCCGAACGACAGTTACAGCGCTGTGCCCACCCTTCAGGCTTGGATGGCGTTTAGGCATGGCAGCTCTTGCAAGCTAGGCGCGCGAAGCTAAATTGTAGCATAGTTTTCACAGCTTACGTAAGTCAGCAAAAGAGAAAATTTTCCCTCATACCAGAACGACATTAGCTTCAGAATTAGTAGTCTTACGTCTCTTGGGCCCTTCTTTCACTCGCACTGTCACTTGCCGGAAATCACAGCGTTACATTCGCAGTTTTATTTGGAGTTGCGATATTAACTTTGCGTATTTTATGTAGACCTGTCTTCGAGGATTGAACCTAGTCATGTTCGTGGGCAATCAAGGACGGCCGTGCTAATGGTATTGAGACTGTGGTAATGTTTCTAGAATTTGGCTCTATTCCAGCGAAGAGTGACCAGGGACAGTCTGTAGCTGTACGTGCTGTTCTCTTATTATTGATACCAGACAATTCATTTTTGTGGCGTAAATTTATTTTGTGTAAAAACCCTGGTAATAGTGTGCACGTAAGTTAATTGGAAGGAGTTTGGGCGTAGGATGTGCAAGTACGAGTAGTGCGTGTTCCCGGGTTTTTCTGATATAGGTGCCAGTCCACGAGCCAGTGTTAGCGAGCGCTTGGGGGGTTCTGGCGTGATAAATGTTCTTTCGAGCTTGTTGCGGGAAGTTTTAGAAAACAGACGTCTTGACTGGTTCACCGGCTGAAGAAGATTTTTCACCATTTACTTGTTTTTGCATTTCCAACTCAGGCCCAGGAATGGTCGTAGTCATTCCAGCAGCCTCGGCGTCCGTAACGATTTTATTTCTGGATTTGCCCCATTCGGTATTTTCGTAACATGTGACACGTGAGGGTCGCGTGCCCGTGTGTTGGTTGAACCTGTTTATCAACGCTGTTTAGAAATATACGCGGATCAGGTACGTAAATTCCCATTTTTTAGCCAACTTTTCTTCCTCTGAAGGAGAAAGAGCAGGCTAATGACAGCATTATGCTGCGAGTCCCTATTTTTCAACTTACGCCTTTCGAGCAGACCCTAGCGTCTCGTTTTTTAGCTGCTTACAATTAGTAATAAGGGAGCCGGGATACCGCGTCGGCGTAGTGTTTAGATTGTGTGCTGAATGGCGGAGGAGTCCGTTTCCCGGCAGGGCAGGAGACATCTCGCTGCTCTGTGTGCGCCCGCATCGGTTCAAGGGCCCACCCGGCCTCCTACTCTGTGGGTGCCGGGGTAAAGCGGCCGAGGCGTGAAGCTGACTGCTCGGCTTCAGCTGATGGTGATGTTGAGAATGCCTGGAGCTTTACCTCCACTCTACCTTATGCCTTTATTGCGTGCGCGGGAGCAGCTTTATAATCAGTAGTAAGAATGTGGCGGTCGCGTCAGCCTGTGACGTGAGAAGGAGCGGTGCGAACTGTGCATCTCCGCAGAAAAGCCAAAGAATATATGGGCAAACCATAACCAGTTTTATCCTGCTTGGTGAAAATAAAAGTAGAATGTAGCGCCGTTGCTAGGATGGGGAGGAACACAAATTGTTAATTGTAGATTTTTCTGCGTGGTTATTTCTTTTTTATTAAAATACCGGCCACCAGATGGGTTCTTCGTGAGTAAGCAATTTGTTGTACTGCGTGTTGAGGGAAGGTCAGGAACAGAGAATGTTAAGTAAATAACAGAGAGTGAGGGAACGTTAGCATAGCGCAGTGCGCGTGTGCGTAACATCTTGGTAATCGCTAAACGGATTTTCATAACATTTTATGTTGGGGAATCATACGAAAAATTTCTCCGCCATTTCAGTTTTGCTTAAGATGGGACAAAGTGAACAGACGCAACTCGCTGAATATCTGCTGAAGTGAAAAACGTCTCGTACAGAGTTGCAGAGTAGAATGACGCACTTTGTAAGTTCTACGTATTTTCTGTCCATTTTACGGTTTTCGAGGTCCTGCAGGCGAAGGGACTGTGTGTGCGTGCGTGTGCGTGTGCAAAGTTGTGTGTGAAACGGTTCACAAATGTTTCCGAACGTGGGGTTATTTCCGTGTCTTCAGCTTTAGGCCAAGGGTTGATCGTCATCATCCTACGCGAGAAGCAAAGTCTCCATTGCGTTTAGGCTGACCTGGAAAAGTTTGTTCTATTTTTGAAGGTACTAATGGTGTACTGTAGTACGATTCTGTAAGACTTGTGTGTTTCGGTGTATTACGCCGTGTCGGCCGGTAACTGTTTGCCAGTCTATATGCAGGAAACTACGTCAGCGCCGTTGTGAAAACATCAGGTCTGTTAAGTTATGCTGTATAAGACACACAGACACACACTTACACACGCATATACACGCGCGCACATACATAAACACACGCGCACGCCCATCATATACACGCGTGTATATGCACACACGCATACATACAAGCGCGCGCACACACATACACACGCGCGCGCACACACATACGCATATACACACACCACATACACGCGTATATATACACACGCATACATACACACACGTTCGCACACACATACACACGCGCGCACACATATACGCGTATACACACACGCCACATACACGCATGTATATACACAAGCATGTACACTCACGCATACATACAGACATATCCGCATATATACACACGCGCGGATATATATGCACACGCGCGCATACACGCGCGCGCGCGCCCTGTAAACAGCGCGGTCCCAATTTATGCGAGGGGTGCATTCATGGCTATCTAGCGTAATTCAGAACTCGCATAACTCGAGACTAAGTTTCTCATAGGAATAGACGTGAAGTAGTGGGGATGCGTTCTCGGAGCGCGTGAATCCGCAACTGTTGTAGCTTATGTTGCTGCTGAACATACTTCTTAAGCGCATTATAGCTACATAAACAATACAAGTTGATGTACTGAGGGTCGTGTTAGTGCAGTGTGCTGCCTGAAAGCGGTACGAATATCATCATATTCCGAAGACACTGGGGGAACAGGAGAGGCAACTGGCGTCTAATTAGCACGTGCTGTTGGCCTGCTGAATTTGCTTTTTAATTTTTTAATTCGCGCTATTTCAAATATGCGTAAAATGTCACGGCATTTTATTTTAGAGACTTGTTATCTCAGTATTAATATACGGTACAACGAAGTAATTGGTAATTGTAAACAGTAACCGGTAATTACACATAATTACAAAATAAAGTGGTAAATGTGATAAATGTCATGCCAGCAATCATTTTACGGGTTATTATGAAAAACTTCCAACATCTGTTGTTAAGTGTAATAAAAACACGTTTTTCGTGATATTTATGTATATAATCACCGGTTTAATGTGTGTGTGTGTGTGTGTGTGTGTGTGTGTGTGTGTGTGTGTGTGTCATCGGCGCAGATAAAGCCGCGTGGCTCAGGGGTCTCTAAACGTACAGAATACCAAAACTTGTTGTCGGTGCTTTCGGGCTGGATTCCTTCCTTCTAACAGAAGGCAGCCTTATGGCAGGCCATTTTGAATTATTTTCTGGGAAGAAAAGCGGAACGAAAATTTGGCCTGTGATATGTGCAGGCGTCGTTAAAATTGGCCAGTAGGTGTGCTGCTTTCCGTGTAGGAGCGTGCTGTGTGAATGACTGGCAGACCTGGTTCCCTGTTGACTATTTTAGATAAAATTCATACTGGATCTCTGTTACGAGGTCTTGGGGGGGGGGGGGGAGGGCATGTCTACTCTGGTGGTATATTTGCATATCTGTGCGTACACATATTCATTGTATCTTTCGTTCGGTAACGTGTTCCAGAAGGCAGTTCCTACGCAAGATGTGACCAACCCAGTTAGCCTTCCTTCTTTTTTTTTGTATATAGGATATTCCTTTCCTCCTTGGCTTTGTGTCATACTTCATTTTTCATGTGATAGGTCCAGCCGATCTCCATCCGTCCGCAGCACCACGTTTCAAAACCCTCCTGCTACCGTATTTCCGATGTGTCTCCAGTTTCAACGCCATTCAAAGCTGTACTCCAAATGTAGCACTTCACTAGTTTCTCCCTTAAATTTAAGTCCAGTTTGTTGTTGAAAAGAGCTTTGTTCTTGTTTGATGCTGCCTTTGCGATGACAATAATGGATTTAATTTCACATGCAGGTGCTGTACCATTTTTATCTTGTTACATCAGTAGTTAAGGTGTGTGTGTGTGTGTATATAATACTGTCGCAGGCCTGTGTGCGCTGTATATTGTTACATCAGTAGTTAAGGTGTGTGTGTGTGTATAATACTCCTGTCGCAGGCCTGTGTGCGCTGTATATTGTTACATCAGTAGTTAAGGTGTGTGTGTGTGTATAATACTCCTGTCGCAGGCCTGTGTGCGCTGTATATTGTTACGTCAGTAGTTAAGGTGTGTGTGTGTGTATAATACTCCTGTCGCAGGCCTGTGTGTGCTGTATATTGTTACATCAGTAGTTAAGGTGTGTGTGTGTGTATAATACTCCTGTCGCAGGCCTGTGTGCGCTGTATATTGTTACATCAGTAGTTAAGGTGTGTGTGTGTGTATAATACTCCTGTCGCAGGCCTGTGTGCGCTGTATATTGTTACATCAGTAGTTAAGGTGTGTGTGTGTGTATAATACTCCTGTCGCAGGCCTGTGTGCGCTGTATATTGTTACATCAGTAGTTAAGGTGTGTGTGTGTGTATAATACTCCTGTCGCAGGCCTGTGTGCGCTGTATATTGTTACATCAGTAGTTAAGGTGTGTGTGTGTGTATAATACTCCTGTCGCAGGCCTGTGTGCGCTGTATATTGTTACATCAGTAGTTAAGGTGTGTGTGTGTGTATAATACTCCTGTCGCAGGCCTGTGTGCGCTGTATATTGTTACATCAGTAGTTAAGGTGTGTGTGTGTGTGTATATAATACTGTCGCAGGCCTGTGTGCGCTGTATATTGTTACATCAGTAGTTAAGGTGTGTGTGTGTGTGTATAATACTCCTGTCGCAGGCCTGTGTGCGCTGTATAACGCTGCAGACTGAAGCGTTAATGGCGATTGTTTATTCGTTCGGTATGTGGGCTGCTTGTCACGCCTGGCCGCAGTATCCCTTGACACTGAGTATTTGCCTGTTTGTTCGCTGTAAGATGACAGTTATAGTACTCTTTGATTGTTTGTCCTGCCATCACGTGGTTTCAGGTGTAATGTGTTTGCTGTGTAGAAAGTGTAAATCCACAGTTAAAGTGTTTGTATTTATCAGCGTTCCACTTGAAGTTATCACTTCGATGTTATTTGTAAGAGAAGATTGAAGTATTCACGAGTTTAAATCCGAAGGCGATAAGTAACACAGCGAAGACGCCGCAGCTGTAACGCTGTGCCTACACTTCTCAACTGTTTATTTTATTCATCCTCTGTTTTCTGCAGGGAATAACGTTACGGTATGAATCAGGGCTGTGGAGTCGGAGTCGGAAGGAATGTTAGGTGCAGTCGGAGTCGGTAAAAATGTACCGACTCTGACTCCGACCTCAATCTAAAATCTTAACTAGATACTCCAACTCCAGAGCCCCGATAGCTACAGTAACCATTAGACTTATACTAAAAATAGGTTAGAAATCTAAAAAGTAGCCTGATGATTCACGTGGTGGTGGTTGTGACGTGTCTTATAGGTTTACCGTAATTACTACATATTGAGCTTTTATGAAGGAGTCGGACTCGGAGTTTTAAAAATTGAGGAGTTGGAGGTTTTGTGTACCGACTCCACAGCCCCGATATGAATGCATGTGTTTCGTAACCTTTCATCTGTTGCAATGGTTTAATTACGTTTCATAATCAACTGTTTTACCGGCGTGCATTCAGTGTGCGAGAGCAGGACGGTAACACACTGGAACGCCTGATGATTTTGCACAGGCAGATTACCCCTTGATTCACTGATATGTTTGCAAGAAGACCGTCGGTGTGAAATGAATGGGACTGACTGCTGAAAACGTGTGACAATCAAATTGCTAAGTTTAACAAAGGCACACCGCAGCCAGAACACTCAATGAAGCTACGAATCGCTCCCCGTCTTCACATCGGTTTTGGGTTGTTTGAATCCTTTTTGCCGTTGTTATTCTTGGTTTATGCAACGACGGTTTTATTTGCTGAGGTTGTGTATCTTCGAATGTGGGATAATCAGTAAGTAAATTAATGGGACGGGACGTAGAAGGGAGCGCTCGTGACCTGATGGGCCGTACGTTGTATCTGCACGGAGGGACTGCAGAACACTACGGCAACAGCAGCCGGCTGTCGGACCAGACTTTGAACTCTGTACCTTCGAAATACGATGGAGTGCTAACCAGTCGACCACGACGTTCAGTAACCCTTCTTCCTACCAGGAATTCCGGCGCAGTGAGTGACCTTTAGTTGAAAAAAGTTGTAAGGATAACCGTTGGAGATGTCAAGTGTGAAGCCATAAGCTTACTATCTGAGAACAGCGCTCAGCTGACGACTTTGTTTCGTGTGTGTGAGGCCTAACGTAACAACACCATGCTGTGTGCTTGCCCCTCCTTTCAAATCTTAAACGTGTTGACCGATTTTCGCGATTTTTTGGACGGTATGGTGTCAGTGGTCACCGGAGCGTCGTAATGCCTGTATGGACGCAAGTAACAATAGCCCGAACGTGGCAGACGCCGGAACTTGTGAAGTGGCAGCGTCATTTCGTACAGAATATTGAACTGACGCATAGGAACAGGTCTTAGAAGAATTTTTTTTTAGAATGTAACATTCAGCTTCCAGTTTGATAGCAGTAGATAATACGAACATTTAAGTTAGGCATTTGAAATTTGGTATGGAGCTAAATCATAATCATATCTGCGGTTCGTTTTGAATTTTTTTGTGTGTCAACAATTAAAAATATTGCGAACTCCTTTGTAGGTGTGATTCACGTAGCTAAAAGAGAAGGCCGTATGTGGAGATGACGTCCGCCTGTCAGTGACGTCTAAACCATGTGCTGGATTTTCGTAGAGTTCGATGTAGGAGCTTATCACAAGAACTGTCAAGCTAGCGTGAATTTCTGTGAAAACTAGGCCTGTGGCAGTTATCCGTCCCTTATGGGCGTTAATTTCCACCCGTACCGCCCCTGTTCCTGAAGTGATGGTGCAGTGCGGTGTAGTCTGTTTCCACCCATACCGCCCCTGTTCCTGAAGTGATGGTGCAGTGCGGTGTAGTCTGTTTCCACATTACGCTGTTGAGTATTGCGCGTTTTGCTAAAAGCCCATACTGTACGTAAGGGTGTAAATAAACGTTTACCCATATTTTCTACATTTTTGGCCCAGACTGGATAAAATTCACAGGAGATATCCATAAAAATGTGTTGGATGATTTTCAGTTTCGTGAAAATTGGTGCAATGAAATCCGTACGTCAGTTCGGAGCCGTAAATGAATTCGTGTCCTTCAGTCTAAGGGATCTGCACGTGATGCTTCCGCGTATGTGTATTTCTGTGAAAATCGTCGCGCGAAAGGCGTATTTTTGGGGGCGTCAGTGAAATTACATTTGCACGTGTACCGTGAAACCGTATGAAATTTTGAAAATAAGGAGTGCCTTGGTAGAAATCTGTGTACTACGTCACGGAATATAACATTTTCAGTCTTCTTGTGCTGTAGACACTTGGTCTTGAGGCCCTGGAGGTTTGTACTACAATTTGCCCTGTATTTCCACTCATCAGTACTGATGCAGAAGAAAGCATGGTTTGCATAAGAAGGTAACTCAACGTCCCATATATACAAGAACCCGTTTCGTGCATTTACCTGTAGTTCACAGAAGAGTTCCACCAAAAGTGATATTGCAATTTTTTGGAAGTGTGTTGGCCCTTATTAAGTTTATTTCATGTAAGACTGTAAATGGACTTGCCACAGAATTTAATGCAATTAAATATGGGGGACAAGTGACGTTTGTCTGCTAGTTTCGGTTTTTAGCCTATTAATTCATAATGAATTCGAGTTTAATGTAAGACCGTACATGAACAGACTTTGTGTATCTCGTACCGTTTCACACATTGTGTTGAACTTCCTAACGGAAGATCTGCAGCAGCAGTTGTGACGAAGTTCGACTTGCAGGTGTGTTGGTCCACAATGAAGCCTGGTGTACGTAACGCCATATACGGACTTCTCCACGTGTCACATAAATCGTTGCACAGATTTTGTTGAAATTTGGCGTGGGCAACGTGCTCTGACATTCGTCACGTAGTTCCGATTATTGGCCATATTAATTTAATTTCGTGGCGTTTAAAGTACTGCATAGGGCTGTAAATGGACTCTTCCTTGTGGGATGTTGGAAGCTTTAATTTGCATCTTGTTACACTCTTTCTTAAATAAGTTAAAACATAAGAGAATCGCCGATAACTTTGTGCCGTGCGTTATGTGAGACACTTGCTGTCCTGCACTCGTGTTTGTGTTATGGTGTTGTGCGTAGTATTTGTACGTTTGCGCAAGGGCGGCGAGTTGTGTTCGGATTTGGACCTGCGTGCACGTGTTGCAGATACGTCATTTCCGATGTGTCTCGTTGGTGTTCATTTTTATTTAATTGTAGATACAAATCTATTATTAGAGGTTAACAGAGTTATACCGAGGCCGAGGAAATAAGTCTCATGGACTGATTCCCTGCACGTGTCCTTCGAGCAGCTAGCTGTCTGCCCATGCTGCTTGCCTCTCGTTTAGCCATTCTGTGTGCAAGAATGTTGGTGTGCCAAACGTAACGTAAATCAAAAGAACTGCACAGCACAGCTTTATTTACTATGTATATTTAGATGTTTAAGTACATAAAATGCACGCTACATGTTTCGGCTTAGATTCGGTCATCCTCGGGTGTGAACAGTAGTGAATCATTTGATGCAGGTACTTGCATGCATCGTGTGAGGTCTGACCGGTGTCAGCACAAAGTGTCCGCACAGCCAGTGTGTCTCCGCAAGTCAGTGTAAAAGGCTGGATTGCATATATTTAAGGCTTCAAGTAAATAGAATCCTTTCACGTTGACCAATAAAGACATATTAGCTATAGGCGGTTTTTTAACACTATAATTAAATTTTAGATTTAGTGAAAGGCGTAGAATTTTTTTACCAGGTTTCCGACTGGTAGCTTGTCAAGAAGGACAGTGTTGTATGGATTCTTACGAACTCTCGGCCCAGTACCTCGCCAGCCACAGATGTGTCGACAGCGAGTGAAGTGAGGAATGTCAACGTGGAGGGACACAGAATCAGAACAGTGCCGTCGTGTGCACCGTTACGCTGCATTATGCGTGTTGGGTGATATATCCGCATCTTGCGTCATCATCATCATCATCGTCATCGTCATTGTCATTATGTTAACGGTGAACCACTTGTTATGCCCGACATAATGAAAAAGTACTGGGCAAAGAACATGAATGCAGTCCGTTGTACTTGAAGTACAGTTAGGATAGTGATTAGAATGGAGGTGTGCAGTCGCTTTTCGCGTTACGTCGTGGTCGCAGTGCACTCGAGCACAGACGTGTGAGGCGATGTCGCTGCTTCAGGCCTGAGTTTCAGAGTGCAGAGCTGCAGTGTATTTCAGCTTCACGTGTGTACGTGTAGGCCTACGTTCCATTAGCACAGCGCCTTCAGTACTCTGTATGACTCGCAACCGGATTTGACTGGCAAGGTGTGCTCGAACGTGTCGTTTTCCAAATCGATTCTAAAGTATTTTTGATTTCTGGTTTGATTTGATTTCATCTGTTGCCCGTACGTCCCTTTCTGACCGACACGTCTGGTGTGTTCGGGACCCACAGACACGGCTGAAGACAGAAATATAAATTTACCGAATACGATGGTCGTGTACTAATTAGACCGCCATCGTTCGCGTAGGCGTGTGTTACGTCGAGATGTGTGTCACGGAGAAGGTGCAGCTGTGTGTAAGAGCGTTCAGACAGTGGTGCAGGTGTGTGATGCAGCCTTCGTACTGCGTAGCCTACCGATTTTTATTCGATGAATCTTCATTTATAAAATTAGGTTACTCGTATAAAGCACGTGATATTGTAAACCGGTAGCGGGCCAAAATGAAATCTGCCCGACAGCACTAATATAGACACAGTGCGAAAGATGCGCGATGCAACGTATGATAGGGCAAACACGGCCTTGTTGCACTTTGCGAAGAATGCTTGAAAACTGATTTAATTTAAGTTAAGTGTTTAACTTTTGAGTATGAAATTGAGGAAAGAATAGTTTCTTTCTTTCTTTCTTTCCTTCCTTCCTTTCTTTCTTTCTTTCTTTCTTTCTTTCTTTCTTTCTTTCTTTCTTTCTTTCTTTATTTGTCTGACCTCTTATACCTATTCACTGTAGGTGTAGGGGTTATTGTTGCACCTAACCACACTCCGTGCCACACACACACACATATATAGTAGGACTCCTCTGGCCTAGCGATCGGCCTGTCACAGAGACAAAAGAACCAGTTTTGAGACCGAATTGTTGGTACGAGGATAATATTACAGTGGACCTTAAAGGAACAGGGCATGGGATTCAGCTGGCTGAGGTTAGGGACTAGTGGCGGACTCGTGTGACGACGATTCTGGACCTAAGGAGCCCGCAGGATCTGTACTGCCCGCTCGCAGCTGAACAGAAACGCTGTTCTGCGTATTAAACTCGCAGACACTGTGACGTGGGCCAGGGTAGTGTAGTCGTTATAGAGACTCGCTACGGGCTGGACGGACCGCGGATCGAATCCCGGTGTGGGCGAGTTTTCCACACCCATCCAGACTTGCCCTGAGACCCACCCAGACTCCTGTACATTGGGTACCGGGCTTCTTTCCCGGGGGTAAAGCAGCCGGAGCGTGGCGTTGACCACCCACACCCATCGAGCGACGGGGTTGAAGAAAGAGTAGAGCTATAACTCTGCTCCTCCTCTGGGCCATCATGACCTATTCTCGGGTGAGCTTTTCTTTAGTGTACTGTGACACTAAGACAGGAAGCGAATGGAGAATACTTCCCGTATCATCGGACTCGGAGTGAATAAATGGTGTACTGGTGTAAGAACGCAAACGCATGTTTTAGGAAGACAGGTAACTTTTACAGTCACCTCCGCTGCACGTCAGTTGCCCGCCCTACGATCCCCACCCCGTCTCTCTCCAGTCTGTACGCAAAATGACCTGTGTTAGCTATTTATAGACTTCAAGAAAGCCTATGATTCAGTTAGGAGGGAGGTCTTGTATAATATTCTCATTGAGTTCGGTATCCCCATGAAACTAGTAAGGTTAATAAAAATGTGCCGAAGTGAAACGTGTAGCAGAGTTCGGGTAGGCAAACGTTTGTCTGACACGTTTCCTATTAAGAATGGCTTGAAACAAGGAGATGCTCTGTCGCCATTGCTTTTCAACTTTGCTTTAGAATATGCCATTAGGAGGGTTCAGGCAAACCAGGAGGGCTTGAAATTGAATGTTACACATCAGTTTCTGGTTTCTGCTGACGATGTTAATATATTGGGTGGAAGCATACATAGTATAAAGAAAAATGCAGAAGATTTAGTGATTGCTAGTAAGGAGATTGGTCTAGAAGTAAATGCTGAGAAAACTTAAGTACATGGTCATGTCTCGAAATCAGAATGCAGGACACAATCACAACATAATTATAGATAATAAATCCTTTGAAAGGGTGGAAGAATTCAAATATTTGGGAGCAACCCTAACGAATCGAAACTCCATTCATGAAGAAATTAAGAGCAGATTGAAGTCGGGGAATGCTTGCTATCATTCGGTGCAGAATCTTTTGTCTTCCAGGTTACTATCCAAAAACACAAAGATTAGGGTATACAGAACTATAATTTTACCTGTTGTTCTGTATGGATGTGAAACTTGGTCTCTCACACTGAGGGAGGAACAAAGACTGAGGGTGTTCGAGAATAGGGTGCTGAGGAGGATATTTGGGCCTAAGAGGGACGAGGCGACAGGGGATTGGGAAGACTACATAACGAGGAACTTAATGACCTGTACTCATCACCAAATATTATTCGGGTAATCAAATAGAGAAGACTGAGATGGGCGGGGCATGTGGCACGTATGGGGGAGGGGAGAGGTGCATACCGGATTTTGGTGGGGAGACCTGAGGGAAGGCGACCACTTGGGAGACCCAGGCGTAGATGGGAGGATAATATTAAGATGGATATTCGGGAAGTGGGATGGGGGGGCATGAACTGGATTGATCTGGCTCAGGATAGGGACAGGTGGCGGGCTCTTGTGAATGCGGTAATGAACCTTCGGGTTCCATAAAATGCGAGGAATTTCTTGACTAGCTGAGAAACTGTTAGCTTCTCAAGAAGGCCTCTGCTCCATGGAGTTAGTTAGTTATCGCCCAGCAGTATTCTTCCGCCACGTATGCTTCACTGCGCTTTCATCCCTGCCAGGAAAAACTCGGAGCGCGTTTCAAAAATGTTGTTATTTCTATTTTTTGGCTATTCTAAAAGTAAATAAGTCTAAAATAGCGTAAAATGGGGAGGGCCCGTATACCCGTACTTGCGTATTCTTAGTTATACGAACCCAAAACTGATGGACAGTGTCGTGCGTAACGTAACCTTTTAAAGCCTAGCGGCAACCTTACGTGCCACGAGGTTTAACATTCAAAAATTCTGCACGGCGGTCACATTGCGTTTGTGTGCCGTGTAGGGCTCTCCTAACAAACGGCGATTTCTGCCTTATGCAGCGTTAACAGACTGTCAATAATTGTAATGTTTACCGTCACGTTGTGCGTGATGTTTGTTTGTGAAGAATAAAGCAGCCGCAAAGCACAGCTTCATTCACTGCTTTGTATTTTAGTGTTGAAAATATATAAAATACGTAGAATCACACTACGTGTTTCGGCTATTCCTCAGCCATCTTCATATGTGTGCAGCAGGAACTAAGTACACGTGTGTGATTTCTTGTATTTTCAACACTAAAATACAAAGTAGTGAATGAAATTGTGCTTTGCGGTTGTTTTATTCTTCACGTGGTCACTGACTGGTTGTGTACGAGACGGAGAGTGTTTACTGCGAGGTGCGCTACAAAACAGGCACGTTTCGTTTTCCGAGGGTGAATGCCGACATAATGACATGACTGTAATGTATACCGGTATCTAAGCCTCTCCTGTCAGGTTATGCTGCAGCAGTGTATATGGGACGCTGTTTCTAAGTCCATCCTTCGGCCGTGCTCCATCCAGCTGTTTGATTCTGTAGCTGTTAACAGACATCAGAATGTTTTATGGATTTTCCCACGTCCTCGTTTGATCGGTATCTGTAGTGATCCCAAAGTTGTTTTTTTTCCTGCAGCTTCGTCCCATTTCCTTTGTTGAGCCCGTGTCAGACACATGTACCAGTGTTGTCACACATACCGTTTCTGTAAGGTATGAGGACCGGTCCAGCAGTTTTCGATGAGGAATATAAATTAGGAAGTTTCCCGTTGTGTGACATCCATCCGCCGCTTCCTGTCCCAGGTAGAAATATTCTCAGCTGTGCAATATAACGCGCAGAAACCAAGACGGGCGTGGCGTGCTGGATGTTTCTGTAAGCTGTTAGGTAAAGACACGAGAACGTGGATGTTTTGCCGTGAGCTTGTCCTTGAGTGGGTGCAATGAATAACAACAAAACAATGTGCGTAGAAGACGGCGAATGGTTGACAGGCATTGCGCATATTCATTACCGTGAGACAGGTTTCAGTTGTTGCAACTGTGTGGCCTTACACACCTGTCCCTCGGCCCGCCCTTGCTTAATACGTGGCGTTCAACAGCCTCGTTCGATGGCCGTGTCTTCAGTGCAGTTTTGCAGCGGGAACTGGCAGCAAATCCGGATGTTCGTCTCGCACTGATGTTGTATACATGTGGCGAAACTTGTCACTGAATATTATGGCAGTCTTGCGTCTAGATCGGCTGTGGGTCCCACATCGTCCCAGCGCTTGGCTGACGCGTGGACGTGATGCGCCTTCCGGGCATGCGGCTTGGGCACGAGATTCATCTTACCTTCTGTGGGTGTTGTTATTCATGAACCCTACGGTTTTTGCCGAGCAGTGTTCAGTCAGGAGCGAATTACCGGCAGAGGTGTATGGAATCATCCTGCTCAGCGTCGCGTCTATGAACGCCGTAAGGGAGAAGGGAGCCCTGTTCCTGGGAGTAAAGTTGGCCGGAGCTTCGAACTGGTCCAGCTGTATCCACTTGGTGTCAGGGTTCAGAATGTGTAGCATTAAGTTGGGTTGTTGACTGAGAATAAGTAATTGGGAATGTGCTAGGGAAGCAGGTAAGCAAACAAATTAGTAAAAGGGTGTGTTTGACACTGCAGGGAGAATGTCGAGCGGGTATGTGTGTATGTCTTCACGCTTTGACGGCAGCTAAATTGTACGAAATCACTGCTCCCTGAGGATGGAGACTGAGTGGGTCTCCGAAACGTCGGAGGTTTCTATACAACTGATATGGCTATCAGCCCGTAAAGATTTTGTACAGTCGAGTGGGTATGTTTGCGAACAGGACGCTGGCGTTCTGTGATGCTGGGGGGGGGGGGGGTGTGTGATAGGAGGCTGGAGAAAGTTGTATGAACAGGACGCTCAAAATTTGTACCCCTTGTCACATAAGGGGTGTCATGGACAGGGCACAGTACTTGTAGCGCGTGGCTGGCGAGGAGGTGCGTACCCAGCTGTGGCCGGAAATTGTAATATTTTGCGACTTCCGTGATTTATTTCACTGTGTATTGGAACCCAACAAAATACACTATTGAGGTAATAGAATGTGCAGCAGATAGACCTTCTAACTTTACATTATACTTCTCGTGAAATGTTTGGGCTCTGATCGGGCCATCATCATCAGGGAGATACAATTCAGGGGATTATACGCGATATATTTTTGTATATTTTCATTAGAGAGTGCAGGTCATGTATGGTTCCATGTACAGCGCTTTGTGGGACTGGTCACAGGCTGGTCAGCTGAACACGGCTCCTACGTGTGTACGTGTGTAAATATCAGTAACTGGAACTTAATTGTTAGAAAATATCAGAGTTTAAGAGGTAATTAACTTTAATATGTTCCGTGCCCGTGCATTGTATTATACGAAATAACACCAACTAATGCAACAAAAATATATATAATTTTATTCTTAAAAATCTCCTACATGTTTCGGCCCTGCTGGGCCATCTTCAGGGAGAGTAATTTTGATACGCTATGGTTGCGTTTATATAGTTAAGTTCGAATGTGCCCTGGGCATACGCGACACCTCTAACGGAGCATGAAGCCAAGGGCACATTTGAACATAACTGTATAAACGCAACCATAGCGTATCGAAACTACTCTCCCTGAAGATGGCCCAGCAGGGCCGAAACATGCAGGAGATGTTTAAGAATAAAATTATATATATTCTTTGGTGCATTAGTTGGTGTTATTATTAGGTAAGGCACTTGTTTAGCGCGTCTAATTATCGTGCCACAGTTATCATGTGTAGAACTAAATGTGTCAAACAAGCTCATTGCCTGTTAAGCTTCGTTAGCCTCTAGTAATTAAAGTTTCAATTATTGACATTCGGGCCACTGAGTGCGAGGTCACTGCGCTGCCTCAGAACGCTGGAGTCCGACTGTCCAGTGACGCAGCGTCATATTGCAGTAGATGGGATTCGTACAGAAAGTGGCGGTGCCAGTGTATCTCTTTCGTTAGATAAAGACGACTGGAGCATAAAGCAGAGCACTTGTCTTCCTTTCGATGACGTACAGCGGAGGGCTACCTCCACCTCTTCTATTGTTGTGGGCCTGTTGCAGTCGGAAGGTCCGGCATCTCTGGGGGGGGGGGGGGTGGACCCGCACCTTGCCCCGAGCGCTTTGAATTCAGGTTTTTCTTGCTGGTCTTTTGAAGACGTTCCGTTGGTCAGCTACTGACCACAACGTTTGGCAAGCGGGTTCTGTTCCCGCCGTTAGGTGACGGTATCGGATTGTGGGGCCTGCGTGTCTGCACTTAATGGAGATAAATGTTGGTTCATAGTCTGCGCTTGTGGAGTAGAGGATTACTTATGACGCGTAGCACCCTGTTCATGGAAAACACCGAGCATCACTTTGATTCTGCCGCGCGGCGAGGAGGGTGTTTCAGACAGTGTAGATGTATTGCTGCGCAGAGTGAAGCTAAGTTGGCCCCGTGCCCCCATGAAGCCATGTGGGGGTATGGAGACATATCTGTACGCCTTTTTAAGTCTCGGCGCTAGATCCAGGTGAGTGGTGGGTTCACGCCTCCATCGCCTTACTCTCTGTGAGACATTCGCCGGCACCCATTGAATAGGGGGCTGGGCACACCGCGGAGCCGGTCTAGACGGTCCGGCGAACAGGACGGTCTCGGCCCTCTCGAGAACCGAACCACTATTCCTCGGTCGTCCAGCCCGCAGCCTAATCACTGTATCGAAGTGAGTGTTACTCAGAAAAACGTATGTGGTACTCGTTGTGCTCCAGGACGGGCGGCTTCTTTCGAGTCTCATTTGGACGCCAAGATTGATATAAAGCAGGTAAAGCGATCCGTGTTCTAGGAGATTGAGGCTCCCAGATTTCAAGACAGTGGGCACATAAAGGGTGTAAAGTCAGCCTACGCACCGGCCGCCTTTACCCCCCAGGAAATATTCCTGGTACTTATTTCTGTTAGAGTCTCAGTCGACCCCGGGGCCATAGTGCGGCCGGAAAGATTATGTCAATGAAAAATTCCAGTGATGCTATCGGTAATCGAACCCGCTACCCTTCGGCTTGTAGCGCAGGGTCTCAACCAACTGCGCCACCGCGTTTCCCGGAGATTGGTGTAAGCTTACTTAACTTGCAACATTTGTGGAATTGAAGTTTTATTTAACTTACTGTCGTTATGTACTTCAGGTGTTTGATGTACCTCGCTGAGAGCGTATTAATGAATTTCGGTAGAACCCGCGCTGCGAAATACGTAGCCATTGTTCTTTCCGCATTTCGTGGGGCAAAGTCCTATTTGAACGATGCCTCGTATTCTGTTTCTGTATTTATACCATTACTTCGAGATTTATGGGAGTGTTTAGGGACGTTTCTAATTTATTTCAACACTGCAGTCAGTTGGAAATAAACGACAGTAACATCTCAGAATAGCTTATTCCGTAATCTACTCTTTCGGATTTTGAATCAGCCTCGCAGGGGCTTGGTTTGTTTCAAGCGCGTTTGGCTGCAGTGCGTGAACGTCTGTCTGCCCAGTGAACCAAAACGTCGTCGCTGTACATTAAAGATTATGAAGAAAATTAGCTTTTAGGTTACGCAGTGAAATGTGTCTGTCAAAATTAATATTGGTCCGTATTGTACAGCAAGGGCTACTGATACCGTACGTTCAGATGCTAGTCCATTTATACGTGCGTTTTAGTTAAGTGTTGGCCAGCTGCGTGGATCAGAACGCTTCGTGACAGGCTAACGTGGCTCAGCTGGTAAAGATAGCATTTTTTCATCGTTCATGGAACTGGTAGGTTAATTTCTGTGTTCGCAGAAGTCCGCTGCCGGCCGTATTCCGAGCCATGTGAATCCACTCCACACCCTTATTGTATTTCTTTGTGTGCTCATTTTAAATCTTATCCCCGCACCTGTGACTGGAACTCCCAAATATTTTGTTCTATTTAGGATTTCTAGGTGGGATTTTTATAGATTTGTTGTGTCTTTCTTGTGTGCTTTATACGCGGACAATGTAGAAATACGAAAGAGAGTTTTTGCTGTTACAGAGCCCCCAGACCGGCTGTGGGTATCGGCGACTTATCGTGAGGGTAAACCGGCTGTCGAGGCTGATCACTCACCTCCCTCTAGTTTCGAGGTTGAAATGAGTGGAACTATACGTCCACTCCCTTACGCCTTCATGGCGTGCAAAGAGACAACTTAACTTTTGTACGTATGTGGTTGTAGTAACAGGCAGTAAATGTGTCAGATTCGAGGCTCGTACAGCGGTGGCCATGAAGTTTAGTGCCGTGTGGGACGTGATATGTAGTGTGGTAGCTAGATTGTGCCGACGTTTCGGAGCAGCCTGCTGCCTGCATCTTTGCGGCGGAGATGGAGACCTCATGTTCCTCCGAAACGTCACCACCCATCAACCAAACTACTCGTACGCCTGTACCATATGTGCCACATGACCCACTGAACGCAGCTTCCTCGGTTTGCCCATACTGGAAGTAACAAACACGCAGATGTTCTGAGGGGGCACTGTTGATGCTGTTGGGAGGAAGGAACATCAGCGTATGAATTCTGAAACCACTGTAGCATAGGATGGCTGAAGTCCCGTGCGCTGCATTGTGGAATCTCTCTGGCACATCGGTGTCGTTCGCCAAAAAGACTGTCCGGCAGAAGATGGCCAGCTCACGGGCTAGGGTACCTTCCCCTCCGCGCCCCTTCACAAAAAAATAAAAGTAAAGGAGAAAAAAGGGAACGGGAGTACAACGATATGTTTACTGTGAGTATTTCACGTTACGTAACCTCTTTGGCTGTGTGTCTTCAGTCCCTAAAGGCGCAGTTTAATACGAACTCTGCAGTTGTTCCACGCAGTACACTCATCTGTTCGCATGATTCTTTCAGTAAACAGCCATACCTATACCGTATTTACGTTTGGCCTTGCTCATGGAAGCACGCTGTGTTCTGTGTGAGGTACGAGAGGAATTTACTTCTATTTATCTTTGTATCTATTAGCTGGCATGTTATGTAGGAAGGAGTCGCACCGCAATTGCCCGGCGGTTTGACGCTGTATGTCGCTCGCTGTTGTGAGTACCACGTGCCTCTTCCACTGGGTGAATGTTTGTCTCCATAGATTGGTTCGGAGGTCTTTATTTGTTGCGTGTTGAAGTTGGCCGCTCTCCAGAGATGGTTGATGTGCGGCTGCGTGGGCAGGCCTCCTCCCCGCGCCATCGTGCCCCGTCTTGTGCCGTTCGTCTTGCACCACTTTCAGTATCCTTGTCAATGATTGTCTTCAACGGCGAGTCGTACATTGTACTGTGTGTGTTCGATTGGTTACCCAGGTTTCAATTGTGTTTTGTTAATGCTCTGTCGTGTGTTCGGTGGAACTCATGAAATGCAAACGGGTGAGGTGTGGTTTGTATTGCAAAGAAGAGGACTATAATGAGTTTCCTAGACGGCGCCACCGTGTAGCGTTTACGCATCATGGGTCGACCGGACTTCGCAGGAAGAGCGGTCGACGCTTCCCCGAGTCGCTCAGGCAAAAGTCTCGTTGATGAAACGTGTTTGTTTACACGTAAAATACGCTGATCATTTGCCTCATTGATACAGGTTTTCTTTAGGAGGCAGACCAGTGTATTTGCCTGAGGTCACAGCTGTCCGGTGGTAGGTTCGTAGGTTATTTGACGACATTGTGTCACTTGCAGTGGTTGTTTGACGCCGAGGGGGTATGGATTAACGGGTACAGTGAGGATAGACGCGGCTTTGTCGATGTACTATTTGTGTAAACGCGCGAAAGGCCTGAAGAAAAGCACAACCTCAAATTTGATAGCAAATACCTAGGACTGTATTTCGACTGGATATTTCCCAAAAACAAATGAGCCGGTTCACTGTTGGAATCACCAACGAGAGGGCTAAGATTCGATTCCGTTCCGGGGTGTTGGAAACGTTCCTGCATCCAGAAGTTGTCTGTTTCTTAAAACTACCTTTGTCTGTAATGGATACTGGAATATGTTACAGGAGTAAAGGTGGCACATGTGAAGAATAATGTGTGGTTATGGGAGCAAATAGCTTGCGATGTGGGCTGGGCATATTTGGCTTCAGATAAGGCCAGTGGTGGATTGTTGTCAAGACGGTAATGAAAATTCAGGTTCTATAAAACGCGGGGAATTTGCCGACCAGTTGAGCGTCCACCAGGCTTTCAAGAAGGGTTCTTCACCTTTTAGTTAGGGGTTGACATCATGACAGTTTATGCCTAATACCAGTCAGTTTCGTTCTTATGCGTAGAGTAGAATTCTTTTTGAGAAGCTGGAGTCTCTCACGTGGTCAAGAGGTTTCCTGGCGTTCGTGGCACCCGAAGATTCATAACTGTCTGCATAAGCGAACGCTGCTGGTTCCTCTCCCAGGCAGTGAGTTCATTCCGCTGGCTGTAATTTTCAGTCTCATGGTGTCGCCCGATTTACTCCTAGATATCTAACTTAGTTTGTATCTGCCCGTTCCAGGTTCGGGTGTTAACTTATTTCGCTGTACCAGACCACAGCCGGCAGGTCCCTTACCTTTATACCTGTGTGTCTGCTTATCCCAACTGCAGTGTTAATGATAGGAAAAATTACGGACTTTGTAGATGTGTGCGACGCACGTATGGCAGTACTTGTCAGTGAGTGCTTTACACCGTGTCGCGACGGTAGGAAGATCTGTACACGAACAAGTACAGAGTGTATGATCCACTTGCGTGCTTAACATCCACTCGCACCGATTCCAGTTGTGTTACATTTGTCAGAAATTCGAAGTTTTGTGCCATCACCGCGCTTGTAATTGCTGATGTGCAGAGCGGACAGTACTGGCGCAGTGTGTTGCTGGCCTGTTTGCGTACAAAAGCTGTTGTGGCTGTCTTTGGGTTTCCTATTCCGTTGTGTGTGCGTGTGTGCATAACCATTTCTAGTCTGTGCCGACAAACGCAACACAACTTCTCGTGTTGAGCAGTTGTGTTGCGCCTGTCGGTACAGACTAGAAATGGTCTCTAGTGGTTCGTTATTTTTCACACGGGCAGCTAAGTGTCCTTTTACAGTGTACTGAAAATAGCGCTACAAAAATGTTCATAGCTTTCCGAGGAACTGTTACTGCACGCTTTCAGGACACCATACCCATGTGGGTTGAACGATATTCATATCAGGTGTTACTGAAATCTGTGATTGGTTCGAAAATTATTAGGAATGATAGGCATATACGGACACGAGTGTGCGGTAATAGCAGGTGCCAGTTATTGTGCATAGTTTCTGTCTGCGCTTCTGCTGTGCCAACACGTTCCGCAACCACATCACAAGTAACGATCGTGTTGGTATTCATTTCGACACTACGGAAGTTCTGAATTAGAATTACCCTCCTTCAGTTGCGGTGTCTAATGCTGTGTATGTGGAACGTGACTCGTGAAGGTAACAGATAGTGCCGTATTGATTGCAGAGTAGCCAGAAGATACCACGACAGAGTACGTTGGTGCTATAAGTACCTCCGAAACGTCGGTTTGTCCTTGCCGTACGTGACGTCACACCCAAGAAGACGGGAAGGTGCATGTTACAGGGTCTTCGCTGGGAACTGGGTCATTCTTCGGAGGTTGTCCCTATTTTGGAGTCTGAAAATTAAATTTCCCTCAAAGAAGCTCCTCGTTAGTCCAGTTCAATCTTTGAATGCCGTTACATAAGATTCTGTTTAATATTGTCCTTATGCTTATTTCCCTTTGTCCCAAGTTGTCCCTCTGTATTAAGTTTTCCTGTAATTGTTTATGTGCATTTTATGCTTTACCTTCTCCTGCAGTTTCCTCGCGCCGAATCCTCTCGGTTAGTTCCCGAGCAGTGACTGGTGAAGAGTATAAATAAGGTACAGACGTCGTTAGAATTTTATAATGCTTTCAAGACACCTTTAATCGGATGATCGGGTCTTTCAGTACACACGAGGCCTGGCGGTCAGTAGGCACGCTAAATATCGGTCAGCAGGGCAGAAGGCCTAATCCGTGCATAGCAGAAGGATTATTCGAAGTACATTAGCAGACGCAAGACCTGTTGGTTGTTTTGCCATGTGGACTGGACAGTAGTGACCGATGTTTCGAGGAGCGTGGTGCCTTCATTCTCAGGACCAGGCCGTCCTAGAAGCCTCTTTTTAAATTTTCTTTGACAGCATAAACATCTTAAGCACCTACTGGCGGGCTATAAGAAAAGCTGTGTTATGAGGAGTGCGTGAAGCTGAAGCTGAAGGCACTACGATCCGTCAAAACGTCGGAATTTATTTGACCGTCGACATGGCGTAACATTCCAGAAGACTTGATTCTACCCGGCAGGAGTGCAGTTCCCCGAATTTTACATTCCCCAAATGTTACACCTCGGAACGCTTTCTTTAGCATGGCCGTGTTAGTATTTCAAATTCTTGTCCTCCTGAAACAGACACTTGTCATGTCACTGCACTGTCGGTGCGGAGTGCGCGGGTGTCCTGGATGCCGCTGCATGGGCGCGGTTTTTTGGTGTGTGACGTGCGCTACACCCTTATTCACGCGCTCACGAAGGCCCTCATGCGGCATACGTGAACAGCTTACTGTGTATGCCAATTCAGAACTGCAGTCAGTGCGTGAATTAATCACACGCAACTTCAGTAGAAGTCGACTGTAAGGGGGTCTTGATAGGCGCACGTGTTGTCTGTCAGTGTTAAGAAAAGGCGTTAAAATGTTGTGTTAAACTGTAAGCAAGTATCAAGTACCAAACGAAAGGTCACGTTTAAACCACTGGAGAAAGCCAGTTTTTGTACTTAATAGGTTCGTTAAAATCGTTGTTGTTCACTTTGTACGCCATTTCAAAGTGTTCTGAGATAGTTTCCTCTGAAGATGGTGTGGCCTACACCGAAACATGTCGGGAATTATGTGAAACCTGATGTATTGTGTTTTTTCTGTACGAGTTGGTTAAAATAATACGCATTGGGTGTGAAGATGTAACGTGTTCACTGGCAGGCTTCGGAGATATGGCTCGCAGCAGGCAGTTTATCAGCTGAACCCACCAATCCTTCAAGCAAGGCTGTGTACCGGGAGGGCGGTGTACCGAGTTAAAGTTTGCCGCTGTCAGTAAACTGCATGAGACTGAATTTTGTAGCAAACTCCTGTCATTCACTGATCGGGCAGACTTACGTCTTGGCTGTTAGATGTGTGATTCATGTAGTGAGATTTTTCTGTGCCCCTTTAATGTTGACACATCATTATCAGCCTTCCGTCCATCACCAGTGCCATTAGTGTGACGTCGTAAGAAAACAGTTTCGGAGATGCGTGCATGCTACGCGACATTTTACCGATCAGTCGTGTACTGTATTGAATCAGTTCTGAGGTGTCCTAAAGTTCGAAAGGCGAAGTCCCACCTTTTTTCCGCATGTCCGACGTAACTGATGGACAGAGGCGTTAATTGGCTGGTTTCTGGAAGGACTGGACGAAGGCAGCCATATGTGGTGATGTTCTGTGCATTTGTATTCTGCACGCCAGTGAGTTGCCAGTTAGTCTGTGGGCCTCTGCGCCATTTAGGTGGTCAGTTAAATGCAAGAGTGTGGGCCTTCTGCAGATTTAGGGGCGAAACGGGTTGCAGGTTCGTGATAATTATACGTAGGACCTACGACATGACGTGAGGGACAGTTCAACCGCCGTACGAGCAGTGCGAATTGCTGACGGCGGGCCGTAGTCGTGAAAGTGAACTGCCAAATATGACTGTTCCAGTCAAGGTACCAAGGGTACGCTGTGGTGAAACGTTTCACTCTACCAACTGAGATGCGTTACCGTATTTTTGTTTCTGTTGCTTGTGCTGTGCAAAGTTGCTCAAAATGGTCTTTGTGAAACAAGATGAGAACCGCCTAACGGAGTTCCTCGGAAATTAGCGTTGTGAAATTTTATTAAAATCGGTCGACGCATTCCAATTTCTGTCGCAATGGGTACACATAAGGAGGGCTTGACTTGAAGACGTGCGTGGGGTTTATACGGACATTTCGTCCGTAAATCGTGAAATGGTTGATCGCATAGAAAACCGTTTCGAAGAGATTTTGCAGAGAAGAGTGAAACGCGCATTTTGTGCCCTTTCTGTTTAAGGTCGTTGTGACGTGGCGTTGTGTTATTTGGTAACCTTTTAACAAGGTGGAGACAATAACATTGGAACGCGCGGCGGTTTTTACGTGCGTCTGCCAACTGTTTTGTTTCTGTATGATGCTCATTTTACTAATGAATAGACTGTGATAGGAAGGCAGAGGGAATGAGGTGACAGGACTGCCCGTGTGCGTCGTTTGCGTGGTAAGGCCGAGAACTCTGATAGTCTTCCAGCCTCCAGCTAGGTACCTGTCGTTTGTCCTCCACGTCCCGTTGAAAGGCACGACACCGCATCGACCGACAGTGGCCTTGGGCTTTCATTACGAATCCCGTCGAGCGCCCTGCTTCGTGCGTGTCGGCCTGCTTCCTGATTTCCCTTGGGTTTCATCACGATTCCGTTTTGCTGTGGGTCGGAATTGCTGGACTAACAACCAGCACACACAGTTCGGTGTTCGCGAGAGCTGGGAGTGCCACTTGGTTCTTCGTTATCGGTGTTCGCAGACTGCGTTAGGCGTGTTTCCCTGATAACTGCGTACGTAACCGGAGTAAAATACGTAGCCTGTTTGGTTTCTCATCATTTTCATCCACATCCCATCGCTGCGCACTGAAACACACGTATGAACCACGCCTATGGGCGACCTTGTTTACACGTGTCTCTGTGGCCTATTGTTGCTTAACAACAGTCACCGGCCCAAACAGTGTAGCGTCTAATACAAGGATAATTAACGAGTACAATGATGAATTAGGAAGGATGTGAAAGGACGCGGTCATTCACCAGTTTCAGATATTCTACAGACATTTGCCTGAAGAGACTAAGGAAAATGACGTAGTGCTTAATCAGTCAGTTTGCCGACGGCGATGTGATTCGGTTGTGCAGGACGTATAAACAGTGCTAGTTGTGGTGGCGGCAAGTTACACTGCCACATGTAAATCAAGCGGACGATTTATATTTTATGCGCAAGTTACAGGACAGGCTGCCACGCAGGAGTTGTCGTTTGTGAAGCCATGCACGTGCAGTCTGTAGGCACACCTACTATGTTTCGACTAACCTTCTTGGGATGTTTTCTGGGGGGAGGGGTAAGTCCGTTGCGTTCTCCTTACAGATATAGGGATGATGCCTTAAAATAGGCCACGAAAATCGTGCCGTGTGGATAAAACACAGAATATATTTTTGCGTTTCTGCGGCAGCAGTGGTTCCGGGAACGCGCCAGTGTTACGTTATACTTATACTGCCTGTGTTGTGTTGTATCTGTGGCCGTTAGGGCAGTACCTGCGTGTTATTCTGCTAAGTTATAAATGTTAGTTGATAAGCGGGAAAAGAACGTCGCGATGCCCGTGCGTAGACGATTCAGAATGGATTTAAAATCTGAGTGTGCTGTAATGTAGGGCCTATGGATTGGATGTATCTGGCTCAGGGTAGGGCCCAGAGGCCTGTACTTGTGATCACTGTAGTGAACATTGGGGTGCAAGAAAAGACGGGGAATTTCTTGCCCAGTGGACGTCCTGCTAGCTTGTTATCAGGTGTTATGTGGGGGTGTTGGAATTGCCATGCCAACTGTGGCGCGTGCGGTCTTGGATCGCTCTGTCACTGCGATTGCCAGGTCGGGTAGCTCTCGAGGGACTGTCTTCATTTTCCTGTGTATGTAGGGGCCCCACGGTGGGCTGTTCGCACGTGCAACACGCCTTACCAAATGATTAAAGATCCATACTTTATTTATTAATTCTGAATATAAGGAGGCCAGGGAGCCTAGTCCGTGAAAGAAGTGGCGCACGTGAGCCCTGTAAAGGGGTATAGCACACGCGGGTTGTTGTAATCCGGGACATCACGCTGTGGAGTGCGTAATTCGGATGTTAATATCGCGCTGCACAGCGTAAGATCCCGGAAGATAAGAATCCTGGCATTCTACCGCCGTGGGAACCTCAAATGTAGGATATAAGGCACTTTGCTGCTGCTTCTGCTGCTGTTGCTGCTGCTGCTGTTGTTGCTGTTGCTGCCGTCAGTAGTTGCATTCCACGCGGTCGCAGTGTTGTTCTGTTGCGCAAGTGTTTAATGACCGTTGAGTGCAAGTTGCGGCATTTTCAGACACCTAACGGGACACGAGAAAATAAACAAGTAGATGGGACGAGACAGGGCGTGACACATTTTGGCTGCCATTGCTTTGGCAGAAATAATTCGCAAGGTCCGTGACGCTGTATGCATGTGTGGACGCTGTCAAGGTACACAAAACATGTTTGTTACTAACGTTGTGACGTCTTTAGTCTGTCATTTCGCTCCATACAAAACGCTATGTACCCCCGTGCAGTGGCCAGTCGCGATATCTGAACGTCTGTGATCGTTGTGCCCTTAGACACGTATTCGTCGTACAAGGTGGATGACGTTCGAAGGTATTTCGCAGTACGGAAGGACACCAGCGGATCTGAGGACACTGTCACGCAGCCGAAATTCGAACTTGGGCTTCTGTAATGGCACTTTTCGGGTCTTCCAAACACATATGAGGAGCTGAGTTGTATAGGACGCGTGCCTCCCCCTCGTATTTGTCGCAGTTCGTCAGGCGCATTTATCTTATGTTAATCGGTGCTGCAAAACCCTGTCAGTTGATACATCGTGAGCAGAGTGATCAAATGAACAGAGACATAAGTGAACACGGTGACGTTCGATGGAAGGGTTAATGTGCTCTTCGCTGCGTGATGCTGTTGAGTTAGTGCGGAAAGGCTGTTTATGTTTCTTCATGTTTGTTCTTATTGCAGCTGTTGGCAGAGTCTGGGCGGCGTAGCAGCCCGGCATGCCACTGGAGCAGGTGACCTCAGTGGCCCGCAGGTCGAGGGGGCTGTCTGATATCGCTCCGCAATATGTAGCCAAGGTAAGGTGTTTAAGCTTGTTCCTGAAGGCGATACATCAGTGCAGTGGTCCTCATACTTTGTCTTTACGTAGAATGCGTGGAGAGTTTCTCTCCCATACAGAGTTTGTATACACATGCTTGGCCAGAGTGATCTGTTAGTCAGACCTGGATGTAAATATACCGTAGATTTCATTCACCTAACATTTTGTTTTATGTTCTGAAAGAAAACTGTCTTCACAAAAATTGCATGCTTTTCGACCGTATGTTAGGTCCGCGCAATACCGCCGTACTATGCTTTTGATTTCAGGACCCGGTATTAACCTTTAAAGACGAAGCGTAAACTGTTTTTAAGACCCAGTCCGTACCGCGCGGTAAACACTTAATCTCGGTTATAAACACCAGTTTATGTTATGTAGGACAAAAGTCGCTGTTTGTTCTCAGATCCGTACAAAACACATAAACACACTGTGGGGGTAGAACGTAGAATTTGTGAATGTTAAACCTGGCGGCACATAAAGTAACCAGTAGGCTTTAGAAGGGCAAGTGGCGTTATTGTGTCTCCCCTCTCGGGTTAATACTCTTGCCCTGCTGTAGTTACGGATTGTAGGAAACAGAAGCGCACAAGTCTGGGTGACATCAGGTGGTAGAACACGAAAATCAGTAACTTGTTAGTTGGTTCAAAAGGTGACTGTAGGGATACGGACGGACAGACGCGCACGCATACGGACTGCGTGGTGAGCCCATAAGCTACTGCTGTCTTTCCATAAGACAGTAGGCTAAAACTACGTAGTGGATAACTTTTGGGGTGCGGTATTATCTCAAGTGTGGGCGTCCAACCTTTTTATGGCAAGGACCACACCCATTATTTTGGGCTGGTCCGCGGGCCGCACGTGGAAAAATGAGGAATTGTGGTGTACCAAACTGCCTAAATTGTGTGTAATTTTTATAGTATGTACGTAATTTGTGAATGTGGCTGCGGGTTGGGGACCCGTGCTTTAAAGTCGAGTTTACTGAACGAGTGTAACTGATGGCAGTGTTTGTTTATGCGGTGTTTCTGCAGCTTCCGGTCACGTAATTGAGGTACGTGTTTCACTCCAGAAGGGAAACGATTTGTGAAGCAGCGTGTAAAGCTTTGGGTGTGTGTGGTGCGGTAAGTCAGTTGGGGCCGAGGAAGAGAAAAATATTAAAGGAATTCTCATGAAATAACATTTTGTTGGAGATTCGCATTTTAAGATCGTGTTTATGAAGGAATTAGACTTGCGCCCGGGAAGCGCTGCAGTAAAGTCCAGCTATAATATTGTAGCAGGTGTCGTTTAATTACTGTTTGAAGACTGATGAATAACATAAGAACGCGATCCGCAGGGGCGTCGTGTGAAGTAAGTCTCTTGTCGCCATGTATGGTGTGGGTAGAGGAGACATCTTCAGGCGATCGGTTATTCTGTAAATTTTGAGTTGAGTCATCCCGCTGTGTGAGCTTTCAAACAACTGTACAGCAAGGCACAGTCAGACACAACGCCACTGTGTATTCTGTATCAGCCCATTACAGCGTTGCTGTGTGTATGTGCGTCAGTGCGTTACGAGATGTTTCGGTGCGAATGAACCATCATCAGGCGGGGTACATGACAATAGAACACAAATCCTCATGTGTCCAATGTAAAGAACTTTTTAGTAATGTCTCACTAATGCGCTGTATAAAACTATAAACATCCAAAGATGTAATACGCGGTGAACTTAAACGTTTTCATCTGATGTGTTCTGTTGTGTTTCCCAGCGTATATTTATGACTGGAAACAACAGAAGAACGCGAGGAAATAAGATTGAGTCACTCTGTAGTCTCTTGAAGTTAATCCGTACAGTTTTGAGCTTTAATAACCGAGGTTTGAGCCTGTTGTTTCTTGACCACGAAGTACAAATGGTGGGCATTCGACAGCGCTGTTCAGTCTGAGGATGGCGTGTTCTGGGGTGAATTTGCCTGAATGTAGGGGGTTGAAAGACGTGTGGAATCTGGAATTACGTGTGTGCTATGAAGTGGCCAGTTCGTGGCTTGTGGCCTGTCGTCCATTCACTAGTGAGTGACGCATGGAGAATCCCCGCTGTAACGTCAGGGGAACATGCAGGGTTCCTGCCTGCCGTCTGTGCGACTCCTGGTGTGTCTCCGGCGTGCCACCCCAGTGTGCACTGCGTGGGTGGATGTGCAATATCCGATTGATGTATCAGCGCTCATCACGCCCGAACAAATTCACTAAATCGCTCTGTGGCTATCAGCCGTGTGAAAGGTGCGCCAGAAACCCGACATTTCGGCGATCTGTTCGGTCCCCATCATCAGGTTCGATATCGATTATTAGACGAGGCCGAAACACGTCTGTTAAGGCCTAACTCGTGATGGATGACGACGACGACGACGATGATGATGATGATGATGATGATGATGAAACCAGCGTTGGGTTTGAAGACAATTCTACACAGATGCCATTGTTGTGTTGGCACCGAGTCACCTTTCTGAGGCTGCTGTTTATTGCTGTTCAGATCCTTTGTTTGCATGAAATATAAACACTGCCATTTGAAGAACCTGTACTGAAATGTTCGCTAAGTGTAGGCTGTAACAAGATGAACAGTATTTGTTGCTGTTAACTAAAATTTTTAAACACATTTTTATTTTAGGGTGAATGTGAAGACTTTTTAGTTATTGCTAATAAACGGAAAACGTATATGAAGCACAGTATTGCAGCTGTTACTTGAACAATAATCTCAGAAGGCAATCCTGATTTTTATGGTAACACTCGAACCCGAAGGGACGCTGTTCAAAATATACGATACTTTTATTCGTGTCGGGTTAGTGTGTAAACACTATGATGAGATAACGTCAAAATTAAGACGTAAAATACACATAAACAATTACAGAGGCTAAAACCTTATTGAATGTAACCCCACTGAAGAGTCACAATCAATAGCCTCACTAGGCTTCTTAACAACTGATACGATGACGCGGCAACTTCGCACCTCCTGGGCTGGTAGATATGAAGATGGACAGGTATGCGTACGACATACTTACAGCTGGGGATACGTGATCCCTTGAAACTGCGATAATTTTTATGGCTGTCCTAATGTTAAAGTCTACAGCCTTGTAGAAAATTTTGTGCAGAATTCAGTGGCCTGCATGTTGGAATTTGAACACTACTGTAGATGGCGGGCTTCGATTTTAAAGGTCTCAAACACATTACCTGGAGTGAACACTGGCCAACGTGATACCGGCGTCAGGATGGTATTGTGATTGTCGGTTATTTGAATGGAGGTTGGAATGAAGTGGTCGTGCCCCATTTCCGTGCACTGCGTCGCCAGGAAAAGCCAATGAATACCGTCGAAACTTAGCAGGACATTCGGTGGTTCGGCCAAGATGTTAACCTTGGGCCGTGCCTGTCGAATACGAGCCAGGACTGCTGTCTCTGCACTGCTATCTGCGGTGCGTCTTGTCTGTTTATTTTGCTCTTTAATATGATTTCTCGACTGATAAAGTCATAGAATAATAGTGGGTAAAGGTAATGGTCAAGTTGAGGTTGTCCCTGTGCACGCCGTGAAGGCATATGGGCAGAGCAGGAGTATAGCTCCACTCATTCTTAGCCCCGGCACCGGATGGAAGTAAGTGGTCAGCTTCACACCCACACCAGCTTATGCCCTGAGAAAGCGTCCCCGATAATCACCGAACAGAAGACTGAGTGGGCCTCACAGCCCGTCTGTATGCTTTACAAAGAAAAAAAATTATTTGTTGTCGCCGGGAATCGAACCACGATTCCTCGGTTGTCCAGCCTGTGGCCTAGGTACTACACCGTCTGCGTTGTCGCGGCCCATAAAGTAATGTGGGGTGAATTCTGAGTCGCCGGTGTGTGTGTGTGTGTATGGTGGGTGGAAGGGGGGGGGCGGTGTGTGCCTGTTTCCCGGCGTTCACGAGTGAAGAATGAGGCAAGTCAGTTTAGGTTAGAAAGCCTGTTCCCTGCAGGTGTTCAAGCCAGGTGCTCACCGAATGAGGTGAGAAGCGATATCTTTATTATTTCTCATTTTTTTTAGTACATCAGCGTCTGCAAGCCGTCCAGTAAAAATGTGACCTAGATTGACTGCGGCCAGGCGCCGTCAGGTCCCATACGATTTCAGCGGGCGACGGTCGGCTGTGCTGCCGGGTACCGCTGTGGGCGTCTTCAGTTCTCTTCGCCGTGAGTCTTTGTCAGTTTGTCGAACGGGTTGGTGAGGATGTGACGCTGTAGGTTTCTGTTCTACAATAGCTGTTCCGAATCTCAGCCGAATTGCGGCCACACTGACTGAAGTAGCCTGTATCGTGGCTTGTATCACTGTCTTCAGGTGAACACTGGGGCGGCAGTTCCAAGTAGGCTGTTGTCGCCTTCAGGACGCTGAGTACCCCTCTTAGCGCTCTTCTGTGCGTGTTGTACCTGTACCAGGGTGAATTTGTGCGTCGAAAGGAATACTGCGTTGACAGCAGGAATCACCTTCTGTACGTTCAATCCGAAGTTTTGAAAGTTTCAACGGTTCTGTGTCATTGTTAATTCTTGTTGTTTGGATCCTTTGTCGAATATTGGACGCACATTGCCCTCGATGCTGAAGGGCCTTCTATCGCCCCCCCCCCTTCCAACATACACACGTAGTTACCTACCTACATACATACATACATACATACATACATACATACATACATACATACATACATACATACATACATACATACGTACATACATACATACATACATACATACATACATACGTACATACATACATACATACATACGTACATACATACGTACATACATACATACATACATACATACATACGTACATACATACGTACATACATACATACATACATACATACATACATACGTACATACATACATACATACATACATACATACGCACATACGCGCGCGCACGCACGCACACACACACAGAACACGAAAAGAAAGAACAAGGAGTTTAAGACAGAACCCATGAAGCACGCGCTCTTGTTATGTGAATTTCGTGTACGTGTCGTGCTCATCCATTAATGTTAGCTGTTTTACCCTAATTTTGTGAATAACTTACGTAAGCAGACATTCTGTATAGCCTGTGTTACACAGAGTGTCTCTGTAGGACGTGACGCAAATAGCAGACATATGTAGATAACGAAACAAGCATATAACAAGCTGCCCCCCACCCCCCGCCGTAATGGAGTTTTCCAACATCTGCTGGGTCATTCGTCGCAAGTTCACTGTCTTGCTTCGTTCTGTTGGCTGCCAGTTGCGCGGTGATTCTGTAACCGACAGATCATCTTTGCTCAGAAGAAGAACGTATCTTCATTTTTGGTTATTATTCCGCAACTAAATCTTTTGCTGCACTTCGCGAAACATTTCACCGTGTGCGTCCTAATAAAGAAGTTTCAAATAAGACAATAAAATCCAGACTAGTGCAAAAATTTATGGAAACTGGGAGTGCTTGTAGCAGGAAATATGTTAGGTGTGTGACAGTTTCAGCACAGTGCGGTGCGCATAGTTGAAGAAACACTAGCAGGATCGCCGCGCAAATTTGCGAGGTTGTGAGGGCAACTTGGTCTGCCTGAGACAAGTTGTGCTCGAGCTGGTCTGCCTGAGACAAGTTGTGCTCGAGCTGGTCTGCCTGAGACAAGTTGTGCTCGAGCAGCCAAACAGCTAAGGTTACGGCCGTTTCTATTGCAGTCATTGCTTCAGTTTCAAGCTCATGAATTCGGGCAGTCAGTACTGCGATTGGTCCGCGGTCTGTGCGTGAAGGCGTGTGTGGGCTGGACAGTTTGTTTTTTGCGGACGAAGCATGGCTCCACGTGAGTGGATACACTAACAGTCAGAATGGTAGACTCTGCAGTGCTGAAACCCCACCACATGTAGTGCGTGAAAATCCTCTGCATTCGTCAGAAGTAGTTTGGTGCGCGATGTTCCGAAACCGAACTGTGGGGCGTTTTTTAACCCTTTAAAGACGAAGCGCATCTGTTTTGTATAAGGACTCAGTGCATACCGCGCTGTAAACACTCTCCACTTCGGTTATAAAAACCAATCTCTTAATGTTTTATAAGGCAAAAGTTGCTGTTTGTTCTGAGATCCGTACAAAACACATAAACGCAATGTGGGCACCACGTAGAATTTTTTAATGTTAAACCTGGTGGTACGTAAAGTTACCGCTAGGCTTTAAAAGGTTAAGAGATCATAACTGCGGGAAAGTATCACAGTTCTTGACGTACAGTGTTCAATGTTGTGTTAGAAGGCAGTAAACAGGATTGCTGGTTCCAGCAAGATTGGGCGACCGCCCACACTGCGAACACAACAACGGCTTGCTTGCGCGACTTCTTGGGCGTTCGGTTTGTCAGGCGTGGTCTTTCGCGACCACGATCCGCAGACCTCACGCCACTTCACTTCCGTCGGTGCTGATTTCTCGACGAAAGAGGCGACAGCAATAACCCAGAAAGCCTGGAGGACTTCAAACGTAAGACGGAACAGGCTTGTGCTGGCATTGACGAACAAACTCTTCGAAAAGTTGCGAGAAGCACTGTGGAAAGGATGAACATTTGTTTTCAAGAAGGCGGGGAAATTTTCAGCATATGCTGTGATTGCAGAAGTTTAGCTGATAGATTGTTTATCACATTACTCATATCTTTGAAGAACTGAAATAAAAAATTAATAGTTTATAGTAGGTCTGTTCGTTTGCGTTGTGTCCGGGCACTCTGTCTGTCGGATATAATCAGTTCCGCGCCCCTGCCCAGTTTGTGCGTAATTATTGGCTAGAACAGTACGTACTCCGAAATAGGTGCGGGGAGAGCCTCTTCGGTATACTGAGTGGTCAGCGGGTTGGACAGCCGACACGCTGTGGTTCTGTTCGCTACAGGGGCACGATGTTTCACATGCCCCTGTCTAATGGTCCATTAGCGAACGCCGTAAAACGGAAAACTAATTAAAGTTTTCATGTTATTTTACATTCCATAAACTTAAAACCTTAACAAATTTACATAATTTTTCAAGATTGTCGCTTCAGGGCCCTAAAATGCTTTCCGTTTATGCCCCGACATCCTCGCAAGTCCGCTCGTCGGCCATGTTGATATTACTCTTTACAGAAAATGAACTAGTAGGGGGTTTGGGTGTTCTCAGTAACATAACGTCAGTAGCGAATTTTCGTGAAAATCGGTCACCTGTTTCAGCAGTTGCAATTGGCGCATTTGGGCACGCAGAATGCATGGTGGGTTCATAAGCATACCTGTTTCCTCTTAAGGCGCGTTCGCAAAATTGCGAAAAGCGGCTATTAGCTGTGTCATGTCTGTCTGTCTGTCTATCCATCCGTCCGCCTGTGTGTCTGTCTGTCCGCGTGGAACAACTGGGCTCCCACTAGACGGATTTTCGTGAAGTTCGATATTTGAGTATTTTTCGAAAAGCCTTGAGAAAACTAAAGTTTATTAAAATTTGATAAGAACAGCAGGCACTTCACATGGCGACCTGTTTAGATTTGTAATAGTACCTCGCTGAATTCTCCCTAAAATCAGAAATGTCTCAGACAAAAGTTGTAGAGGAAATCAAAACACACATTTTGTGTTCACGAACTTTTTCCGGAAAATCGTGCCCTTTTAGATAACGTGGAAAAATATGGTAGAGCCGGACAGGCCACTGATGGCAATATAATACGGCGCATGCGCTTTGCATGCAGGATAACGGAGGCTACAGACACACACTCAGAACCCGTGACCTGATTGCAGAATTACCGGCGGTTGTACACGGTTTGCCGGTAATCAGGAAGTTAGAGCACGTTGTTGTAGTGTTTAATCGGAAACACTGGAGTATACAGTTTACGTGCGATTGGAATGACGGCGGTATCGTGACTCGCCTGCGGGTTGGATGACCGACGATTCGTGGTTTGATTCGCGGCAGGAACCAGAGATCTCGTGTCCAAGGCGTCCGGACCGGCACTGGAGCACTGTGAATGGGTACGGAGCGTGAAGTGTCCACTCACCTGTGTTTGTGGCATGCACAGGGACAACTTGCGAAAGAGAAAAGCTAAACGGCGTCCCATGACTGATGTAATACTTAATAAGAAAGTCGTGCAAACTCCATACTGCAATACATGTTGAAGTTTTTGCCTCTGTGTATGGCGAAGTAACGACATTTGCTATAAAAACGCCGCCATTGCTGGTCATATCGTGGAGGAATTCTGCCTATGTTCCCGTAAGATCGCTGTATTTTTATAGATTGAGTGTAAAGTCTTAAGAAATTCTTCCAGCAGACAGCAGAGCGACTAGACTGAACCACAAGCTATTTGCATTCAGGTCGTCCTGTCGGCCCTTCAAACCGGAAGACTTCCCTACGCGTGCTGCATGTGTTATGTATAGACGAATGCAGTAGAGGGTGTTTATGGGGTTATGTCGACAGCAAATCGAAGGTCAATCAAAGCATATGCTACCTGCAACCGGAATTTATTACGCGTAAGTTGTATTACAGTGAGACATGTGTGTGCCACCTTTGGTTCCTTTCAGAGCCGCCCGGCCGGCTTATGCAAGCAGCCAACTTACGGGAGCGACGTGGCACTGTGAAAATTGAACGGTTCATATGTCGATCGGGCTACCGACTTTCGTGTTTTCCGTCAGTTCCTCCAGAAAACGCCAGGACTATCTCAAATTAGGTCACTCTTCCCACATCATTCCTGATTCACTGTTCGGTTGCTGTGCAGTCGATACCCTAAGCTAGTGGTAGTGTCGGTAAGCAACCCCAGAAAATAGCCAGGCGATAGAACCGGTCCTGTCAAACTCGTACTCATGGTCAGGTTCTGTAATGTTGTCATGTGACCCATGTAGCGTCCTTCCGAGCTTCCACCCCATTTGAATACAACGAAGTCTTTCTTTTGCACATCCGAACGACGGAAGTCAGTAATGAATTGGAGAGTAAGGGGCTTCATCTGGAGGTACTGTCCCAGTATTTGTCTTAAAAACTGAGTAAAAGCACAAAATTCTCGGCATAGCTGGTTTTAGGACGGAGATTTACCCTGGAGCGTACCGAATGCGAAGCGGAAGTGCTGACCAGTCGAGCGCAACGTTCGATATTGCGTATTATTTACGGTGCACAGTCAGTTTGTACCGAGAGCATGATATCTGTAGGCCCAGGACGTAAGTTCCTTCTCTTTTTGACGAAATGTACGATTTTCCAGTTCTTCTATTATATTGTCCTTGAATTATTCTCCAGTTAGTTTCTCGCGTAGGTCTGATTTTGTCGGCCATTATGTTGAGGCTTGCAAGAGCGTTGACATAGTCTTGGATAATGATTGCCGCCTTCCTTTACCGGTGTGCTTCAGGTCAGAGTTCAGTTCCATAGTGTTCTGTACAGAAAATCTGCACCGGGTTTTGTATTGGTGGTGATTTTACACGCTGACATTGAATTTCCAATTTGTCAATAGCTTTTGGACAGCACTGCGCAATTTTGTAGTCGTTTATTTATTTGTCTAGTTTAATATTTGTTCTGCCGTTTAGCGTTGCTTACAACTTGTAGCTCGAGCTGTGCGAGTAAGTGCAGTGTCTGTACGCCCGATTGTATGCAGGTGAATGAGAAGTTGTTACTGCAGCAGAAAGCATCAGGAAACAGCGTGTTCCAAAACGGAACGAGCCTTTCCTGCCGGTAGCGTGAGTATGCTACGGGCTGGGTGACCGAGAAAATTGGGTTCGATCCCCGATAGATTTTTCGCCTCTTCACAACGTCCATACCGGCTCTGGGGCCTTATCAGCCTTAAAGGGTACGAGGGTTTCCGTCCCCAGGGGTAAAGCGGTGTGGGTGTGAACCTCAACAATCATTTTCATCTGGTGCTGAGGTTAAGAATACGTGGAATTCGCTCGACTCCGACGTACCACTTATTGACGTGGTCCGTAATTAAGAGTAGGGACAACTTCACCCTTACCGGCACATTTTACTTCGTAGCCTTTGCTTCACATCCGGTGTCTCATACCTTTTCGTTCCTGATTCACCTATTCTCGTTGCCGGAAAGTGCAGTACTGAGGAACGCAGTAAGCACGTTAACACCCAGAGCGTTCGTGTGAAGTGAAACCTGCCCAGCTGCGCTACAGGTCGTGTATTGCTCCTTATCGGTAGTTTGGTCCCCTCGCGCTACAGGTCGTGTATTGCTCCTTATCGGTAGTTTGGTCCCCTCGCGTTACAGGTCGTGTATTGCTCCTTATCGGTAGTTTGATCCCCTCGCGTTCGCGTACGTAGTAGTTAAGTGCCCTTAACCCTTTAAAGACGAAGCGCATCTGTTTTATATAAGGACTCAGTGCGTACCGCGCTGTAAACACTGTCCACTTCGGTTATAAAAACCAATCTCCTAATGTTTTATAAGGCAAAAGTTGCTGTTTGTTCTGAGAACCACACAAAACACATAAACGCAATGTGGGCACCACGTAGAATTTTTTAGTGTTAAATCTGGTGGTACGTAAAGCTACCGCTAGCCTTTAAAAGGTTAATCACATCAAGAAGTCTTCCAGAATTTTCCAGGTGCAAAACCTGCTCGTAATAGTTATTCGTGTTCGTGAATATGAAGTACACGTAAAACAGAGTTGTCGCTGTGACAAAAAGTGTTGTTTTTGTTGTTGTCGTTGTTGTTCGTGAATATGAAATGCGGTGCTATACAGCGGTGTTTGTTGTGGAAACTTACATGAGGAAGAAATCGTATTAGAACTACCATAGCGAATTTAGATTTCGGTTTTCCGGTGTTTCAGTTCTGTTTCGAGCAAATGTTCAAGAAAAGCTTTGTTGCGACAGTCAGCACGGTTTTGTAACTGGTTTTGTGAAGTTGTGTGGTGTTGAAGCCAGTGGTTGGCCAAATTACTGTACGGATGGGACTAAACAGTCAGCAGACAGTCGTAGACTGATGCAGGAGGTGCAGCGAGCTGTCAGTGCGACGGAAATGGTCGGAATCATTTTTTCGGGTGCAATAAATTTAGGATAGAGCGGACATACTTTCGTGCCGTATTTTGTAAATTTGTATGTCTGTGAATACCAGTCACGGTGCAGTAGGCACAGGTAAAGACGAAAACTGTCCTTGTCCATGCCATGAAGACATACAGCGGAAGCAGAGGTATATAGCTCCACACTTTCTTAACCTTGCTACTACATTAAATTGTCAGTTTCAGGTTCCGGCCGCTGTACCCCTACCCACAAAGCTGATAACTCAGTGGCCGCCTACTTAGCATTTTTGGGGACTGAATAATTAGTTTACTGTTCTTTGCGATCTGCTGGTTCTGTGGGCGGGTTTACAGGTTCTGTGAGCGGGTTTACAGGTTCTGTGAGCGGGTTTACAGATTCTGTGAGCGGGTTTACAGATTCTGTGAGCGGGTTTACAGATTCTGTGAGCGGGTTTACAGATTCTGTGAACGGGTTTACAGATTCTGTGAGCGGGTTTACAGGTTCTGTGAGCGGGTTTACAGGTTCTGTGAGCGGGTTTACAGATTCTGTCAGCGGATTCCGCTTTATGATGGGCACTATGCGTAATTGCAGAGACTGAGAACTGGGTCTCTCCGCAGTATGTCATGTGGGAGTACCGGCTTTGAGTCCCAGCCAGCCGGAGAAGTGGTTAGTCTAAGGTTGTTGCGGTTTCCATTAACACATCGGTTTGCATCCCACGATAGTATCGTATCCTGAAAAAAGACTGCCGTCGCGTTCGGCCGTAGTTGATTCCGTTCATCGCTCGTCATGGCAGTGCGCCCACTTTGCTGTTGTGCAGGCCAGGTACCCTGACGGCCATTGACTAAGTGTTTACTGGATACATAGAGGAGTGCTGCGTCACATTTGGGTTGTGAAAATATGATGGGAGTGTCTTACAGGAACAGAAGCTATAGTGAGTGTGGCCACAATGTGAGAGGCGGCTCGGCGACTAGCCGCAGTTCCTATGCATTAGTAACGGAAGAGCTGTGCGTGTGACGACTTAAGAAGCTGTAGCGTGGAACTGACTGGTTGTGTCCAGTGACTGCCGATATTAACAGTGCGTCATGTGCGTACGGCCTCGGGGGGTGGGCACCCTTACCTTTGTGTCCAGTGACTGCCGATATTAACAGTGCGTCATGTGCGTACCGCCTCGGCGGGTGGGCACCCTTGCCTTCGTATCTCCGTGCAGCAGCCGCTACAGCTGGCAGTCGCTTTGCCCCGCTATGTTACCGACCCATGATCCGTCGTCATCTCTTTAGCCGTATTTGTCATTCAGCGGTACATAACCTCGCTTGTCGACACGGCATCGTGAAGTGTATCCGCTAGTGAAACGTTATTATTACACCTTGTGGCTCAGTTAGCGGGGCGTTGACGGAGTGGAGGAACCTGGCCGCCATAGTGATTCAGTTAAGCTAGCTAGCTAGCTAACTAACTAGCTAACTAACTAACTAACTAACTAACTAACTAACTAACTAACTAACTAACTAACTAACTAACTAACTAACTAACTAACGCCATGGAGCAGAGGCCTTCTTGAGAAGCTAACAGTTTCTCAGCTAGTCAAGAAATTCCCCGCATTTTATGGAACCCGGAGGTTCATCACCGCACTCACAAGAGCCCGCCACCTGTCCCTATCCTGAGCCAGCTCAATCCAGTCCATGCCCCATCCGTCTTGAAGATCCATTTTAATATTATCCTTCGATCTACGCTGGGTCTCCCAAGTGGTCGTCTTCCCTCAGGTCTCCCCACCAAAATCCTGTATGCACCTCTCTTTTCCCCCATACATGCTACATGCCCCGTCCATCTCATTCTTCTCGATTTGGTTACCCGAATAATATTTGGTGATGAGTACAGGTCATTAAGTTCCTCGTTATGTAGTCTTCTCCACTCCCCTGTCGCCTCGTCCCTCTTAGGCCCAAATATCCTCCTCAGCACCCTATTCTCGAACACCCTCAGTCTTTGTTCCTCTCTCAGTGTGAGAGACCAAGTTTCACACCGATACAAAACAGCAGGTAAAATTATAGTTCTCTATACCCCAATCTTTGTGTTTTTGGATAGTGATTCAGTTAGGCTGTGGCGGCTGACTCTTGGTGGTCAATCGTGTGGCCGCAAGTGTGCATGCAGACGTGTGGGTGAGGGTCTCGGTTTTATGGCTTGTAAAGAGCTCCGGCCGCGTGTCCCTCAGAATTTGGTGCGGGACCAAAAGTCTCGAGTTTTTTGGGGGGGTCTTATAAATGACATTACTGACAATGCGCACGAACCTTTTGACTTTCCCAAGGGGGACGGGGGGGGGGGAGAACATCTGCAGCAGTAGGATAGCCATAAACCGGCTACGAACAGGAAGGAATGGGCGAGGCAGAGGGAAGATACCTAGATCTGGGCTGAGACTGCGCAGGATGTGGAACGGGTATTATTATTATTATTATTATTATTGTTGTTGTTGTATTTGTGTATCTGTGTGTAACAGTTAAGCTGTCTCTCGTTTTAGTTACTATAATAATAATAATAATAATAATAATAATAGCAATAATTTACTGTTTTAGTACATTTCGTGACGGGTTAAATATTTTTCTATCCCCACCCCTCCACCCCCACCCCCCGCCACCGTAATGCTGTGAAGTGTCCCGGTTTTTATGTTTTTAAAATGGAATCACTAGCTATGTGCCATTTCGGGTAGGCGATACAGTTGCCTCATTGGTGGTAATCGGTTCGTGCTGGGGTGTTTTGGAGTTGTGGGCGCGGAAGTGACGTGAACGCGTTCTACGCGTGAGCGCGGGGTTGCAGTGAGTATGAATTTTACGTTAGCTTGCGGTTGCTCTGCGCGTGAGTGCAGGTGCTGGCAATGCGGCTGGGTGGGTGTTGGATCCATTTGGCCGTGGTGACGAGGATAATCCACGACGCTCTTGGGATATGAAGCCAGGTCGTCTGGCGCGTGCGTGATTGTTAATGACGAATAACTGATAAGTATAAATGTACTTTACGTAAAAATCCAGTCAACAGCCAACTGTTTTTTCTCCTTTCTTTAAATAGTTGGCTGTTGACTGAATTTTTATGTAAAATATGGTTAGCATACGCCAACGGGGATGCAAAACGTCAAAACTGTAAATTTGCTTATATTGCAAGGCTGGTCACAGAAAATAATGGCAATGCTGGGCGGTAGTATTTGGTCATCCCTGAGACTCCGAATCTGCAGCATCTGCAGTCGAAATGCGGCAGCGTGTTCCTTCTCTCTCTGCAGCCGACCCGCTTTGTATTTCAGTGTAAATAAGCGAGCGGAATATCATCCCATCCCATCACATCACATCACATCGCGCAGCTGCATTCCCGTGCAACTTGTTCTGTGTAGTGCGGTGTGTAGTTGTCGTCCTCTGTTCCGTTGTGCCAGTTGGTGTCGCCATTGTAGCTGCTGCCGTCGGTAGTGCCTGTGCTTGCCGCAGCGCCTTGTTATTGCGGAGCAACTGTGGGTCCCGTCAGGACCGTCCGCTCCCTCCCTGTCCACACCTATACGGACTAGAGCGTCCGTAGCTCGCAGTATGTTTCTGCCATCGGGCCAACTTATATAAAGCCAGAGTTACGCACGGCGGCGGGGCGGGGTCTCCCTGACGGGACAGTGCGGTTGCCCCAAACTGCACCGACACTGGAGAGCTGGTCGCAACAGCCTGCTTGCCCTTGGTTCACTTGTTTCCACTCAGATGAGAAGAGTGATGTAGCGGAACTGACAAAGGCGACCAATGCGGCTTACAGTCAGGTAATCTGTAATTTGGGTTGGAACTGTCTCAGAGTATAAGAACTGGCGACATTCGCGTGTCTGGAACGGCGGTGTAGCCACTAGACTTACAGAAGTTGCGTCCTCTAATGCGGCTTCTGATTTCGTAGTAGTGGCAGGCGTTTTTGTCGGTAAGCCGTGTAGTTGCTTGATCGGATGTCACTAAAGTGATTTGGGAATTTGTCATCGAGATTGTGTTATTCTGCATGAGGACAGGTGGATACAGCGAAACTTTTGGTCATTCGTGCATTTTTATGAAACGTACGTAAAAATAAGCTGGCCGTTTGCTCTGTTTGGTCGGGGGTCCGCATGCTGCTCAGAGCGGCACTAAGTGCTGCGCAGTGCCGTTACATCCCGGCAGTAAGGAGGCCGTAATTGCAAGTAACTTCTCTGTGTACATTGTACACTAAACGTGCGACGAATAGGGATGCGAGAGCGGAGATTAGGCTCCACGTGTTCTTAATATCTATACTGGATGATGCGGTTAGTCAGCTCCATGCAGCTGCCGCTTTGCCCTCTGGGATAGGATCGTCGGTACGCACTGGACAGGCTGGGTGGGCCCTGGAGCTTGTCTGCAACCTGTGGTGAAGAGAAAATTCTCTGCCCCTGCCGGGAGTGGAACCTTGATTCGTCGTACAACACAGTCATGTTTTATGTGGAACGCGTCAAGCGTGCTGCGGGGGTTCGTGCACTTACAAGTCATGACTGGCCCATTCGTACGAACAGTGAGCGGCGGCGATGGAGGGCATCTACGTCATTGTGCCATTATTTGTAACAGCCACTGGGATGTGCTAGCATATGCATCCTGCTGGTTAGAGAGACCAGGCCATGCGCGAACTAGGAACGCTGTCGGAAGGTGGGTTGTAAGGTGAATGGGAGGTGTAGCTCCATTCATTCTTAGTCACAGTACTAGGTGGGGTGGTCACCTTCACGCAGCGGTCGCCTTAGGCCTGGTAACGGCTGAGGCTGGTCTTCACAGCGGGCCGTTTAATATCATGCAGCAGCGATGCACAAAATGTCGGGCAGTAAACATCCTCGCCCTACAGAAGCAGTGTTTGAGCACATGTTTGGTTTAATTTTGGCTGACTAAGATGTTTGGGTTTTATGATATTTATGCTGCTTTATTGACTGTTGAGCCCATGTCAAACGCTGATTGCACTTCTTTATGCTGGTTAATGATGAACTGGAAGGGATGAGAAAGGAAGAGCCAGTTTTTAAGTAACATGTTTATTTCCGTGGACGGGAACGCTGTTGCATGCAATAGGTAGCTCGTCCGTGGCCGGTGTTCCAACCCCATACCGTCGGTGTGGGCGTGTGACAGGTTATTGGAGGTTGAAAGCACTCGGTGTCTGGTGACTGGAATTTGGCGCGGATGTGCGTCTGACGGGTAAAAGTGACTTTTCCTTGGAATTGATGTACTTGGACTTCTGTTTCAGTTGCAGAGATACAGATCGATGGCGTGCTGGATGTAGAATGTTTCCACCGGTAATTGTTTAAAACGTTAATGCCGAGTGCTGCCCGCTATTTGGAAGCGCGCACTGAATTGTACTCCTCGACTCCGTACGGTGTAAAGCATGGCTCTCCAAACCCCGCCCAGGTTGTGTTATGCGGCGCAAGGCAACATTAGTAAATTGTGTTTGTGCTATAAAAAGTACACACAATTAACGCGGTTAGGTGTATCACGTACTGTTATTTTTTCACGTGGGGCCCGCGAACCTGCCCACAATAACGGGTGTGACGCTGTGCCATAAAAAGTTTGGAGACCCATGGTGTAGAGAGGGGAGGGGTGGGTGATGTGCAGCAATTCATGTATTTATTTAGTTCTGTGAAGGTAAAGTTGTTCCTGTACACGTCATGAAGGCGTGTGGTGGCAGTGGAGGTACAGCGCCGCACAGTCTTAACCTCGGCACTAGGTGAAGGGGAGTGGTCAGTCCCACGCCCCGGCCGCTTTATCCGCAGGAAGGAGCCGCTGAGACCCATGGAACAGAAGTCTGGGTAGGCCGTGGAGCCGGTCGGGACGTTTTAAGACGAGACAATTTTCTTACCGTGTAGAATTCGAATCCCGGATTATCCAGCCCGTGCCCCAGCCACCGTACTAACCACGCTGTGCCGACTGCATTTGATTCTCTGCTTAAACATTTGTTTTTGCCATTACTTAAGGCGCGGTCTACACTAAACTGACAGAAATAAAACAAACAAAACAGAAAGAGTACAGAAACAGAGCATATACACAACAGAAACAGCATATACACAACAGAAACAGAACATATACACAACAGAAACAGAACATATACACAACAGAAACAGAGCATATACACAACAGAAACAGAATATACACAACAGAAACAGAACATATACACAACAGAAACAGAGAATATACACAACAGAAACAGGGCATATACACAACAGAAACAGAGCATATACACAACAGACACAGAGCATATACACAACAGAAACAGAGCATATACACAACAGAAACAGAACATATACACAACAGAAACAGAGCATATACACAACAGAAACAGAGCATATACGCAACAGAAACAGAGCATATACGCAACAGAAACAGAGCATATACACAACAGAAACAGAGCATATACACAACAGAAACAGCATATACACAACAGAAACAGAACATATACACAACAGAAACAGAGCATATACACAACAGAAACAGGGCATATACACAACAGAAACAGAGCATATACACAACAGAAACAGAGCATATACAGAACAGAAACAGAGCATATACACAACAGAAACAGCATATACACAACAGAAACAGAACATATACACAACAGAAACAGAGCATATACACAACAGAAACAGGGCATATACACAACAGAAACAGAGCATATACACAACAGAAACAGAGCATATACAGAACAGAAACAGAGCATATACACAACAGAAACAGAGCATATACACAACAGAAACAGAGCATATACACAACAGAAACGGAGCATATACACAACAGAAACAGAACATATACACAACAGAAACAGAGCATATACACAACAGAAACAGAACATATACACAACAGAAACAGAGCATATACGCAACAGAAACAGAGCATATACACAAGAGAAACAAAAGTGGAAAGATTTCGAGAATTTGATATGTCTGGTTGATCCAGCAGTTAAAAAGAAGAGTGTAAGCTTCAGATATGCTATCGGTGTGACGGAACGCTTGGAAATAATACTGAAACTGCCTGCAACTGGGCATTCATATCACAGCAGCACGTCCCGTTGTTAATGGCTGTTTCAATAGCCCTTTACATAGAAACTTTGCCCCGGCAGTTCTGTTTTGGCGACATCTACATGGCCACAATACAGATCTGTGTGAGCGAGTGTCCTGCTTAAAAAGAAGTTTCTAATTTCGCTGTGGACGGAATAAAGAACCGCTGGGTCGGCGAAATTATGACCAAACCAACTTCCCAACATGGCAACACGCGCCTCTTGACATGCTTGCGAGAAAGTTGTTACAGGCAATAAGTGGTAACCTCTGCTATCGGCAGTAAATACAAGTCAGAGACTAGGTTTTGTATGCTTTTTTCCCCCACGATTTATCCAGGTGCTTAAAGCAGTCAGGAACGTAACGACATGGAAATCTTGTTACGTGCGACATGAGCGTGCTCACGTCGCATCGGCCTTTCGCAGAATGTTGTCAGCGGTGCTGCATGTTGACGTGCGGTTTCACAAGAATTCAGCACCACCTGGTCGAGACATTGCCGTGGGCGATGTTACGAACGTCGGCGAAATGTCGTGATTTTCCTCTGTATCATTTTGTTTCCTGTGGCGCAACAGCCCGTAGTGGCCCATGGCCTCCTCACTGTCGAGGCTTCACGATCACACGTATAACTGTACCTGTGTGTTTATCTGTACGTCGTGTGCAGTGAAAGGTACACGATAGAAGTAAGAACGGTAACGCACAACCCAGGCCGCGGAGTCGCAGAGGGTCGTCTGGTGGTACGCGAAGTTGTTTGGAATTTATCATTCTTTTCATAGTGAAATGTTAAAGGAGTTACCCGCGTTGCTAGAATTTTGAAGGCATATGTCAACGAAAATAAGAATATTTATAAGGTGGCCTCTTTATAAAGTAGAAGTACAAAAGTACCAGCTGTATGTCATTAATCTTTTCAGTGCCTGGCGGTACTGTTCTAAGCAAATAGGGCATTTCTTGGTCAGACACCTCGCTTACCGAATGCTGCAGGATGACGTTGAGGCGTTGCGTTCGTTTTGAGCCTCGTGTTGTTCTGAGCAGGTTAGCTCAACAGTAACTTACTTGACGTACATGTGGGAGGAACTCGGAATCTGCCCGGGTGTCCTGGCGGAGTCTCGGCAGTGGCTGCCCTCGACTGTCCTGGCACATACTGTATACTGCGTAGATATGGTATGTGAGACTTTGTCCCACGTTTTCACTGTTTGACTTTGACCTTGCCTCGCTTTCTTCGCACGCTTGCCCTCGTGCTTTATTGGACGGACAGACAACTTGGCCGTCGAGTCATACTTATGAGTGCAAGACGAGGGCCGGTGTCTGGTCTGCTGTTTTATTTTACTGGCCCTTCTGCAGTGCACAGTTGGCATCTGGCACCTGTTCTGAACGTTAGTGTTAATTAATCTGCATGTAAGTTTTGATAAAACCTCACTCTGTATTTATTGGCCTGTCCACATTACAGAGTAACAGAATCGTGTATACGGGTTGGTGCTCGAGGTTTTAAAGCAACTGAAGAATTCCGTTGAGTGGCTGCTGTGCTGTTTTTACTTATAGTGAAAAATTGAAGGATACTGCGTTGGTGTCGCCCCCAGTGGCAAACCAAGTACGGTGAAAATCGAACAGTTGGTTGAAAAGTTGAAGTGGGACACACACGCGCGCGCGCGCGCGCACACACACACACGCACAGGCGCGCACACACGCACACAGCATAGTGGTCTCACTAGGCCTGTATTTCTGAAGGGAAGAAAATAAACTGAGGTGATAGGTGTACTGCCTCTCGTTTAATTGTGAATATCAGGCAGACAGGAACACGCAGTGAAGTGAGTATGAAGTATGTGCTGGCGACGTTGGCAGGAACCCGTGCCCATGGGGTGCAGATCAGGTCTTATCGCTTTGCAGAGACTTATTCGATAACTGAAAAAGAATTGCGTGTGTGCCGGCTGTAGATAAAGAGGAGCGAAGTTAGTTCTCGCGTGTTGTTTCTGCTGCCCGCAGTATCAGACAACAGCTCGTTACTACGCACGAAGTCTCTCGTGTTTTTGTTTCTGTGATAAAATAAGCTGTTGTATCTCATATTGATATCTGTTAAATGACGGGCGACGTGCACAATTTGTTTGTTACATAAAGGCAGAACCGCTGTGTCGATATCCTGGAGGGTACATGTTTGCGGTTACTGGTATTATTATTGAATGTGGGGCTTAAAATGTGCGGAGAGTATTTCTGTGCGCACGCAACATTTATCTTCGCTGATAAAAACAAATTTCCCAAAAGTGCCTATTTTCGATGTCTTGAAGAATTCTGGAAAAGTGGGTGCATATATATTAACGGTGTGGTTCCCACCCTTCTTGGGTACGAGGGTACCGTCTTAACTTCCAAAAAAAACATGTTGGCGGTTTTGCTTGCGGGTTCCACTGATTCAGAAAATGTGTGATGACGAAAATTGTTTTGAAGGCTGTAACCACTGTGAATTAATTCATGTTTAATTTATAACAGCAGCAAATGCAGTAGGTTTAACAGTTTCGTGTGTGCGGGACACACTGTATAGTCTGCCTGCAGAAGCTGTGCTTGCAATCCCCGTGGGTGTGGTGGTTCTACCTTATGCGCCTTGTAATCCAGGTTTTGTTGTGGTGCGTTTTAATTTAATGTGTTCCATGTCCGTGCACTATATTATACAAAAAACATTAAACACCAACAAATGCACAAAGAGTTTTTTTCGTCAATTATAACACACTCCTACATGTTTCGACCCTGCTGGGTCGTCCTCAGGGAGAAACTTTCCG